>CM045745.1:13322781-13352781 GCA_024760905.1 Plotosus lineatus | reverse complement strand
TTTTCTTTAAACTTTTACAGAGAAACAGTCATTCCAATGCCTCCAATGTTTCACCAGAATTCATTTAATGCATTTTCTGAACCACTTAATCCTCATTAGGGTCGCAGGGAGGCTGGCGCCCATCCCAGCCAACTCCGGGAAAGGGCAGAGTACACCCTGAAGAGCTCTCACCAGGCCATCGAAGGGCAGAAACACACCGACGGCTATGGAACCTACTCTTGTCGAAAGTCAGCAATGGTTCTTAAACATGAACCTCACACCATAGATGGTGAGAGACATGGACGGACTTTGATAACCCAGTTCACTGCACTGGGAGGACAGTGACAACCTGTTGAGAGTAGTGCCTGAACCCCCAACCTTAGGATCAGTGATCCAGCACCTTTATCACCAGGTCACTAGTGCCTCTTCACTAGAATTCTAAAGTTCTGTCGAAATTGACAATTTTCAGTGGCAAAATTGCAAATGTAACCAATCCATAATTTCAGAGCTGGACATCTGTACGGGGTAAATGCAGTAGCAGACTGAACTAAGCGTCAAACGATCGTATCGATTACATGTCGGTAACTGTTGCTCATATTCTCGGTAAGGAACTTCCGTTCTCTAATGAATGACACCCACAAAAATAAAGACAATTCACTGCTGTTCTCATTTCTATTGTTGGACATGTGCTGTAATAGTCAGAGTAGAGCTGTTGTGCTGCTTTGCACCACAAGGTGGTGGCTCTTCCTTTTGTGCTGTGCCGCACTGCAATAGTGTCACATCCCGTCTCCGTTTCTTTACAATTCACACGATGAATCTGTGCAAGATGTACGTGTTCTTTAATTGTTCTGTGAATGAACAGTATTTGAAGCAACGTAAAGCCTAGTTTTATTTGGTCGACCATACCATCAGCTAAATAAAGCTGCAATGCAGAAATCTCTCCACTTTGTCTGTCACTTATTTCTGATGGTCTGGAGCTCTGCTCACGGCTGCTACGGCTAGGCCTCATTACCTGCACCCTTATTAAAGCGTGACTGATATTTACTTCCAAACCAGCAAGTTCAAACTGGTCACAGAAGTTTTCATAATACATGTAGCAAGGGGTCAGGCATGTCATGACAAACCTGGTAAAGGATTCATATAAAAACACAAACCTTTTCTATCAACGTCACAATCACCCTTACGTGCTGTCTTGTGGTTCGTACCAAAAAAGCACACCAAATATCCATCAGATTTACTGGTTTGAAAACGGACATCTGAGACGTTCAAAATGGCCAATTTGTTTCAAGTGGGTGGTGAGCGGTAAACGGACCAGCGCAATTTCATTGATTGTCGATTATTGCTGGCTGTGCTGTTCCTTTTATGAGAGCACGCCCATCCTATTTGTACTTTCGCAGCGTATCATTGGGCTTTCAATTTACAAACTGAAATCAGATTTTTTTTTTTTTTTTCAGTTTGGAAAGTTAAGATTGTTGTTAGCTGTATCAGTGACTGTTTTGTTCCACGTTAACCATCCGTTCATCCGTTTTCTATAACCGCTTAATCGTAATTAGGGTCTCTGGGCAAGGGCAGAGTAAACCCTGGACAGCTTGCCAGGCCATCGCAGGGCGGAAACACGCTGACGGCTTTGCAGCTACTCTTGTCGAAAGTCAGCAATGGTTCTTATACATGAACCTCACACCATGGACAGTGAGAAACATGGCCGGCCTTTGATAACCCAGTTAGCTGCACTGGGGAGACAGTGACAATCCGTGGAGAGTGGGGTTTAAACCCTCAACCTTGGGATCAGTGATCCAACACTTTTACCACCAGGCCACCACTGCCCTCACAATCAATTAAGTCCAAAGTCACTTAAGTTTTATGAAAACACAGCCAGGGATCTTGGCTACTCTCTACACTACAGGTTCTCCGACTTGTGTTAAATATTGTTTTGAAAGATACAAGAACAAAATACATATACAGTTTAACACAACTGTACTGAATAGAGTAAGTCCATATACATCTTAAAATTTACCATAAAAATTGGTCTTCAATTTGTAATTCCTCACAAGAGGTCAGTCTGGTCAAGGATTTGGGTTTGATCTGGGCAATGCATGATAACCAATTTTTCCTAATGGGTGACCACACATCCAGATGTGGTAACCAGTAAGTCAGTTACCATTACTGGGTCTTAATTTACCTCCTGCAGGAACATTTTAAGACTGCTAACTTTGTCACATTCATTCTTACTAGGCAGAATTATTTTTAATGGCATTATGAGTCCATTAAGATCCAAAAGCCTTATGCTTATTTGTTCACAAAATATATATATATATATATATATATATATATACATACAGATGGATGGATGGATGGACGGACGGATGGCTCTCAGAGGATTAGATTTTAAAATGTCTTTTTTTTGGCTCTGTTAGTTAAAAAGGTTCCTGACCCCTGGTTAAAGGGGTTGAATACCTTCCATACTGGAGGAAATATTTGCCAGAAAACAAGTCAGTATTTGAACGACAAAATAATATTGATATCGTGATAAAGTATGTCAACATTTACACATTTGGGGAATTTGGAAAATACCTTTATCCAGAGTAATTTACATACCGTTTTTTCCGGACAATACGTCGCTCTGGAGTACAAGTCGCATTGGCCAAAAAATGCATAATAAAGAAAAAACATATATAAGTTGCACTGGATTATAAGTTGCAAACTCATGGAAACTGTCTACCTTGGCTTGGAAATCTGCTGACAGTTTATGTGATGTTGTGGTCCTTGCTTGGATAGAGAGGGGGTTACGTTGCATCATTCAAGATCCTCATGCAAAGTCATTTGTATTCATCTCCTAGACAACTACCTGGATGCAGAGACACAACTGCACTGTTGACAAGCCTCTCCTTGCAGCACGTTGCTCAAACCCCCATGTGCGAGCTCATTCTTCTGCCTGTGGCCATCTAACATTTAGCCCACGGTTAGCTTTTAGCATTTTAGCAATTAGCTTTTTTTGTTTTCTTCATTGCAGTAATAATAAGCTCCGCTTTTCTGCCATCTTGTTAGAATTATATGTAATAATTTCACTCCCTGGATGTGGAGACGCAACTGCACTGTTGACAAACCCCTCCATGCAGCACAATGCTCAAACTCCTATGTGCGAGCTCGTTCTTCTACCTGTGGCCATGGATTAGCTGTTAGTTTTTTAGCGATTAGCTGTTTTTGTTTTCTTCATTGTACTAACAATAATCTCTTAAATAGTCTGTTCTCCAGTCCCTCACAAGCTGCTCGTTCACTCCAAACTTTCTTTCTGCTGCTCGATTACTATTTTTTGCTGCATATTTTACTACTTGCAACTTGTAATTCAGAGAATAGGATTTTCTTTTGGGGGACATTTCTTCAGTGGTAGTGCCCTCTTGTGGATGCAAGTGTAAAAATAACAAAACATCTGAAATTATGTTTATGATGATGAACAGAATTTTATGTAATCATTTCACATTTAAGTTCTCTGGAGTATTAGTCGCAAGTATGAAAAAGGTGCGACTTATAGTCCGGAAAATACAGTAGGTGCTTTGAAGTCATTATTAGTCAATATATTCTGATACTGGTTCATCAGCAAAATTATACCATCCTTCATCGCTGATCCAAAGGTTGGGGGTTCGAGTCCCACTCTCCACAAGGTTGTCACTGTCCCCCCCAGTGCAGCTAACTGTGTTATCAAAGGCGGGCCATGTCTCTCACTGTCTATGGTGAGAGGCATGTAAAAGAACCATTGCTGACTTTCGTAAAGAGTAGCTGCAAAGCCGTCGGCGTGTTTCTGTCCCTTGCTAAAAAGGGTTGTGACAGGAAGGGCATCCGACGTAAAAACCTCTGCCAAATCAAACGTGTGAATCAGATGATTCGCTGTGGCGACTCCCGAGTAAAAGGGAAAAAGCCAAAAGGAAGACAGACAGACTTCACCAAGATGAGGATGCCATTAATCAAAACTCAGCTGAAAGTTTTTTTTTTAATATACAAATTAACATAAGGATAGATGAAAGTGCTAATCTAAGTACTTCCGCAAAACAGTATGTCAAAAAAAAAGTGGTTGTTTGACACGGCTCAGCTGTCTGGACATCGAGGAGAAGTTCATTCCACCACCTAGTTGCCAGAACAAAGAAAAATGTAAATGCATGTTTTCCTTGTACCTCAACAGATGGGGCTAACAGTCACGTGATCCTTAAAAGATTGGAGGGAGTGCTGGTCAATTTTGGCTGTGAAATCAAACATTAGTGTTTTATATCTCATGCAAAACAGCTATAAGACAGTGGATAAGGTATAGCAGTGAAATTATGCAAAATAACTAAAACAAGCTGCATTTTGGATCAGACGCAGATATCAGATGGTGCACAGAGGCAAACCGGCCAGGAGTGAGTTACAATAGTTCAACCTTGCGATGACAAGGGACTGAACACGTATGCGAGTCACTTCAGTGGAATGAAATGGATGAATTCTTTGAAAGGTAAAGAAAAATTTACATGATTAAGAAAGATTACAAATGTCAGAGGAGAAGAACAGATTTCCTCTGGTTATCTGAAGGTTCCATGCAACTGATCTGACCCATGTAACTGAACAAGAGATCAGAGATGTGTTCAGAGACATCACAAGATCCTGATATGGGGCTAAATAATCTGGGATAAGCAGCAGTCCACTGGTAAATTTGTGTTACAACTCTTGAGCTGCCATTCAGAATGCTACATCTGCTAGAGAGGCAGAGATCAGAGTAGAAACAAAGGGTATTGGAGGGAGGAAAAAAGAGGAAAAGTTGTGTCTCCTCTTCATAGCAGTAGTACTAGAGCCCATTTGAGGATGTGCCATCAGCAAGAGGCCAACTCTACAGGAATAACATAAAAAATACCAAGTACTAACCCCTGAGGGACACCAATATAGAATCTGCATAAAGCAGATGTAGATCCTTTCGACATAACATGAGTGATCATCCAGGTGGGAAGTATGCCACTGCCATGCTAATACACAAATTCCAACCTCTAACGTTGGACAAGAGAGTCCTGTGATTGACAGTGTCAAATGCTCCTGAACGGTCAAGACAACAAGGATTGAGGACATCTTGGCAGATCCTGCAGCATGTAGCTACTCAATGACAGCCAAAAGAGCAGCTTCTGTGGAATGTGATGTTTAAAACCAGACTGATTAGATGTTTGGAGATTTGGAGTATTCTGCAAGAGATAGTAAGACACTTGATTATAGATGCATTCAAAAAATGTAAAGAGAATGGGAAATTTATACAGGTTTGTAATTGGTGATCTAAAGTAGGTTTCTTCAGGATGATAGAAGCTCATTTGAATGCTGTTGGTAAATGAACAGATAATATGGAAGAAATTAATGACAGTGGTAATTAAAAGGGAAAAGGTCTTGAAGATAGTATGATGCTGAATGTTAGAAAGATGGAATGGAGAAAATGGGGACGGCAAGAAGACTGGTACATGTCCAGATTGAGACTAAAGTCTCTGAGGGGGTGTCAGTGGGAAAAAGACAAGACAGTGTGTCCATTTCCTCCTCAAAATGTCCTCGGATTCTAATGAGGAAGTAGATGACAATGATGTGAAAGCTGAATAGAGAAGAAAACTTCTACTTCATGAAATCCAAAGGATGAAATGTTCTTCCTTTTACTTTTTTTTAAATTTTGGTATACTTTATTAATCCTGCAAGGAAAATGATTGCCTCTGCATGTAACCCATCCAAAGTGAGCACACACAGACACACACAGACACACACAGATACACACATACACACATACACACATACACACACACACACATATACACACACATACACACACATACACACAGACATAGACACACACATACACACACACATACACACACACACACACATACACACACACACACACACACACACACAGCAGTCGGCTACCACACACATTGGGGAGCAGTTGGAGGTTAGGGCACTTCAGCTATGAATATGGCGGATGAAAGGTGCAGCTCGCTCACCCACCGCTACACGTTTTCCCTGCTGGTTCCGGAGACAGGGACCGTGTGGTTAAAATACAGTTTTTGTACTTTAATAGTTCTTTGCATTTAGAATGGGAATGAATCCTCTTTTAGCTTGCATGCAGTCTATCTGCAACATTACATATTGAGATACATATCCATACACGCATTGAACATGTGTTTATCAATATATACTTTTGTAATTTTATGATCCCTAATCCATAGTATCTAAAATCATATATTTGGTTTTTTCAGCTATTGCATTTCTTTAAAATACATTTATAATAGTACAATCAATTTTCGATCCTCTCATAATATTTAACTGCTCATTTTGTGAAAAACCACCTTAAGGAATGTGCCATAAATATAATATAACCACAGCACTTCACAGTCCAACAGTGATATAGTTAATGGATTGTGCCTTGTTCTAACTCATTTAACAAATGGGAAATGCTAAATTTACAACCAGTGTCCAGCACAATCCCACCCACTGCACTGGCTTATTATATCTGTCATTCTACGCAAAGCCCATACTGATTTCGTTCACTGATGGAACCATACTGGGACACATAAAAGCTCCATATTATGTCAGCTTCAATGTGTATTAAGAAAGGCCTTTACTTTAAGCTTCTGACAGTTTTGTAAAATCTGCTACATGTCTAATTTGTGTTAAATATGTTGTATAATATTTTAATAGCTTTTGCAAGAAGTCAAAAGAGAATCAAATAACACATGCCAGTAGGATAGGTTTCATTAAAACATGCACAAAGTAACTGGAGCATTGAGAGACATGTAGTGAATTATGTATTTTAGGAATTAAACTAGAACTACCACCTGGCGGTTATATATGCCTCTGCGTAGTGCACAGAGCAGACAGTGAAAGTACAGTGTTGGGTCAAAATGATGTGCTGGGCCGGTGCCAAGATGAATATTTTTTTCAAAATTTTAAGAACATCCCTCAATGTATTTGAGATATTGAGTTCACGAGAGAGGCTGAAATTAGGCCACTGTGGCCTTGAACTTTGAACTGCAAAATCTAATCAGCTTATCCTTGAGTTAGAGTGAACCTTTACAAAAAGTTTCATTAAACTCCCTTTAAAGCATTTGAGAGACACCTTGTTCACAAAAATGGAGCATAAAGAGTGAACAAAAGAACGGATAACCTTAAACATAATGCCTCCGGCCCTGGCTGTCTAAGTTTCTGCCAAGTTTCAGCAATCTCTGAATAAATCAATTTTCAACTACCATTAGCAACACAGCACAGGAGCCAGGCTCATCTGTATTGCAGCTCAAAAGGCTGTAGAGGCTGCACTTTTCCCATAAATGGGCATGGTTTCAGTGCCTTCGGTGGAAACGCCCCCTGGGGTCTTCAAGCAGAGACTCGCTCTGCTCATTTTTTTCAAGGTCCTGAAGCCTAATTTAATATTTCTTCATATTCTGATGGGTGATTAAAAACTCATTTTTCTCGAATGACAAACATGCCAAACATAAAGAATGAGTGATTAAAACAGGCCTTAATAAAGATTATCATCAGTTAGCACTGTGAAAAAAGTATTTCCCCTTTCTGCCCTATCTATTATTAATGTATGTTAGTTCAAAACACTATTTTATCTCAATTAAATTACATTTTTCAAATGCTCTCATGATTGTAAGTAGATTGCATTGAAAGGACAATATAGAAATACATACAGTGGTACCTCACTTTACGAAAGTCTCACCAAACGAAAAATGCAGGTTACGAAACGCATTTTCCGAAATGTTTTGTCTCTGGATACAAAACAAGTTTACGTGACGAAAGCGCCATCTTAAAAATTCAAACGCACCATTCAAACATTAAAATGCGCCATTCAAACATTCAAACGTGTCATTCAAACATTCAAACAATGCTCGAGCTGCACTCCCATCAATGATGTTCAAACATCCCGCACCACTGGCCTCCCATTGGCTAGTAGGGATGACTCAGCTCCCTCCCATTGCCTATCTCCCAACATCCCGTCCCGCTGGCCTCCCATTGGCTAGGAGGGACAACACAGATCCCTCCCATTTGAGCGCATTTTACATGTAAAACCTGTGATTCGTTCCAAGTACCCCAATACTACCCCCTAAACCCTTTTAGAAAGTATACCTTTAAGACCTCCTTCTGCTTCAATATCGTACTGATGGTAGACGGGTTTGGCCATATTCCTTTGCGATATCACTCAAGCCCATTTCTTCTTCTCACTCGCACCGGAAATCACACACGCACACACACACACACACACACACACAATGCTTTTCGTATAAAGGACAGAGTTACTGTTGTTTCATGCTTTATTTCTTGACTCGGGATTTTAACCTTCTATAAACATTTGTAAGATTATAACTCTGCTACGAAGACATGGTCAATACACACACACACACACACACACACACACACACACACACACACACACACACACACGCATGTGATTTCCGGTGCGAGTGAGAAGAAGAAGCGGGCTCAAGTGATATCACAAAGGAATATGGCCAAACCCGTCTACCATCAGTACAATATTGAAGCAGAAGGAGGTTTTAAAAGGTATACTTATTAATTTTTAAAGGGTTTAGGGGGTAGTATTGGGAGCCTTGGAACGAATCACACGTTTTACATGTAAAATGCTGTTCAATTTACGAAAAATGCAGGTTACAAAAAAGGCTCTGGAACGGATTAATTTTGTAAAGTGAGGTACCACTGTAATAAAATCACATTGCATTTCAACTCCTATATGACCCAAGTGAAAACGTAACTTTCCCCTAATCTCAGCACTCCGTGGTGTCACCCACAACAGTAACACTTGTTTCTCTGTATTAAATGACAGTTATTTATCGGATTATTATTTAAAAACTACTTTGTTTATGTGGACGGGGCAGTGGTGGTCTCGTGGTTAGGGCACAGGATCGCTGATCCTAAGGTTGGGGGTTCGAGTCCCCACAAGGTTGTCACTGTCTCCCCCCAGTGCAGCAAACTGGGTTATCAAAGGCGGGCCATGTGTCTCACTGTCTATGGTGTGAGGCATGTAAAAGAACCATTGCTGACTTTCGTAAAGAGTAGCTGCAAAGCCGTCAGCGTGTTTCTGTCCCTTGCTAAAAAGGGTTGTGACAGGAAGGGCATCCGACGTAAAAAAAAAAAAAAAAAACCTCTGCCAAATCAAACATGCGAATCAGATGATTCGCTGTGGCGACTCCCGGGTGAAAGGGAAAAAGCCGAAAGGAAGACAGACAGACTTTATTTATGTGGACCTCATATGCAAATTTAACTGTTCAAGCAAATGAGAATTTAATGAGTCTGTAGTTTGCATCTAAATGATAAGGAAAAGATTTTGAACGGCTTGTCAATTATATAGTATATAGGGAATAATGTCGAGTTTCACATCTCAAACCTGCAAATCTACAGCATATCAATGCCAAAGGATACAGAACAATTTTTTTTATATTTGCTCAATTAAAATCAATCAGCTTATTATTTTCTAAAGTAATCTACTAATTAATTAATCACATTATATAATGTATATCCAAATAATTAAAAAAAAAACTTCGCTTAGTTAACATGAAGGTCTCAATACAGAGCTATAAATATTCGGTACTATACAAGTATCACAGTGAATAGATAAATAATATTAATCATATAAATTGTTGGAAAGCTGACGCTTGAGGATGCTTGCAGTCTGGAAGCCATATGTTCAAAAAAAAAATAATAAAGTCTACAAGAACCTAAAAGTTCATCTCCAATTATGCGGCAACATGACAGTGGAGGTCAAGCTTTTTTTTTTAAGCATGCCCTACACACTTAATAGAACAACATGACAACTGTTACTACTTTTTATGACCAATCAGGTACCTTTTTTTACAGGCTGGGCCCATGAGATGATGCATCTCATTCGGCAGCAATTCAGCAGGACTTTCTTGGAGAGTCCATGGTTCCTAGAAAACTGACATAACTCCTCTCTCCACTGGCTTTCCTTGGCTGGTGCAGACATGGTCAAGATCAGGCTGTGTGCATACACTCAGTGTTCCTATAAAGAAACAGTAATATTTATTTATTTTAACCTTTTTCATGTCATCACTTCATAAGAAAGAGATTCATGGTTTTATGGGGGGAAAGCATACAGTATACTGTAAAGGGCATATTCATTTCTCAGCTACAAGTCTCCTCTCTCAGGGACTGCTTGCCCTAACCTAAAAGTGTCTCGCTGCCTTCTAGCTAAATCATTCAGTACTCCAAGCATTTGCCCTACCTCTGAACAGCTGAAACAAACACGACCCAGAATGCTTTGTTTAAAAAAAAAAAAAAAAAAAAAAAAAAATCTGAATTTAATAAATAAGTATTTATGGTGGAACATTGGGACCATATTTTAGGAACTATTCTGAAACTGCTTCAGCCTATATTTTGTCGGGTATTACACTTTTTATTGTAAAAGTCTATAACTCTAATTTGTAAATTACTATTATGAAGTACCATTGAAATGTTTCTGTAATTTCACTAACAACATTCATTCTGCTAACTAATTCATGTGAAGGCAATAAAAATGCCCTAAATCTCGCTCGTACATGCTCTTACCTTACTATCAGATGAAATATGCAGCCTTGTATTTCACTGCGCACAAAACGGTTCTCAGGTTTTATTCCCCTGACTGCAAACTCCTTTCCTTCTTCAAAGTGAGTGAACTAAGAGTGATAGTAAGAGCGCCGGAGGATGAGAGCGGTTCCTTGTGACCAGATCAGCAGCCAATGGACTCAACCCCTTTCCCTCCCTCAGAGGGAAAACCGCAAGCAGTGTATCATCATCATCATTAGTGTCCACTGAGGGAGCAGTGGGATCTGTTCACATCAGTGTCTGTCACCTTACCTAATGAAGAACTGCACGAACATAGACCATGATCATATAAATGAACATTTATCCCTCTGCTTCAAACTTGTGCACCGACAGGGATATTAAATGTACCTAATAAATTGTCGTTGCCTACATTTTCAACCTGCTTCTTCCACCAACACACAGAATCACACTCCCTGATTGCTCTGCTGCCATAATTAGCAACATTAAGCCCCCACCTACCCTCTACCCCAATTAAAATCACACCACCTCTGTATTCTGACTCTGAAAGGTGAAAAGAGAAACTCATTGCAAAATAATAAGTACAAATATTGATAAAATAGTATTTACCTGGACACTTTATTATTGTTGTTGTTGTTATTACAAGGTTCTGTATCACTACACTCTGTCGAAGCAGACTGTCATAAATCTAAGTGGGGAAAGGGAGGAGATGGAGGTACAAAATACGAAGTAGCATAGGTACCTGGAAAAAAAAAGGTTTTATACCCAGAGAACAATTTTAAGCAAGAAGGTTTAATAATTATCAAAGAAAAAAAAAATCTCCTTTCTTAGTGCTGATTCACATATAAGCAATATAGCTGCAAAATAGTGCAGCTTTTTTGGTCGTTTTCAGTTTCGGCTGGCTGAAAAAAAATTACTGGTTTCATCAAAAACCTTCAAACATAGATTATCATTGAGGATATGTGAGCTTGCACTGGCTGTGTGTTATGTATTGTATTGAACATGCCCTTAAAATGTAAATAAAACAGCTCCAAGTGGTTTCTGAATGATTTTATGAAAAGTGAAATTTAAAAATACAGAAATTAGATTTATGCATTGCCTATCTATGTTTTCGATAAGTCTCCTGTAATAGAGCCCAAACGGAACGGATCTACATGTTCCTCTGTCTGTTGTGAAAAGCAGCTTGAGCAATAAGGACACTGACACTGGAATGACCGTTTATTTTCTCAACCACCTAATCCTAATTAGGGTCACGGGGAGGCTGGTGCCCATCTCAGCCGACTCTGGGCAAGGGCAGACTGGTTAGCTCACCAGGCCATCTCAGGGCAGAAACACGCTGACAGCTGTGGAGTCTACTCTTAACAAAACTTAGCAATGTTTAAATTGCACTTAGCAAATGGTTCTTTTACAGCTTCTCACCATGGACAGTGAGAGACATGACACGCCTTTAATAACCCAGGTCTTCCTACCCTGCGAACCACTGTGCCACCATGATACCAATTAAACAAATAAATACAGAGAAATAAGTAAATGAGGATTTTTGCTCCCTGTAGTGGAACTAATGTCTCTCTTTCAATGGATTACAAAAATAAAATGTCTGAAAGAAACTGCACTTGAACACGTTTTTTTTAATTAGAGAACATTATTAAAGCTTACATCCCGATAGTCCACGAGCCCACTGGTCCGACAGTCTGTATTCTAACTGAAATGAGTTGGGTGCCCAACTGATTTAAGCAAGGTGTCCATCTTTGCTAAGGACTGTCGAAACAATGCGAAACAAAACACAGAGCCATCCCCATTATTGACCTCCAGCTGCTTTAATTTATTGTAATAAATGTCTGTCTTCCTTTCGGCTTTTTCCCTTTTACTCGGGAGTCGCCACAGCGAATCATCTGATTCGCACGTTTTGATTTGGCAGAGGTTTTTACGTCGGATGCCCTTCCTGTCACAACCCTTTTTAGCAAGGGACAGAAACACACTGACGACTTTGCAGCTACTCTTTACGAAAGTCAGCAATGGTTCTTTTACATGCCTCTCACCATAGACAGTGACAGACATGGCCCGCCTTTGATAACCCAGTTAGCTGCACTGGGGGTGACAACCTTGTGGAGAGTGGGACTCGAACCTCCAACCTTTGGATCAGCAATCCAGCGCCCTATACCACTAGACCACCACTGCTCCTAATTTATTGTCATAAATGCACACCAAAATTCAGTGTGTATACACACACACACACACACACACACACAAAGATATTGTACAATGAACACCATTATTCACATGTGTATGAATCTGAATTGATCTGGGTATGCATGTGTTAAATGCCGTTCAGCCTATTTCGGTTGTTCCTGCCCTTCTTTCTACTTTAACTTTTTTCCATGTACTTATAATTTGTTATGGTTTATAAGTAGCTGCCATTTTAGGGGCAGTGGTGGCCTGGTGGTAAAGGGTGCTGGATCGCTGATCCTAAGGTTGGCGGTTCACATGCCACTCTCCACAAGGTTGTCACTGCCTCCCCCCCCCAGTGCAGCTAACTGGGTTATCAAAGGCCGGCCATGTCTCTCACTGTCTATGGTGTGAGGTTCATGTAAAAGAACCATCGCTGACTTTCGTAAAGAGGAGCTGCAACGCCATCAGCTTGTTTCTGCCCCTTGCTAAAGGGTTGTGTCAGGAAGGGCATCTGACGTAAAAACCTCTGCCAAATCAAACACGCGAATCAGACAATTCGCTGTGGCGACCCCTGAAAAAGTGAAAAGGCCGAAAGGAAAAGAAGTCGCCGCCATTTGAAATGTGGGTTGAGAGACTTTTTGTACTTTTAATCACTGCAGAACAGTGGAACAGGGAAAACCACTTCGAACTGTAAACATTTCTGTCGACTTAAAATAAAACTACAAACCCTTTACTGTGCCTACAAGCATGTTATATACCTACCGTAAACATACAAAATAGAGACCCGCGAGTTTTAAATTTCAAGAACAAACTCAAAAAAGATCAAAGTTGATCAGAGATGAGATCATGGAGAATAACGAGCCACTCAAGCAAGCTGCAGACTTCAATTAGGATCTAAAGAGATCGGAGAACTTGAGTTATTGCACACACTGCATCTGAAGTTTATTCTATCTGATATAAGTACTGTAGACCAAGTGCATAAATTCAAATACTGTACTAGTACACCAAGACCGAGTAGGACTGAGATTCGCCCAATGAATAATTTAGAATACATCTGTATCTGCTTCCATAAATATTTATAAATGTTTTGTTTGTTCGAATTATACTTCGAGGTGATTTTCAGTACGTCTTATTATAGACATTTTTGTACTGTCTTGGTCTCAACACAACAATGGTGTGTTAAGTCCATAATCTGCCAATGGTCTGGTCCCTTCCGAGTCTTGGACGACTCTTGGCGATTTGCCATGAAGGATAACGCCTTGATTATCATCTTCATGGAGGTTTTCTTGGCAAGGATTAGTGCAGTGGTTTGCCTTTGCCTTCTGCACGATGTGAACCTACGGCCAATTTAGAACAGCCAATTAGCCTACTGTGCATGTCTTTGGACCGTGGGAGGAAACTGGAGTACCCAGAGGAAACCCACGCAAGCACGAGGAGAACATGCAAACTCCGCACAGAAACGCCCAGGCTGGGAATCGAACCCAGGCCTTCTTGCTGTGAGGCGGACGTGCTAACCACTACGCCACCGTGCCGCCCGATCTGCCAATACCAACTCATAAATTATCCTCCACGTGCAATGTGTCTATACCGACCAATATTTTCCTGATGAGTGCTTCGTGAAGGGATGTAACATTTTCCAAATTCCAAGGTCACAGTCACGCAATGACAAAATATTTTTTCAATTTTCATTAAAAATGAGATATTATGCCTTTTAACCTTGTTTAGGTTTACCACAGAGGAAACTACAGACAGATAGTGCATAAAGTTACTTTTACCAGGTCAGCAAACAATAAATAAATAAACATATCAACTCCCCCAGTGCAGCTAACTGGGTTATCATAGGCCAGCCATGTCTCTCACTGTCTATGGTGAGAAGTTCATGTAAAACAGCCATCGCTGACTTTTGTCAAGAGCAGCTGCATAGCTGTCAGTGTGTTTCTGCCCTGCGATGGCCTTGTGAGCTGTCCAGGCTATACTCTACCCTCACCCAGAGTCGGCTGAGATGTGCGCCAGCCTGCCTACGACTCTAATTACGATTAAGCGGCTCAGAAAATGAATGAATGAAAGACAAAACTAACAACTTTTGCTTCCTCAACACAGAAAAATACAAAGCTGGAGACATCCAGCACTGTCCCAGTTATACAAGGTCGTGTGGAGGAGTAAGCTGTGCACACTGTAACTAACATTATAATGGTGTTTTGTCTGGGTTCATTTCGTGACAATGCTCTGTTAATGCTGTCATTGAATAAATACAGTGTCAGTCTGGACAGTGTGCACAGCAAAAATTTTCTGGAGAGCTAATTAATGGTAACAAACATTAATAATACTGAAAATATGTGCACATGCATAAAGACTCATAGTGCACTGCTAATTCAACCTTGAGTCATGGAACTATTCTCCAGCACATGTCAATCTGACTGTATGGTAAGTACAGTCTATTAGCAGCAGCTTCCTGAAGAAATGTGAAGTTTTTTTGGATGAAGTCCTGCTTTTAGTGCTCCTCTTCCTTTTCTTTCAGCTGTTCCCTTTTTCAGGGGTCGCCACAGCGAATCAGCATGTTTGATTTGGAATACGCTTTTATGTCAGATGCCCTTCCTGACACAACCCTTTAGCAAGGGGTAGAAACATGCTGATGGCTATGCAGCTACTCTTTACGAAAGTCAGCAATGGTTCTTTTACATGAACCTCACACCATAGACAGTGAGGGACATGGCCCGCCTTTGATAACCCAGTTAGCTGCACTAACTCGACCTTGTGGAGAGTGGGACGCGAACCCCCAACCTTTACTCAGTGATCCAGTGCCCTTTACCACCAGGCCACCACTGCCCACTCTGATTTGATATGCACTGAAAGCTGGCTGGATGTCAATAAATAAGCAAGGCTAGGGCAGGGCCAAGCCTTATCAGGATCAGGCCATTCTGAGTCAGACCAGACCAGGGCAAGGCCAGATTCAGGCATCACTTCAGCCTATATCTTCTTTTCCTTTCAGCTTTTCCCTTTTTCAGGGATCGCCACAGTGAATCATCGCATGTTTGATTTGTCGTAGGTTTTTACGTCGGATGCCCTTCCTGACACAACCCTTTAGCAAGGGACAGAAACACGCCGTCGGCTATACAGTTACTCTTTACAAACATCAGCAATGGTTTTTGTACATGCCTCTCACCATAGACAGAGAGGGACATGGCCGGCCTTTGATAACCCAGTTAGCTGCACTGGGAGAACAGTGACAACCTTGTGGAGAGTGGGACTCGAACACCCAACCTTAGGATCAGCAATGCAGCGCCCTTTACCACCAGGCCACCACTGCCCTCACTTCAGCCTATATATTGTTGCAAATGTTAAATTAAATCTGCTGACAAGGTCCTTGTAATTTCTCTAATGAAATAGAGTTCAGAGTACAAAAAGTTTCAGAACTTCTGCTTTAACTTCTAAACATACAAGTACTGTAGTTAGGAGAGTCTGCAAGGCCCTGGTCCAGCCCTGGCCTTGTTTCCTTTCTCAAATGCAGAGACCAGACATAAGTAAATAGACACCCAAAATTTCAGAATGAAAATATGCTGGTTGAAGAACAGGCTTGTGTTTCTGCCGTTCGTAGTAGCCTATTTCACTCGTAAACTCACCTCTGGCCTTATTATCGTAGAACATTGAAACACACCTAGCTCTGAATTATCTCAAAGCTCTTTTTGTTTGTATGTTAGACTATACCCATATAGGGGGCAGTGGTGATCTAGTGGTATAGGGCACTGGATCGCTGATCCAAAGTTTGGGGGTTCGAGTGCCACTCTCCACAGGGTTGTAACTGTTCCGCCCAGTGCAACTAACTGGGTTATCAAAGGCTCACTGTCTATGGTGAGAGGCATGTACAAGAACCATTGCTGACTTTCGTAAAGAGTAGCTGCAAAGTCAGCGTGTTTCTGTCCCTTGCTAAAAAGAGTTGTGACAGGAAGGGCATCCGACGTAAAAACCTCTGCTAAAACAAATGTGCGAATCGGATGATTCGCTGTGGCGACTCCCGAGTAAAAGGGAAAAAGCCGAAAGGAAGACAGACAGACTATACCCATATGGCACCTCTATACCTCTCTCGGAATCCCCGCTAGAGGTCACGTGATCACGCTATATCAGAACAAGGCTAACAGGAAATGCCATCTTTTTTAAAGATAATACCGTCAAGCTAGATGTTATTTCTCGGGGGGGGGGGGGGGTTCAGTTTTAATTCCTCATGTCGCGATCGTTTGTGGGACTGCATGCATGCTCCCCCTACTCACCGGACCACGGGAGGTAGTGGGAAGGCGGTAGCTTCAACTCCGTCAACTGGCTTGCTCCATGCTAGCCAGCTTAGAGCTACAACATAAGATCAGTAGTGTCGTGCTTGTCTCATCGGCCAGAGCGCTATCCACGAGCCTTCCGGCTAGGGTAACCGGTGACATGCCTAGACGAACTGATCTCGTGTTGTCCTCACCTGCTCGGCACGTAGAGCGTCCAGTAGCCACCACGCTACTTGTCCATAGGTCATTAGCTACCCCGGATGAGCGTGCTTAACAAATCTTGCTCCCTCACCTGCCTGACTTACACCATCGTATTCTGGACCCTCTGAGTGCACGTCTAGCTCAGCAGGCCGGCAACCTGAACATTCCATCGGGGAAGTTTTTCCGGACTTCTCGAGCCAGTTCGTTCAACTGCCACGCCCGTTTATGGTCCACGGAACCGGCCGTCCTTCACAAACAGGATGCTAAGTTTCTCTGTGACAAGCCAGTGAAATCTGTTCCTCTTCCAGAGGAGTCTTTAGCTCGCTCTGCCTTGGACAGACTTTTCTCCATGGAGGTCCTCCTGGCCACTCTGCTCCAGGCACAGGGAGCCTCCTGGGATCCGATAACAGGGGACTGACACTGCTTTTATCGTAGGGAATCTTCTTCTTCGTCTAGGGGCCGATCTCGTGGTCGCAGCCGGGGCTGCGGATCTATGAAACCTCAGTCTGCGACTCAGGTTTTTCCCCCAGGAGGAGCCGCGACAACCTCCTATGTGACTCCCCTCGTTGGAGTGCCTGCCTGTAGGGGGCCATCTCAGGCACTTTGCCCCAGCGTGGGAGGTGATCCCCGATGCTCAGGTTTGGTCATGTGTAGTAAATGGCTACGTTTTGCCCTTTATCATCCCTCCGTCTCTGACCACATCTGTTCAACTGTTTCGGCATCCTTCGTCTCCTGTCCAACAGGAGGCATTGTACACCAAGATCCGGGAGATGCTGGTTAAAAACGCCCTCGAGCTCCTTCCTCCGTCGGAACTTTCTCGACCAGCGTTTTACTCCAGCATGTTTCTCGTTCTGAAGTGGGACAGAGGGTTCCGTTTCATTACGAACATAAAATGTGAGATGGAGGCAGATGATTTGCTGTGGCGACCCCTGAAGGGAACAGCTGAAAGGAAAAGAAGAAGATACGTAGATTGCCCTCATTTCCTGATAGAGACCGTCCGGAACGTGGTGAAGGGCTTCCTTAAAGCGAATTGGGCTGTGACTCAACCTCATGGATGCCTATCTCCACATTTCTCTTCACTCAAGTGCTCTGCCCTTCCTGCGCATAGCTTGGTCCATCATGGAGGTCTACCAGTGCATCTCACTCCCCTTCGGACTATGCACTGCTCCTCTTGTCTTCATACAAATTGTGGAGGCGGTCGCCGCTCACCTTCGAGGTCTCGGGGTTCGTCTTCACATCTACTTAGATGACTGGATCCTCTTGCACCAAGATCGCCAGTGCCTCCTCAATCAGGTGCAGTGAGTCCTTCCGTTCCTCGAAGGCCTCGTGTGGATACTCAACCTGAAGAAGTCCAGTCTCATTCCTTCTCAGGAGTTAGAGTATCTCGGGGTTCTTTGCCGTAGTCGTCTGGTCGCTCCCGCTCGTCACAACGTCTCCAAGGCTCTGGTGGTCATTCTTCATCTGTTGGTGATGCATTCCTGTTCCGCTC
Organism: Plotosus lineatus; assembly: GCA_024760905.1. NCBI lineage: Eukaryota > Metazoa > Chordata > Actinopteri > Siluriformes > Plotosidae > Plotosus > Plotosus lineatus. The sequence continues at coordinate 13,334,118 of CM045745.1, read as the reverse complement.
TGACCCTGCCGTCTCTGCTCGGTCTGCTGAACAGTCTTGTGGACTTTCTCGTTCTGGGTCGTCTGCATTTGCGTCCTATCTCGTTGGTGTCCCCTTCGAAACTCTGTAGATCACTCTCTTCTCCTGGAACTTTCTTCTCCTGACTTTTGCCATTTCCTTCGTCCTTGGGGTCAAGAGACTTGGTTGACTGCGGGTCGTCCCCTGTCGCTTCACTTTCCCTCCCTGCATCTCATGACTGATGCATCCTTGGAGGGTTGGGGGGCTGTACTTGGAGTCGATCGCATTCAAGGCTCTTGGCCAACTGCCTTCCAGGCCTTACATATCAGTGTTCTGGAAGCTCATGCTGTTTTACTGAGCATCAGACATTTTTGTCCGCTCCTACAGGGTCAGTTTGTCTTCCCACTTTGCGACAATTCCACAGTTGTGTCTTACATTCGCCGTCAAGAGGGCACTCACTCATCCACCCTTTGCGGTCTTATTTGGAAGATTCTGATGTTTTATCGCGATCACTCCATCATGCTACAGGTCCGTGACATTCCGTCCAAGCGGAATGTTCTTGCAGATGCTCTGTTTTGCTCCCGACCTCCTGCCACGGAGTGGTCCCTCAGCAGGTCGGTGTTTCTGCACCTGTCCTCTCTTCTGAGGGGCTTCCATCTGGATCTGTTTGCGACTTTTCTCAACAATCAGTGTCCTCTGTTTGTCAGTCCGTTTCCGGACACTCAGGCGTTCTCTGTGGAAGCTCTGTCGATGAGTTGGTCTCACCTGCCCCTGTTGTATGCCTTTCCTCCGACCCCATTACTTCAGGCTGTTCTGTCCAAAGTACGGTCCGAGCAGGCTCGCCTGCTTCTCATAGCTCCTCTGTGGCCTCGCCAGTCGTGGTTCGCAGAGCTCCTGGCACTGTCAGTAGCTCATCCAATTCAACTGCCCTAGTTCTGGACCTCCTGTCTCAGGGGCGTCTACTTTACGAGAATCCCCAGTTGTTTCAGCTTCATGGTTAAATTCTCTATGGCAGGTCTTGGCCAAACGAAAAATTCCAGAGGATTTTTCCTTGATTTTTATGGCACTGTCAGATCCTTCTCCTCAGAGGTTTACGAGTCCAAGTGGCGACATTACTCCAGTTGTGTTGTCAGAGGCAGATCGATCCTCTCGATCCCTCTGAATCTGGTCTCCTAGGTTTCTTTATCTTTTTGTCAGATTCCGGCTTGGCCTATAGTACTGCTAGAGGTAATCAGGCTGCAATCTTCCATATTCTGGATTATTGCAAGTTCTTTATTCTGGGGTTCTCAGGGGTTTTGGCCCGGTTCTACCTGGATCATACATCGCCTGTGTCAGTTTCTCAGGGCAGGGCGAAGCTTTTTCTTCCCCTTTCTTCTTGTTCTGTTAATGAGATTACTATGGATGGTTTTGCTAAGTTTATTAAGTACGCCGTCATGGAGGCCTTATCAAGCTCTTGATCAGTCGTTTCATCCTGAAGTTCGATTCATCCCCATCAAATTCAGCTTTTGGCATCTAGTCTAGCGAAGGCCAGTCATGTTTCTGCTGAGGATACCATGACAGCCTGTTCCTGGTCATGTCAGACCACCTTTATGGACTTTTATCTCCGCTCGTTGGCGGTTCATGCGAACTCATTGTTTTCTCTCGGTCCGTTGTCAGTGGTGGGTGCTCTTGTCGAACCAGGTTCGCAACAGCTCGATTGAGTGTAGTAGGGTAGGTTTCCTCCCCTATGGCTAGTATAAGGCTGCCAGTTTCGCCTATATTGGGTTATTTTTTATACAGTTGTATATAACCTGTACATAGGCATCCCTCCTGTGCTAAACAGTAGGAGGAATTTAGGTAGGGTTACTCTTACCCCAGTGCAGCTAACTGGGTTATCAAAGGCAGGCCATGTCTGTCACTGTCTATGGTGAGAGGCATGTAAAAGAACCATCGCTGACTTTCGTAAAGAGTACGCGGCAAAGTCGTCAGCGTGTTTCTGTCCCTTGTTAAAAAGGGTTGTGACAGGAAGGGCATCCGACGTAAAAACCTCTGCCAAATCAAACGTGCAAATCAGATGATTCGCTGTGGCGACTCCTGAGTAAAAGGGAAAAAGCCGAAAGGAAGACAGACAGACTCTTTTTACTGGATCTGTACTGAGCCTTCCGGTTTTTGAGCCTTTCTGAGGGGAGTACCCACCCTACTTATTTTCCTGTTGGATTCTGTTCTATGATAATAACACCAGAGGTGAGTTTACGAGTAAAATAAACCAGTTTCATAGGAAACTAGTATTTTACGAATAATACTCACCTCTGATCTTATTCGCTTCCCTCCCTGTATTGTGTTTGTATGTTGATGGCATTTCCTGTTCGCCTCATTCTGATATAGCGTGATCACTCGACCTCTAGCGGGGATTCTGAGAGAGGTATAGAGGTGTTATATGGGTATAGCCTAACATAGGAAGGCAAAAGGGAGGGCACAGAGGGGATAAAAAGAGCTTTTATTCAGTGGTAGGTGTGTTTCAATGTTCTATGATAATAAGACCAGAGGTGAGTATTATTCGTAAAACACTAATTTCCTAGGAAAGTGGTTTATTTGAAGAAAGCGTGTAACAGCTAAAAACAGCCGACAATTTGAATATTCCTGTCAACAATAATAAGTTCAATGGTGAAGGTAAGACCATTGCAGATACAGAATCAGGTCAACCTGGACAATCAGAAAGATGCCTTCACTTCATGAAGCAGTGAAGAAAAATCCCCATTCCTAGGCTACAGACATTGCAGAAGACATCCAAGCCAGCTACAAACTGATACTCGGCATCTTAATCAAGCGGGTTATTATGTCAGAACAACAAGACACAAGTCTGTTCTTCAACCAGCAAATATTCATTCTGAAATTTTGGGTGTCTACTGACATAAGTGAATGCACAACGCTTGGTACCTTCTCATATTGTTTGGATCACTCTAAGAAAACTGCAGCCAATCAAATACATGAAAAAGACCAATTTAAAAAACCTTTCCCACACTTTTACTTCCATTACCATGAGACATAATGACATTAGTATACAATACAGCTCCTATAATATATCTACAAAAAAAAAAGTTTCTCTCTCTCACATCCATGTTATTGTTTATTTTGTTTTTTGATTATTTCTTATTTGAGTTATTCACCCTGACTGTTAGCATAGTCTTCTAGGGCAGTGGTCACCTGGTGGTAAAGGGCGCTGGATCGCTGATCCTAAGGTTGGGGGTTCGAGTCCCACTCTCCACAAGGTGTCACTACCCCCCCCCCCCCAGTGCAGCTAACTGGGTCATCAAAGGCCAGCCATGTCTCTCACTGTCTATGATGAGAGGTTCATGTAAAAGAACCATTGCTGACTTTCGTAAAGAGTAGCTGCATAGCCGTCAGCGTGTTTCTTCCCCTTTTAAATTTTTGGATTGTGTCAGGAAAGGCATCCGATGTAAAAACTTATGCCAAATCAAACGTGTGAGTCATTTGCTGTGGCGACCCCTGATAAAGGGAAAAGCCGAAAGGAAATCTCTCACTGTTAACATAGTCTTCGGGAAATACTTTCCATCCAAATCTTCGAGCATGGCAGTGGGGATGTGTTCTGATTAAGGCACCGTAGAATTTGAGTTTGGGAACTGATGTCAGACAAGGAGTGCTGAGGTGCCTGAAGAGATCATCACACTAAAGCTAAATTCCAAAGGATGATCTGGTCTGCAGATGGACACAATACTAGTAAAATTATGCATATTAAATGTTCAGCCACTGGGTGTCAGTCTTACACATAATTACATCGAGTAACCTAGTTTTGAATGATACAGCATTGGACTTGCAGGCTATTTGCAAGATAGATTTATTGAAGATGAAAGCTCATGGATGTGCACCCTGTGGCAAAAAATTATAGCATCACTACTCTGAAAGGATGCTCCCCCTGCCTTTTTCTCCCCCTTTTTTAACGGTTATATATCACAGATATGACACAAAAACCTTTTATCAGCTGAACATTTTGTCCCTGTTAAACCTACTTGAAACAAATTAAATTACATTAAATTAACATACAGTTTGATCCAGATTAACATGAAAAATATATAATCATGCAAGTAAGCACTTTGCAGGTAATAAACCCGGTTAATAAACAGGTTCTTTAGAAATACACCACACTTACTAGCCTTCTATCCCATTATGTGTGTGTTATTATTGTTTATTTATGTATGCAGGTTTTCATTCATTCATTTTCTGAACCGCTTAATCCTAATTAGGGTCACGGGGAGGCTGGCACCCATCCCAGCCTACCTCCGGGTGAGAGCAGAGTACACCCTGGAAAGCTCGCCACTGGTTCTTTTACATGGACATACACCATAGACAGTGAAAGACATGGTCGGCCTTTTATAACCCAGTTAACACCACTTGGGGGGAAGGGGGGGGGCAACCTGTTGACAGTGGGGCGTGAACTTAGAATCAGTAATCCAGCACCTTTACCACCAGGCCACCACTGCCCTATGTATGTATGTATATATGTGTTATTTAATTAATTCTATATAGTGTGGTACCTTGACTTACGAAGTGAGGTCAAGCTCATAAGTCAAAATGTTCATTAGATAAAACAAAAATTCCCATAGGAAATTACAGAAAACCAATTAATCCGTTCCAACCCCCTCCTAAACTCACATAACCTGACACAAACACATATATTTGACCTAATATATTAAAAATAAACATGTAAAACAATAAATATTTCATAATAATAATAATAATACATGTACATTAACATTAATAATAATTAATAATAAATAATAATAAAACAAGAATAAACAATAAGTCAACTAACCCTTCCTCATCATCGACTGCGTGGAGATGTAACCTGGGCGAAAATGTCAAGTGGGCAGGCATGAGGTGGTGTGTAACAGACGAGGAGAATTTTGTGCATGTGCACGCTACAAATGCCAATGAGGAAAGGCTCGTGGTGAGCTCCCACAAGGCCATTGCTTCACAAATAGACATGCTGGGGGTTGGGGGGGGGGGGCGTATGACCCTGGGGAACATGCCTTTTTTGGCATACTGTACTACAATTAAATGTAACTGTGCATCCTCTACAGTAGGTGGCAGTGGCACGCTCACTGTGTTCCCTATGGTGGAGAGGATGCACAATTGCATTTTCCCCGCTGACATTTGTAGTTTGTGTACATGCATAAAATTCTCCTCCTCCCTCTGTTACGTACCACCTCATGCCTGCATATGTGACATCTTTGTCCATGTGACATCTTCGCGCAGTCGATGATTGGAAGGGTGAGTTGATGTATTTATTATGTTTCATTATTATTCATTATTAATTAACATCTATTATTATGAAACATTTTTACATGTTTATCTTTAATATATTAGGTCAAATATATGTCGGGGGGGGGGGTGAATTTTTTTTTCTTCCTATAGGGGGCGTCACAATATGAGAAGCACTGCACAAGGCATTCTCGGAGCACGGAGGAATACATGCGGAAGAATACGAGGCCCAGAAAAGCAATTTCCCCAGCAGAGCTCGTAAATCAAAAATTTGTTAATTGGTTAGGACAGATTTTTGATGGGATCAAAGCTCGTTTCACAGAAAATTCGTTATTAAAGACACTCGTAAGTCAAGGTACCACTGTCGTCCCTTTTACACATTCAGGTTTGGTTGTGGGTTTGGCCGTGTTTCATCTTGTTCTTGTGGTTTTAGCAGTTAAAAATTGTCTCCACTAGAGTATGTTCATTATTATCACCATCCAGCCAAACTTAAAACAAGATCACCCCAAAACATGGGGTGAACATATGTTGTTATCTCGTGCACAATGCAGAATGTGTATCCCTGTCACAATGTTAATATGCTGTGGTCATTTTATACCGTATTATATCAATTTATGAACCATATACATCTGTATTATGTTTACTGCGCCAATAGGAGGCTGATTAGATTTTTTTAATACGTTTTTGAGTACCAAACTTATGATGAGCTGTGGCATTTGTCATACACCACGGCTACCTGGCAGCAATTAAAACATTCTTCTCAGCAGAATTCAATGAAACTCGATCTGTTTTTAGAATAAGGATTAAAATAAATGCTACTTTGAAAAAAAAATACATTTGTGGAAACATCCAGTAACCGGATTCATCATCATTCATTTTCTGAACCGCTTAATTTTAATTAGGGTCGCGGAGAGGCTGGCACCCATATCTCCGCCTGCTCTGGGCGAGGGCAGAGTACACCCTGGATAGCTCGCCAGGCCATAGCAAGGCAGAAACATCCTGATGGCAACTTAATGGCCTACTCTTCATGAGTGACTGAAATAATGTATTATTCCAATTCAAATAATTTTAAGGTTTTTTATTCATAGTAATGCATAGAAAAAAATATAAACATGTATTTGCTCACGGTTATTTCATGAATGCAAGCCAAATAATGATGTACTGTATTAACTTTACTCCTCATGTGGATATTTTTTAGTGAGAAGATCGTTCCAATGTCTGGTTACAGTCTGAACAGTAAACAGTGATGTGTGGTGTGCTTCCATCTTAAAAAGAAAGCTAGAAAGACTGAGAAGCAGGAAGTTCATGTCGGCTGCATGTGAATTAACACCTCTGGATTGGTAACAGAAGAAGGAGAACTCGAGGTTTCTCACGCTCTGCAACCACTTCGCAAGCTTTGATCTTTTTCTCACTTACTATTCACATTTCTGAATGACCAGTTTATGGGCTGTAGAACAATTCTTCCACTTTTGCCGTGATCAACGGCACACTGTCACTCACTGTCCTGACGAGGAACCCTGAAGATCAATGTACTTTACCACTGCTCATCATTGCAACCACTGCATTTCCCAAGAATGTGGTAATTGCAGCGGCTGGAATCTGTTACTCAAAGACAGATATAAGGATGACCCAGATGACTCACTCACACCCAATATAACCACGTTTGGATTTGGTCTATAAAAATACACAGAAACTCATCAAGAGTATCCACAAATTCTCAAGTTCAACCACTTAACTGTTGGGTGTCCACAGTCTCGACACCATGTATAAATCCTATTGTGCCTGCTATCTATTCTTCAGTAGCTTCAAATCAAAGTAGACAACAAATAAATGCCTTTCGAAATCAGCAAATGAAAATCATAATCTTCTTTCGCTAAATCCAGGGTCGGGTCACAGTGGCAGCAGCTGAAGCAGTGAGGTCCAGACGAACTTCTCCCTAGCCACTTCCTCCAGCTTTTCCAAGAGGGCACCAAGGCTTTCCAAAACCAGCAGAGAGACATAATCCCGCCGGCATCCCAGGGGTCTCTTCCCTGTCTTAAAGCAAGGTGATCTCACCAAGATGACCCCACTACAGAATTGAAACAGTAATGTCCAATCTATTTTTTTTTCTTTTCTTTTGATGGTCAGTGATTGGTGGAAACAGGTAGAAGGTATGGCTACTGTTTGGTTGAAGTGAAAACCTGAACGCACACTGGCCCTTTGTGGATAAGATTAGAGACCCCTGCCATAGACTTTCTCGAGCTGGTCGAGAGTGCTGCGGTAAGGATGAAAACCACATTGGATTCAGGAGGTTCAACCATCGATTGAATTCTCCTCTCCGGTACCCCCTGCATAGACTACCCGGGTAGACTGAGGAGTGTGATTGCACAATAATTGGAACACACCCTCCGGTCTCCCTTTTAAAAAAGAGGAACTACCACCCCGGTTTGCCAATTCAGAAGTGTGGCCCCCAATGACCACACGATGTTGCAGAGACGTGTCAACCAAGAGAGTCCTACGACATTTAGAGCCCTGGGACATTTAGACCAGATCTCGTCCACCCCGAAACCGAACCCTGGAGCTTTTTGACTACCTTGGCGACCTCAGCTTCACTGCTGGGCAGACCCCACCTACACCCCTAAGGTCTTTCTCCTCTATAGAGGGCACATTAATGGGATTGAGGAGATCCTCGAAGTATTCTTTCTGCCTCACGACAACATCACCAGTTGAGGTGAGCAGCTCCCCACTTCCACTGTATACAGTATTTATGGAGAACTGCTTCCCCCTCCTGAGGTATCAGAGGGTGATCGAGAACCTTTTTCGAGGCCAACCTATAGTCACTTTCCAGGCTCTCACCAAACTCCCTCCATGCCTGAGATTTTGCATTGACGACAGCCCGGGTGGCAACAGGTTTGGCCTGCTGGTACCTGTCTGATGTTGCAGGAATCCCATGGGCCAATAAGACACAATAGCCTCCTTTTCCAGTTGGACAGCCCACCTCACCACAGGTGTCCACCGCTGGGTTCAGGAGTTACTACCATGACAGGCACTGATGACTTTCAAGCTATGAGCTGCTGCCTCAAAAATTGGGGCATGAAACATGGCCCATTCAGATTCCATGTGCCTGCCATGAATGGCGGGCGGCCTTCACCTCTATCGTAGTCAGCTCACCACCCGGTGGTGATCGGTTGACAGCTCAGCACCTTTCTTGATCTGAGTGTCCAGAACATGCAGCCACAAGTCTCGTGGCATGACTAAAAAGTCAATAATTGAACTCTGGCTTAGGATGTCCTGGTCAAGGTGCATTTATGGACACCCTTATGTCCAACAACGTAACATTATTCGGGTTCAGACTGGATTAGCCAGACTTACCAATCACACCTTTCCCAGTCACACTGTCGCTGTCCACATTGGCGTTGAAGTCTCCCTGTACAACAAGGGGTCTGAATTATGACTTTTCATATGCATGCATGCATGCACGCACACGCACACACGCACACACACACACACACACACACACACACACACACACACACACAAAACACAACACACAGTGCCTTGGCATTATTCATGTATTGCTTTATGTTTTAACTCACAACCTGGAATTAAAATCGATTGTTTGAAGGTTGCATCATTTCATTTGCAGAATATGCCTACAACTTTGAAGATGTGATTAATTTTTTAATATTGCAAAGCGAACAGAAAATAGCACAAAACAACAGAAATCGTCACCATGTATAACTATTCACACCCCTAAAGTCAGTACCTTGAAGAGCCACCTTTTTCCGGCAATTACAGTTGCAAGTAGTTTTGGATAAGTCTCCATTAGCTTATATTATATTAGCTTATGTTATCTACATTAGCTTGCAACATCTTGCCACCGGGATTTTCCAACATTCCTCAAAACAAAACTTCTCCAGCTCCTTCATGATGGATGGTTTCCACTTGTGAACAACAATCTTCAATTCTGACCACAGATTCTCAACTGGATTGAAGTCTGGGCTTTGACTAGGCAATTCCAACACATTTAAATGTTTTCCCTTAAACCCTCAAGTGTTGTTTTAGCAGTATACTTCGGGTCATTGTCCTGCTGTAAGGTGAACTTCTGTCCAAGTTCCAAATCACATGCAGACTGAAACAGGTTTTGCTCAAGAATATCCCAAAATGTAACAAAATCCATCTTTTCCTCGACTCAGATCAGTTTCCCAAGCCGTGCTGCTCAAAAAAATCTCCACAGCATGATGCTTCCACCACCATGTTTCACTCTGGGGATGGTATTCTTGTGGTGATGGGATGTGTTGCGATTGTGCCAGACATATCATTTTCCTTGGTGGCCAAAACGTGTCTCATCTGACCAGAGCATCTTCCTCCATGCATTTGGAGAGTCGCCCACATGCCTTTCAGCAAACTCAAAACGTGGCTTCTTTTTTAACACTAAGTAACTACCTTTTTCTCCCCACTCTTCCATAAAGCCCAGCTCTGTGGTGTGTACAGCTTATTGTGGCCCCATACGCAAATGCACCAGTCTCTGCAGTGGAACTCTGCAGCTCCCTCAGGGTTACCTTTGGTCTCTGTGCTGCCTCTCTGATTAATGCCCTCCTTGCCTGGACTGGCAGGTTTGTTGTGGTAACATGTTCTCTCCATTTGAAGATGATGGATTTGGTGGTGCTTCGGGGGATCATTAAAAATTTGGATTCTTTTTAAATAACCCAACCCACACTTGTACTTCTCTACAACTTTGTCGCTGACTTGTTTGGAGAGCTCCTTGCTCTTCATGGTGTGATGCCTCTTGTTTAGTGGTGTAAGCACATACAATGAATGCAAATACTTACAACAATATTGCTGATCATAGTTAAATCAATGTAATTAATTTGTACTTATTTACATTAAAAAAACAATGCTGACAGTGTTTTTCTGGTTCTGCACAGCTCACTCACTCTCCTCTCCTCCTATGTGTCTCTAATCGACACAAAAAGGAGGGGTAGGGGAAGAGTAGTTTATTATTAGTAAATATTAGTTTATTTAAGAGTAGTTCATTTCATCAACGGGACCAACACAAACAGAGGGATGTGGACAGCGGCAACACTGAAAAGGACATGTTAATGGGTAGAACAAGAGTACTGTTAATTGTGGTATTTTCTGGTAAAATTTTGGTAGAAAAAAGAGGCAGGGTGCATCCAAGAGGTAAAACTTTAAGGAGTCGTGTTTCCGAGTCCTTTAAGATCCCTTATAATGGCACATCAGGGTCTGTTATGCTCTGTTAAGCGCTAATGCACTTTACCACGATTCCCACATTCTATCACAATTGGCATCAACTCATAATAAAGAATAACACGATCAGCATGATTATCACGAATCCACCAAGTTCCCTCAAGAATAATGCTCCTCACAATTCTCTCAAATAGTCGTTATCATGGACATCATACCCTGGCAATAACCCAGGGTTACTCTCCGAATGCAATTCTGGTGTTTGATGATGACGTTTGATGCATTTGTTGATGTAATGACATAAATGAAGACTTCCGACTAAATCCAATTGTGAATTCCTGCTGCAAGAATGTCAGAGCAACTCATCGAAGCTCATAAATAGCATATTACACATGCAGTGTTTCCATTAAATGCACATAAATCTCAAGAAACCCTCAAACAAGCATGTTTTTAAATCTTAAAAAAGTCCGACCAGTTCTACTGCATGTAGAAATCCTTAGAACGCCACACTGACCCCCACACAGTGTATTTTTTATTATTATTATTTTTTTTTTTTTTGCATTTTTTACATATATTCTGGCATTGCAGGTGTGATTTTTTTTTTTTTTTTAGACTGACATGATTACTATTGAACAGGCCCACTGAGTACTACTTTTAGATAAGTTTTAATTTTAGAAGATTTCACCAGCTACTCAAATCTTCTGTTCTCATTTGTTGTTTGGATTTTGTCACATCTTTCATTTAACAGTAGTCTGAGCATATATTCCTATGTGAGGGGCCATATATAGTATATAATCTATAATTGACACATGTAGACACCAGTGTAGTACAGAATAATATTCAAACCCTATTAGGTAAAACACAGAAAACACTTAAATTACATGACAAATAGTA
>CM045745.1:13207781-13297781 GCA_024760905.1 Plotosus lineatus | reverse complement strand
CAATGTAACTAGTTTCGATGGGAGATTTTGGGTTGGTTTTTTGTTTTGCATTTTTTTTTGTTTTGCATTTTCCTTAACCTTTCCCCCTATTCTTCCTTAATTTCCTTATTTTTTAATTCGATGAATATTTATTTATTCTTAAAAAACCGCAATGCACGAAAGCCACATGAATTGAAGAGCGAGGGATCCCTGTACACACATACACACACACACACACACACACACACACACACACACACACACACACACACACACACACACACACACACACAGAGAGACAGAGAAATGCCTGCACTGCTCAGACATGGGAATAAAAATAGTGTGGGTGAGGAAATTCTGTGCTCTGCAGTAACTCACGCACTGTCGCAAACAGTACTGTGCAGTGTATGAGAGTCATTAACATGCACATACTCACGCAAATAACAGACTGACGTGAGCACACTTTAAAATAAATATGTCAAGTTAAAATGTTTAACGAACTAGTCTACTGGACAAATGTAGCAGGACTAATTATAAGATCCCATCTCTGCTGACTTTATTATAGACAGACTCCAAGGAGCCCAAGCAGAATTAACTTCCATACTGCTTCTCCCAGACATTGACTTGTAGAAAACATTATGCGAGATTGAGGTAACAATTTAACTACAAATCAATTACTTTAACTACAGTCTGCGTGCTAACATCTTAAGATCAATGTGATGTGGTGTATGATCGAACACAAGGAAGTGAGTCACTTCTTTTTTTAATCTCACAAATGCAATTTGCAACTGCTTAATTATTCCATAAACGGTTCAAACAGAAGATCAAACCTATCTATGTTGTGAATGTAAGTTGTGCTGATCATACAAAATTGTGTGCACGTGTAAAAAAGAAATAAACGATATAAAAATAGGCCATTTAAGGATCATCTATTAGCAAATGATATACTAAGAGGTGACTCGTTTATAAATTCTGTTTTCTTTAAACATTTCAAATATATTGTAGAAAACTGAAATTAAGAAACATTCACAGTTGCACAGAAAAAAAGTGTAATTCGCAGTCTCTGAGGTTTTGCTACACTGTAGTTTCATGTTTCCACAGCCCAGTTTTAATGGTAGCGGCGCTGTCTGTATTAAGAGGCGGCATATTCTGTTGCCTCTCTAAGCTTTTAGCAAGTCCGTTATCTGATGCCAAGTTCAGCCCATACGACTTTGGCTGAACTTCCAGTTCGACAGGGAGGGGCTGCTTTGTACAGTCTTTAACCGAGCTTGACATCGCGGTCTCGGCTTCCTCTCCAACTAAACACCCATTACTAACCCCGTTGCTTTGGCTGGTTATTGTTCCACTACCAAGGCCACTTCCCAGACTGTCCCGGAGACGACTGTTCCCGAAGCCTTTGCCAAAGCTCGTGCCTGCGCCTTTGTTGGCACCTCTGTCAGACTGGCGAGTGCGACGAGGCAGGCTGGTACTTGCATCACTGCTATCCTGCTGGAGCTGGCTCTGTTGGCGTTCACGGTATGCCAGGTATGCTGCACGACGGCTGTTGCGGGCATGTACACTTTCGTGGTGGTGACGTCTCTGGGGTGCGCTATGCTCACTGCCCTCCACACTGGTGGGCACATCATAGGCATATTCCCGCAAAACTGTAAGTCGGCTTGCACGGTGTGCCCTAGCTCGGTTCTTTTGGTGCCTTCCAGGGTGTCCATTGATGCTGCCATTGGCATTCCCTATTCCAGGATGGCCATTGCTAATATTGGGACGATACTGGACTTCAACTGGAGCAACATGCATCTTAATCTCATTATCCAACGAGTGTTCAGTTAAGCTGTTATCTAATAGTGCAGTGCCATTGGTTGGCACAGAAACGGTTTTGCACTGGGCTGCTTCTACTTGTAGATTAGTTAACTTGCAGCCTTGTATGGAGTTGTGCACACTTGGTGCACTCTTATTGGTACAAGATGACTCAGCTCCACTAATATGACAACGTGCTACTTCACCATTTCCCGTATTGGTTGAACCATCCCCAGAGACCCCGGTCAGTGGTGTCAAGAGAGCATCAACCTGTATGGCATACCTCTGGTGTCCAAGGCAGCAGGCCCGAGTCCAGTGGTAGCGCATATCTTGCCGTGTAGCACAGTGATGACCAACAAGGAAGGCTCCCAGTCCTAAAGCAGCCACACCAAAGAGACAGGAGAATGTCACGTCCAATGGGTGCTCCTGAGAAATGGCCATGGCACCAAACAGCCACAGCAGTGCGTAGAGTGCCAAAGTTCCCGCCACGCCGATCAGTTGCGCCAAGAACGTGTGCTCGTTCTCAAGTGCTGACAGAGACACTGGCCCTGATGACTCTGGCTGGGAAGACCGACCACCAGTAACTGCAGTCACCGCCAGCCTTTGCTGCTCCTCTGGCTGTTCTTTAAGTTCAAAGCGTCTTTCAGGATGACGCCGTAGTTGAAGAAAAATGCTCAGGAAATACATGCAGTCCACAAAGATGATGAAGGCCACTGGACCATAGAATGCACCCAAACTTGGCTCCCATGCCATCCAGCAGCTGAGGACACCAGACACAACAAGACATCTTATTTATGAGAGTACATGAAACAAAACACACCAAGAACTAGTTCAGACCATTTACTTTCATTTTAAGCTATTCAAGAGTCGAGAAACACGCATCGCCGTAGAGTTGGATATTAATACGGCAAATGGTGAATCATGTCTGTTTTGATTGTTCCTTTCTAATGAAGCAACTGTCTGCTCAGTGTTCCTTATCCATGCATTTATCACACTGCTTTTGTTTAAGTGGAACAACTTTAATTAAACTCTAAAAGTTCAGATGGTGCAGATTTCTAAATCATTGATCCCTTACGCAACCAAAACAATTATCGGTAGCAGGGAAGAACTGAAGGCCGGGAAAGTGGCAGACACGGGATGGCTAGGCTTGGACTAAAAATAGATTATAATAATTAGGCTCAGACATGAAGTTCAGATTGCCTCGAGTTATTGCTCGGCAAAGTGTTCATTATTCATATTTCACTGCAAGGGCAGCATCCTAAAAATAAAACCTTGTAAGAATACACAAGTATAAATATGACAGCTGTGTCAACTAAAAGATTTAATTGCTCTCTGCCAGTATATCCACTTCCATATGACAAACTTTTGCACTCAATTGCTCGCCCACGAATGTTTTAGAACTTTGTCGGGAGCTCAGAAAATTTAAAAAGGTGGAGGATTGCTTTCTATCATCTCTCTTCACATGGGTCACCCAGAAGTCTCAGAAGATTCGGTGCGATTTCTCAGCCCCCGTCCTGTAGCCGTTTACTTACTATAGTGCATCAGGCCGACATCCATAGTTTTTGACATTGGCAGCTGTAGTTATGCCACAAACAATTATGGGAATGCCTCCACCTATTAAATAAAACCTGCAGAGCAAAGCAGAGTAAAAATTGATTCATTATTCAAATACTTCATTTAATACCAAGCATCCTTGGTAATTGCATTCAATTCAATTACCGTATTCGACGTGATAAGCACCCAGGGTGCTTAAAAATTGGAGTGGGAGGGCGCTTATTAAAATGTTACCAGCGGCGGGGAACGGTAAGTGCTTATTACAATCCAGTTGGAAAACATGAATAATAACAGAACAATAAAAGAGTTTTACTGGTATTTTTGTTATTCATTTTGTGGTATCAACCAAACTACTTAGATGAAAGCTGAAAATAAACAGAAAACAGCATGAATTAAAAAAAACCTTACTTTTCCTTTAAACATTTTTTTTCAATATTTTCCCAAGTAAAATGAGCCAATCAACACAAATGTCAACTTTCGCACATGGCACATTGAACCAATCAACACTTCAACTTTAGCACATGCCACGTTGAACAAATCAACACCAACACAAACAAAAGCACATGGAAAGAAACGTCCTTAAATTTATGAACTTAGTGAGCAGAAAAATCGGGTGAAAAACCCCTGTCATCACTTTCTGATAGGTCCATATCTGGCTCATCGCTCCATTCATTCAGAGCATCCCATAGTTTTGCTGTAGCAGTTTCTAATGGTTCATCGGTTGCTGGACATTTACCAAGAGAGCACAGCAAAATATTTTCTGTTTTTTAAAGCACGGCGGAACAATCAAATGTGTTGTTACTGATGAACATTATAGACATTCCCCAGTGGCAGGGGGTCTTGAAATACTGTGTAAACTCACTTTTACAGGCAGTTAATGCATCATTTTACGGTGACAGAGACTGATCGAATAAAATTGTTAAGTTTGATCTACCATTTTGCTCCCAGTACACATGGGCGGTTATTAGACGCAAGATAAAAAACATTGGGAGTGAGGGCTTATTGGAGCAGGGAACTTATTACGTCGAATACGGTAAATGTTATCTGGATAGTGCTTTCTGCTGACATTACCACAAAGTAGCTTTTCATAGTAAAAACGATGACATAATGACATATTAGCACAGACAATGATTTTATCCAACCATTTTTATGGGAAATGTGTGATATATTACCTCAGCATTGGTCGAGGTGGAGGAGGAGGCTCGTCTAGCTCTTCGTATTGCTTAGTTTTACGTGTGATCTGTTTATAGATGTTCCGAGCGGTGACGCCTGACCACAAGGCTGTAGCCAGTGTGGAGTAATGCAGCACTATGCCCACCTTGACACAAAACACAAACACTTCGTTATAAAGTAGCATAGAAAAACTCACTCAAGCACTCATTTGCTGAACCTCTGAATCCAATCAGAGTCCTGGGCGGCTGCAGCCAACACTGTGCAAAGGTGAGGTGCACCATCACCGGACAACACTCACATCTACATCTAGAAGCAATTTGAAACAGCCAATTAGTCTAATGGGCGTGTCTTTGGGAGGAGGAAACCAGAGTACCTAGAGGAAACCTTTATAATCATGGCAAAAACATGCACACTCCACAGAGAAACATTCGAGCCTAGGACTCAAACCCAAAACCTTCTTACTATGAGGAGAACATGCGAACCACTGTGCCAGCATGCCACACCATTACAAATTCTCCAATATCTAGATCATAAGCCTGATGCAACATATTCATAGCGGAGCACTATCTGTGACCTAGTCCCTTCATTAGCTTGGGAATCTAGTCAGTCACCAGCAGATAAAGCCAAACATGCCATCGTGGACTGAGGAAAATCTGTGAGAGGAAACAGGAAGCTCATACCGCTTGGCACACACTGGTATTGAAAGTCTGGTTGATGCCCCCAGTGAATGCAACACAGGTAAGGAGGATATGCAGGCACAGGTTAATCAACATGTGCCAGCACTTCTTGCTAATGCGCACAGACCTGTGGACACAAGATAATGTAATGAATTAGTTGAAATCTGTCTAACCTTTCCTGTGACTATACGAGGCTGAACTTTACAGAGATGATGTCCACAGAAAACAAATGGGTCAAAACATCCATGCACAAGTTATTCACTTCATATGAGCATTTTTAATAAATTAGCCACACCTACTTGTGTACTACTTTGACAATATAAAAAACATAACAAAAGAATATCACTGGGAAAAACCAAACAGCACTGTGGCTTCTAGTCGAAGGTTTAAAATTTATTCAGAAGCTTTATCTGTGCTTTTGAAGACAAGCATGTCATAAATGCTTAATGTGATTTAGGGAAAAGTTCAGATTTATAAAGAACAACAACAACAACACAGCAAAATGAAGTGTGTGTGTGTGTGTGTGTGTGTGTGTGTGTGTGTGTGTGTGAGAGAGAGAGAGAGAGAGAGAGAGAGAGAGAGATAATACATGTGTGAACACAATTTTTTTTTTTTGACAAATAGCAGGTGCATGTGGATTTTAATTTATTTATTTCTTTTGTAATCTCATGTCTATAAGCCCTGATCAAAATGGGCTGTGATGTCACACTATGTCTCACTGTGGGCAGGAACTGTTTGTTTTTTTTTTTTCTTTAAATCATCACAGTAAAAGGGACACTGAGATGCGAGAACTGCATAGACCAGTGGTTCTCAAATTGTGGGGCGGGTGGGGGAAGGGGGTGCATGTGTGACCCCAGGGAACATGCTTTTTTTTTCCGTATTAGAGTAAAGTGTAGTGTAATGCAGCCGGGGGGGGTTGTCTCTCCCTCATGCCAGTCCCAAACCCGGATAAATGCAGAGGGTTGCGTCAGGAAGGGCATCCGGCGTAAAACAAATGCCAAATAAACTATGCAAATCACAAGAAAGAATGACATACCGGATCGGTCGAGGCCCGGGTTAACAACGACCGCCATCAGTGCTGTCAACCAACAGGGTGCTGATGGAAATTGGACTACTGTTGGTCGAAGACGTCGAAGAAGGAGAGGCGGGAGGGGTGCCCATTGCCAGAGAGAGAAGAGGAAAGGCATGAGTCTAGGACTGAAAGTAGGGACTTTGAACGTTGGAACTATGGCAGGAAAAGGTAGAGAGCTGGCTGACATGATGCAGAGGAGGAAGGTGGACATACAGTGTGTTCAGGAGACCAGGTGGAAAGGTAGCAAGGCTAGAAGCATAGGAGCAGGGTTTAAGCTGTTTTATCATGGTGTGGATGGGAAGAGAAATGGAGTCGGAGTCATCTTGAAGGAGGAGTTTGTCAGGAATGTTCTAGAAGTGAAGAGTGTCAGACAGAGTGATGAGTCTCAAGTTAGAAATTGAAGGTGTGATGGTCAAGGTTGTTAGTGCTTATGCCCCACAGACAGGATGTGAGCGAGAAGAGAAGGAGAGATTCTGGAGGGAGTGAGATGAAATGATGCAGAGTACCCCCAGAGGTGAAAGAGTGGTCATTGGGGCAGACTTCAACAGACATGTTGGTGCAGGAAAAAGAGGGGACGGGGAAGTGATGGGCAGGTTTGGTATCCAGGACAGGAACGCAGAAGGACAGATGTTGGTAGATTTTGCAAAAAGGATGGAAATGGCTGTGGTGAATACTTTCTTCCAGAAGAGAGAGGAGCATAGGGTGACTTATAAAAGTGGCGGTAGGAGACTACATCTTGTGCAGGCGTTGTAATTTAAAGGAAGTCAGTGACTGCAAAGTAGTAGCGGGTGAGAGTGTTGCCAAACAGCATAGGATGGTGGTGTGCAGGATGATGCTGATGGTGAGGAAGGTGAAGAAGACAAAGGCAGAGCAGAAGACAAAGTGGTGGAAGCTGAAAAAGGAAGAGTGTCGGATTGTCTTCAAGGAGTTGAAACAGGCTTTGGGTGGTCAGGAAGTGCTTCCAGATGACTGGACAACTACAGCTAACATGATCAGGGAGACAGGTAGGAGAATACTTGGTGTGTCATCTGGAA
The DNA here is from genome assembly GCA_024760905.1 of Plotosus lineatus. Classification (NCBI taxonomy): domain Eukaryota; kingdom Metazoa; phylum Chordata; class Actinopteri; order Siluriformes; family Plotosidae; genus Plotosus; species Plotosus lineatus. The sequence continues at coordinate 13,290,501 of CM045745.1, read as the reverse complement.
GGAAAGTAGATAAGGAGACTTGGTGGTGGAATGAGGAAGTGCAGGAGTGTGTACAAAGGAAGAGGTTAGCTAAGAAGAAGTGGGACATTGAGAAAAACGAAGAGAGTAAACAGGAGTACAGGGAGACACAGCATAAGGCAAGGGTAGCAGTGTCAAAGGCCAAACAGAGCGCGTATGATGACTTATATGCTCGGTTGGAAAGTAAAGAGGGAGAAAATTATTTATACAGGTTGGCACAGCAGAGAAATAGAGATGGGAAGGACGTGCAGCAAGTTAGATTGATAAAGGACAGAGAGGGAAATGTATTGACTGATGACAGAAGTGTGCTGGGAAGATGGAAAGAGTACTTTGAAGAGCTGATGAATGAGGAAAATGAGAGAGAGAAAAAAGAGTAGAAGAGGTGACTGTTGAGGACCAGGAAGTAGCAAAGATTAATAAGGGTGAAGTGAGGAGGGCATTGAAGAGGATGAAGAATGGAAAGGCAGTTGGTCCTGATGACATACCGGTGGAGGTATGGAAGTGTCTAGGAGAGGAAGCAGTAGATTTTCTGACAAGAACATTTAACAAGGTCTTAGAGAGTGAGAGGATGCCAGAGGAATGGAGGAGAAGTGTGCTGGTGCCCATTTTTAAGAACAAGGGAGACGTGCAGAGTTGTGGCAACTCCAGAGGGATAAAGTTGATGAGCCATACGATGAAGTTATGGGAAAGAATAGTGGAAGCTAGACTAAGGGCAGAGGTCAGCATTTGTGAACAACAGTTTGGTTTCATGCCAAGAAAGAGCACCACAGATGCAGTGTTTGCCTTGAGGATGTTAATGGAGAAGTACAGAGAAGGTCAGAGGGAGCTGCATTGTGCCTTTGTGGATCTGGAGAAAGCATATGACAGGGTACCGAGAGAAGAACTGTGGTAATGCATGAGGAAGTCTGGAGTGGCAGAGAAGTATGTTAGAGTGGTGCAGGACATGTATGAGAGATGTAAGACAGTGGTGAGGTGTGCTGTCGGTGTGACAGAAGAGTTCAAGGTGGAGGTGGGACTGCATCAAGGGTCAGCTCTCAGCCCCTTCTTGTTTGCTATGGAGATGGACAGGCTGACAGACGAGGTGAGACAAGAATCTCCATGGACTATGATGTTTGCAGATGACATTGATCTGTAGTGAGAGCAGAGAACAAGTGCAGGAAAATCTAGAGAGGTGGAGGTATGCCCTGGAAAGGAGGGTAATGAAGATTAGCCTCAGTAAGACAGAATACATGTGCATGAATGACAAGGACCCAAGAGGAACGGTGAGATTACAGGGAGCAGAGATAAGAAAGGTGGAGGATTTTAAGTACTTAGGCTCAACAATCCAGAGCAATGGAGAGTGTGGAAAAGAGGTCAAGAAGCGTGTGCAGGCAGGTTGGAATGGTTGGAGAAAAGTGTCCGGTGTGATGTGCGATAGGAGAGTGTCCACAAGAATGAAGGGAAAAGTGTACAAGACGGTGGTGAGGCCAGCGATGTTGTATGGCTTAGAAACAGTGGCGCTGAGGAAAAGGCAGGCGGCAGAGCTGGAGGTGGCAGAGATGAAAATGTTGAGGTTCTCTTTGGGAGTAACGAGGATGGATAGGATTAGGAATGAGCACATCAGAGGGACAGCACATGTAAGACGTTTTGGAGACAAAGTCAGAGGTGAGATGGTTTGGACATGTAGAGAGGAGGGATAGTGAGTATATTGGTAATGGGATGCTGAGGCTGGAACTACCAGGCAGAAGGCCTAGAGGAAGACCAAAGAGACGATTCATGGATGTGGTGAAGGAGGACATGAAGGTCGTTGGTGTCAGAGAAGAAGATGCAAAGGATAGGGTGAGATGGGGGCAGATGATTCGCTGTGGCGACCCCTGAAGGTAAAAGTCGAAAGGAAAAGAAGAAAGAAGAAGAGTAAAGTGTAGTGTAATGGCAAAGTGTAATGGTACATCCTAGTAAAGTGTAAAAATGTAATGGTACATCCACTCCAGCAGATGGCAGTGGTTTCATCACAGTCAGAGTCAGAAGTGAAGTGAATAAACTCACGATGGAAATTTTTAACAGGAACGGAAAGAGAGGCGGAGAGAGATGGAGACATTGAGAGAAATGAAAGCCTCTTGGAAGCTAAGTGGAGGAGGTATGATGAAGTGTCTGTAGCACTCAGATTCACTGTGCTGCGGTGAGAAACGAGGAAAGACCGCTGTGTTTACTGTGTTTGAAAACATTGGCAGGGGACAGCATGAACCCAAATAAATTCAGGCATCACTTAAAGACATCACACCCCGATCATGTGATGAGCCACGTGAGGTTTTTTTTTCCAATGAAAAGTGCCGAATATTGCCAACAACCATCTCGCTTTGTGAATGATATTCCAGCAAACCAGTGAGCTCTGTTAGCATCAGATAAGGAGGCGTACCAAACTGCTCAGTGTAGAAAACTCCACAGCACAGCAGAGGAACTGATCCTACCTGCAGCACACACGGTCTCCGTCATGCTGGATGGCGTCGCTGCTGTGAAAATAAGTCCAGGTCCCAGTTCAGCATTGAGCAGGAGCTGAGAATTCAGTATCAGGCTTTAAACCTGGATTCGAAAAGCTGTGCACTGCGAAACGTGCTCATTACAGCCATTAATCTGAACTTAATCATTTTGATTAAAAAAAAATACAAACTGTTTTATTCATTTTTGTTTTGTAGGTTAAAGTGTTTTATATTTTGTGCTCCTGAATTAATATTGCTGATCAATTTGAATTTATTATTATTTATTTATTTTATTTTTCAGTGTCGACTGGTTCAAATTGTTTACAGTTAAAATAAGGATATTTTGTTTAAGTTCAGGCAAATCGATGCACTTTAAATCTTTTTGTTTAAAGATTAAAAAAATTGTGACTAAAGTTATTCTTTGTTGGAAGTTGATCGATAGGAGCGTGTATGACCCTGAGGAACATGCTTTTCTGGAATCGTGTACGAGAATTAAGTGTAATTGCACCTCCACTCCAGTTGTTGGCAGTGGTGCTCTCATTGTAGCGCTACAATGTTGTGGTTTTTCACACAAGCAAATTATATGAAGCACAGTAAACAACCCCTCAAGAAACAACACGGTAAAATGTGTAAAAAAATGAGAAAGGTGGAGAGAGACGAAGATACGAAGACCTAAATAAGTTGAATGAGTTTAAATAAGGATGTATTTTTTTTTAAATTTCGGGCAATTTGGTGCACTTTAAATCTTTTCTGTTACAGATTAAAAAACAATGTTAATCAAGTTGTTCTTTATTGTAAGTTGAACTATATTTCTTTCTTTTGTGTTTTTGATGTTAATAAAGATACAATGTTATGCAGAGTCGTACTAATAATTTTAAAGACAAATAATACCATTTACAGTAGCTCTCGGGGCGGTGGGGGGGCGTGAAACAATTTTTTCTTCCTAGAGGGGGCGCCACAGAAAATAATTGAGAATCACTGGCATAAAGTGAAGCTGCATTTTTGCATGTGAAAATTCTGATTCTTAAATCATATCTTATTCTCAAAAGTGTAAATATGATCATGTGATCCTAAGGTGTATGAAGATGCTCATGTGTGAAGAAAAAGGCATAAAAATAAGGCAATGGCTGACAATCTTATTAAAATTCAAATGGCTGACATCAAAGGACGAGTGCAATGCCGTGTATATAGATGGTAAATGTAATAGGTGGGTGTGAACTCTGCCATGGATCAAAGCACAATGCCATAATATTGCACTAATATTGGTCAATTTCAGTCAAAACAAGCACTTTTTGGTCATCCTCGTGTTACAATATTAAGCATAAATTAACTTGATCACAATGATTTTCTTCTCTATCACATGATCCCCACCGACCAGGGAAGGGCAAAAGTATGCATCCACCCCCTTCATGACATGCAAAAGTAGCTGCCTGCCTCTTTTCGAACTGTGGTGCTCTGCGTATTTGGCAACTGTCTAACACACTGGGAGGGAAACCACTATCCGCCCCCTCGAATGAATGAGGGGGATGACTGGGACTCCCATGACTGGAATGACTCCCATGACTGGGATGGCTGTGACATAAAACCGAATTCAAACACGCAATCTCTGGGTTAATAGTCACGCACCAAGTTGATGCGCCACATGGGAGCCCATTAATGAGATTGTACTGTACTCGTAAAGCCAAATTTATGCTGGGGGGGTGGGGGGGAGAACAAACTCTCGAGTTAAAAATATTTCTAGGGTGCTTTAAAAAAAGCAAAATCTATGGCAAAATGTTATAATTTTTAAGCTTCAGGAAGAAAACAGATTATGGGTTATATACAGGTATATAACAGGTGGGGTATAACAAATTAATGATAGACAGGCTGTGATCACACTTCTGCGAGATTGACTTTTGCAACTCTCCTGTCACTGTTTCAGTTCTATACTTGTCTGAACACCTAAAATTGTCTAGACTTTAACACCGCCACAGTTGAATAGAGACTAACTGTCAAGTAAATTAGACAGAAAAACAGCCCACCACATTGCAAAGAAAACCATGAAAGTGACCCAGTGCACCATGGGTGTTGGATGGAGCAGTAATAATACAAGTACAAATTATTATTTCAATACTTGGATTTGGGAACTCTGATGCCGAGTGTGATCATGTTCATGGATGGAGATGTTCTCTTACTTGTGATGGTAAATGTAGCTGATGATGATGGCCAGCAGACAGAGACTGAGCATGAAAGCTGTGATGTACATGACCGGGTGAAGAGGCTTAAAGCTGTGCATGGTGGTTTCGCTCTTTGTCAGATCCTGTTTAAGGCAAACATTCAATAAAACCTCCATTAATACAAGTGCATTTAATAAGTTTTATTTTTCTTATTGAAGAAAATTAGTTTGGTACTTTTATTGATACATGAAAAAGACCTTTTAGGTTTATTGGTAGCCCCCGAACTGCCACTTCCTTAAAAAAAAAAATAATTCGAGATAGCACTGACCATCAGAAGGGCGTAGTTACTGAGCGAGTCACATGAGACCGTGGAGAAGTTGGCGTCGTGATGGAGAATGGTGCAGCCGTTTGACTGCCAGCCACCCTGACCGTCCTGAGCGGTGAAATCCCAGCGTGCAGCCACGGGATCTGAACCCTGCATAAAGCGCCGCAGAGTCACATTCACCCGACTGCGAAGCTGCGGCAGAGAAAGTCCCTCTGAAAGTGAGACACGGGAGAACATTCACAGGAGCTCACGTCCATGGTGCTGGCAGCAAAAGCTTCTGCCTAAAGGTGAAACCTCGTGATCCATGACCGGAGGTGAAATGACACATTTATACATGCTATTAATAAAGAATTTATGTTTGTTATTAATCAAAGCATAGTTGATAATGCTACTATAAAAGTGAAATTATTACTGAGAAAATTAGTATGAATACTATTACTAAGGATGGCACAGTGGTTAGCCTCTCAAAGCAAAAAATCCTGGGTTCGATTCCCATCTCAAGTGTTTGTGTGTGGAGTTTGCATGTTTTCATTGTGCTTGTGTGGGTTTCATCTGGGTACGCCAGTGTCCGCCAACAGTCCAAAAACCTGCAAAGTCAGCTAACTGGCTAATCCAAATCGCCCCTAGTGACTGAACACTTTTGCGTGTTGCCCTGGCGAGCTATTCAGGGTGTACCTCACCCTCACCATCCTCCAGTTGGCTAATATGGGTGCCAGCCTCTATGTGATCCAAATTAGGACTAAGCAGCTTAGAAAATGAATTAATGAATGCTATTATTTATTTTATATATATATATATATATATATATATATATATATATATATATATATTATACATACATTATATACATATACATAGTAGGCCCTCGATATTCGCAGGGGCTCAGTTCCGGCCCTTCCTGTGAATGAAGATAATCCGCGAGTTCTGTACCCGGAAGTAAAACCCAATGTATCATATTACATGTGCGAATGAGCAACTGGAAGTAAAATACTATGTATCTATTACATGCGCTAAAATATGCTTCTTAAACACATTCTATAGACAGTCTTACTCATTCATACAGTATTAATGTAGTAAAATGTAGTCATGATTCAGAAAAAGTTTTTAATTTTGTACTGATATTTATTCATAAAATATATCAACATTATAGAGCATACGTTTTTTTTACACACACACACACACACACACACACACACAAGTCCCTCTCAAAAAATTAGCATATTGTGATGAAGTTGATTATTTTCTGTAATGTACTGATAAACATTAGACTTTCATATATTTTAGATTCATTACACACAACTGAAGTAGTTCAAGCCTTTTATTATTTTAATATTGATAATTTTGGCAAAAAACTAAAGAAAAACCAAAAATCCCTATCTCAAAAAAATAGCATATTTCATCCGACCAATTAAAAAAAAAAGTGTTTTTAATACAAAAGAGTCAACCTTCAAATAATTATGTTCAGTTATGCACTTAATACTTGGTCGGGAATCCTTTTGCAGAAATGACTGCTTCAATGCGGGCGTGGCATGGAGGCAATCAGCCTGTGGCACTGCTGAGGTGTTATGGAGGCCCAGGATGCTTCGATAGCGGCCTTAAGCTCATCCACAGTGTTGGGTCTGGTGTCTCTCAACTTTCTCTTCACAATATCCCACAGATTCTCTATGGGGTTCAGGTCAGGAGAGTTGGCAGGCCAATTGAGCACAGTAATACCATGGTCAGTAAACCATTTAGCAGTGGTTTTGGCACTGTGAGCAGGTGCCAGGTCGTGCTGAAAAATGAAATCTTCATCTCCATAAAGCTTTTCACAGATGGAAGCATGAAGTGCTCCAAAATCTCCTGATAGCTAGCTGCATTGACCCTGCCCTTGATAAAACACAGTGGACCAACACCAGCAGCTGACATGGCACCCCAGACCATCACTGACTGGGTACTTGACACTGGACTTCAGGCATTTTGGCATTTCCTTCTCCCCAGTCTTCCTCCAGACTCTGGCACCTTGATTTCCGAATGACATGCAAAATTTCCTTTCATCCAAAAAAAGTACTTTGGACCACTGAGCAACAGTCCAGTGCTGCTTCTCTGTAGCCCAGGTCAGGCGCTTCTGCCACTGTTTCTGGTTCAAAAGTGGCTTGACCTGGGGAATGCGGCACCTGTAGCCCAGTCCACTGCTTCCACAGGTCCCCCAAGGTCTGGAATCGGCCCTTCTCCACAATCTTCCTCAGGGTCCGGTCACCTCTTCTGGTTGTGCAGCGTTTTCTGCCACACTTTTTCCTTCCCACAGACGTCCCACTGAGGTGCCTTGATAGAGCACTCTGGGAACAGCCTATTCGCTCAGAGATTTCTTTCTGTGTCTTACCCTCTTGCTTGAGGGTGTCAATGATGGCCTTCTGGACAGCAGTCAGGTCGGCAGTCTTACCCATGATTGCGGTTTTGAGTAATGAACCAGGCTGGGAGTTTTTAAAAGCCTCAGGAATCTTTTGCAGGTGTTTAGAGTTAATTGGTTGATTCAGATGATTAGGTTAATAGCTCGTTTAGACTACCTGAACATGACCTGCTAATTTTTTGAGATAGGAATTTTGGGTTTTCATGAGCTGTATGCCAAAATCATCAGTATTAAAACAATAAAAGACCTGAAATATTTCAGTTGGTGTGCAATGAATCTAAAATATATGAAAGTTTAATTTTTATCAGTACATTACAGAAAATAATGAACTTTATCACAATGTGCTAATTTTTTGAGAAGGACTAGTACAGTATGTATGTTTTCATTTTGTATGTATAATATATTATTCAGTTAAGTTTTATGATGCCACTCTCTTCTGAAGAAATAAGACTTTCTCCTGAAGAAACGACAGTTTCCTCTGAAGTGCCTGAAGATAATCAGCTGAACTGTTGTAAAGCTGTAATATTCAAGGATTTTTCAATTATTATTCCAGTACAATGCCCAAGTTAATGTTTATGATAAATGTTTGGAAGTCAGGGAGCAGCTCAGCCATGCCCCCTCAGCCGGACAGTTAGTTAGAGAACACAGACGTCAAAATCAAAGTCATCCAAAAAGAACATAAAAGAACATGAAATGTAATAAATTGGATAAACAAAACAAAATGATAAACATGCTACACCACACTACATAAAATCACACACAAAAATTCTAAAAATGAACTTAGGTACTGTTCTGGAATAATGATTGAAAAAGACTTTGATACTAGAGTGCGTTCAGGTGTTTATTTCTCTTCAGGCACTTCAGAGGAAACTGTCGTTTCTTCAGGAGAAAGTCTTATTTCTTCCTTTTCTAGCATTTAGCCAGAGTAGAGTAGACGCACAGCATTTGAGTGTCATCACAGAGCCTAACTGGTAATTAAAACACATAGGGGGAAAAAAAAAAAAAAAAAAAAAAAAAAAAAAAAGGCTCATTGAAAATTTGTGCACGAATGAGGAAAAAAGGGCATTACATCATCTCAACCTATCAGCAGGAAGGAGGACAGCCATTGGCTGAATTTGAGTGACGTTTCAGCACAAAATCGCGAATAGTCAAGGGCCTACTGTGTGTGTGTGTATATATATATATATATACACACACACACACACACACACACACACACACACACATATACACACACACACACATTCATACAGTGATCCCTCGCTACTTCGTGCTTCAGTTTCTGCGGCTTCAGTGTATCGTGGATTTTTCAACAATATTCACCAAAATATAAAAATATAAGGAAATTAAGGGAAAACAGGGTAAAAGTTAAGGAAAATGCCACAAAACAAGACCAATTAGGAAAAAAAACAAAACAAAACAAAAAAACAACCCAACAAAACTACTTAGATTTTTATGTGAGTTGGGAATCTGAGTGCGTGTATTTTTATTTTATTTACATCTAATGCATTATTTTTGAATATTTAATTGTTATTATAAGCATTTATAGTGTTGAATATGTATTGATTGATATTATACTGTGGTACCTCACCTTACGAAAGACCTAACAAATGAAAAATAAAAGTTACGAAACGCATTTACCTAAAATTTCCATCTCTGGATCCGAAAAAAATTCACGTTACGAAATGCGCCATCTCAAAAATTCAAATAGTGCGCGAGTTGGTCTCCCATTGTCTATTGTCTATATTGTTCGTCACGGAGTTCTAAAGAACAGAGTTACTGTTATTTCATGAGTTTTTCGAGTGTGCTCATTGCAACTTTATTTTTCGTCATTCATCATGGGCCCCAAGAAAGTGATTCCTGGTGTGAGTGAAAAGAAGAAGCGGGCTCCTGGCATGCAGTTGAGTGATATCGCAAAGGAATATGGCCGAAACCCGTCTACCATCGGTACAATGTTGAAGCAGGAGGCCTTAAACAGTATACTTTTATAATTTTTAAAGGCTTTAGGGGGTAGTATTGGGGGCCTTGGGATGAATCAGGACTTTTACATGCAAAATGCTGCTCAACTTAGGGAAAAAAAAAAATCAGGTCATGAAACCACTTCTGGAACGAATTAATTTCGTAAGGTGAGGTACCACTGTGTTCACATATGCTAACTGGGTTATCAGAGGCCGGCCATGTCTCTCACTGTCTCTGGTGAGAGGTTCATGTAAAAGAACCATTGCTGAATTTCGTAAAGAGTAGCTGCAAAGCCATCAGCGTGTTTCTGTTTTTCCCTGGGGTGGGGGTGGGGGGTACAGAGGATGTAGAGTATATGTCAGTCGTAGGGGGGCGATCCTATTTCATGTAAATTGGTGGGGGATCTCTCGGTCCCCATGAACCGCGGAAAGAGAGGGATCCCTGTGTGCGTGTATTTTTTATTTATTTTTTTTTTGCTATATAATCCTGCAAAGGTCATTTTTGCATCTGCATTTAAGCCATTCAAAGTGAATACGCACACAAACATGTGCATCACCACATTCGGACACCCGGAAGACAGTTGGGGGTTAGATGCCTCATTAAGGGCATTTCAGCCATGAATGTGGAGGGAGGGAGGGAGGGAGGCTCCCCCCGAAACTTTCTGAAATTAGCCAGATGACTAAAACAAATGGATATAATTTTGTTTCCTTTTGTTTGTATGCAGTCAGTAGTCTGTGTTACATTTGGTCTGACCGCCCCATTTCGAACCGTCGGTGATGAATATCAACCGAATACTACTCAACAATAAACAGCTGTGCTGAGGAAGGCGCTGGTTTGATGTGATGTAGCTTACCGATCTTGGTGAGGATGACAGGAGTCACGACGCTTCTCCTTTTGGTTGAATTGCCTGAAGAGGGGAAAAGCTTGCCATTGCGAAAAGCCAGCAACTGTAGCTTATAAATGCCATCATCAATTTGATCAGAGCTCAGCAAAGAGGAGAACAGAGAGGGGGGCAGCTGCACTGATGCCTCCAGTATAGTATTCTGCACATATTCACAGAGAGGACAATAATGGCTACATATACTTCTATTTTAGTTCTAAATTTTTATCAAATAAAAATATTCACCAGTACACATCGCTCCTAATTCATGTTTTCTGACAGAACTAAGGATATACAGGAGTTTACACTTGTGTGTGTGTGTGTGTGTAGAAACGTGTGTAGCAATATATCGGTGTGTGTGTGTGTGTGTGTGTGTGTGTGTGTGTGTGTGTGTAGAAAAACATCTGTCCGTGTGTGTATGTGTGTAGAAAAACATCTGTCTGTGTGTGTGTGTGTGTATAGACGCTCCCCGACTTACGTTCATTTGTTTTACGCTTTTTCGATTATAAATTGCCAAATTTTTAGTTTAGCATGAGTGGGGGTAACAACCTACACATTTTGGTTAATGTGTACAAATTTGTTTTATTATGCCTATTTAGAAACTCACACTCACGTCATGCCCAAGCATTGCTTAGTAGTGGGCTGTACTACAAGTCTATGAAACAGAAGTTTAATATGTTGCCACTTCGTTGGAAAAGACATGAGTTTATATTTCTCAGTTTGCACAATTTATCGACAGTTTAAGTACATATTTTAAATGCAGGTAAAATGTTTTAAGATCGCTGAGTAAAAACGATGTTTGTTCCACTTGAATAGGGTTTGGGCAGGTTACTACTACCAGTCACGTGATTTTGACATCACACCCACAGCAAAAAAAAAAATAAATAATAATAATAATTTAACAAAAAAACAAAAAAATCACAGGTTTACTGAAGAATAGAAGAGAAAATAAAAACTAAATCACCGCTGCCACAGTTGCTTCTTAAGCGATCTTCTTTTCAAACAGATGAAGAAAAAAAAAGTAGTAAAAACTGCTATGAGAAAATAGCTTTTCAAAATAGCAAGATGACACGCGGGGTAAATACTAGTACTGCTTCTAAGCAGAAGTACTTACTGAGCTCTGGCAGGTGGACCCTTACACCACGAGTAAAGTTTGCATTTTCTGTTGGTATTTACGTATCGCAATGTTTTTAACCATACCTAAAGTAACTTACTATTAGGACCGATCCAAAATCACCCATGTTTCTTTGAGCTTTTTACAATGCAACATCCACCCTTGTACGTGCTTTTCACGTCATGTGGTGCACTGTTTGGAACACAGCCTGAGCTCACGTGTGCTGAAGACTTAGTTCACAAGAAACAGCATCAAGTGTTGCTAGATTTCTGTCTTTTAGTCTTTATTTGCTTTGATGCCAATTAAATCAGTAAACTCTGCAAAAAAACTGCCTGATTTAAATAAATACTGTAGTAGTTAGACTCGCTTTTGATTATACGAACATACTAAGTGACCTCTATTTACACCCACAAGAGAGCTTAGCGCGAGAGAGAGCGAGAGAGAGAGTGTGTGTGTGTGTGTGTGAAGGGGGGAGTGTGAGACAGTGTGTGTGTGTGTGTGCGTGTGTGAGTGCGAGAGTGCATGACTGAGAGCAAGTGAGCCTGTGTGTGTGAGACAGAGAGAGTGTATGTGTGTGAGAGAGAGTGTGAGACAGAGAGTGTATGTGTGTGTGTGAGAGAGAAAGAGATAGATGGAGTGAGTGTGGGTAGCAGAGCATGAGAGTATGTTTGTGAACATGTGTGAGAGAGAGAGAGAGAGAGAGAGAGAGAGAGAGACTTCTTAAATATGAGACTCCATGTGAAACTGAAGCTGTAGAAAGGGCACGAATAGCACAATGCAAACAAAGAATTATATTGTGGAAATTGCTATAATGCCCGGTCTGTTCCCAGTCACATCGAGACATGCACATTATTTTTTTCCGATGAAATTTTATATATATATATATATATATATATATATATATATATATATATATATATATATATATATATATATATATATATATAAAATAAATACTGTATATAAGTTGCTGAGGTCATTATGAAATTACTCCGAATCCCATGATTTTTTTTTTGTTCACGATGCTATAATTTCATATAATCAAATCAGAAATGTACTTTCTTTCTTTGGGAAGCTGAAACAGTGCACTTTGCTCAGGTGTGCACTAAACCATATGTTGTCTCTACCTTTAACAATATTGGGTGTTTCCTTATCGTTGAATCAGAAATCGATTATGTATTGAACGCAGGTCGTGTCTGCCCTGAATGTGTATGAGCTGTGGGGTGCTTGTGGAGAGGGGGTCCAAATACTTATGACCCTGAATTTATACAAACTTAAAAAGAAGCAAACACTTAGAAATGACATAGATAAACATGTCAAATTAGTAGCTAAAACAGCAAAGAAACCATTTCCCGCCCCTCATAGTATTGTGAAATTAAAAAGAAAACAAAGAAAAGAAAAACAGCACACCTTTAGTGCCAGGGCCGAGAGATTGCTGGTGACATTGCATTTGAAGTTGAGATGCCAGTCCAGATTAATGTCAGGGTTTAAATTCCCCAGGTGGGGAATCATGGTGCGCTCTGGTGCCAACTTCTGAAACAGCGTGCAGGTCATGCCATTAAAGCTGCTGGCCTTGATCACATGAGCCTCCACAGCAATGTTATGAGAGTTCTGCTGAGGACGAGGGGAAAAAAGAAAAGGTAAAGCAATGCGCATACAGGAGAACAGAAACAAAACTGGAATTTATTATCCAAGTCCATGAAAGGGCAGTAAACACACTTCATTGCCACACCAAGTAAGCCTGTAAAACAAGCCTTGTACCTTATTTACACTGTAGTAAGATCCACCAGCCAGCCGGAGAACTGCGATCCTTTGTAGACTCTCAATGATGCGTGAGCAAGCTCGTGCCTCCTTCTGCGCCATCCATAACACTCGCTCATCAGTCAGCATCAGATTACTGGAGATATCCACCATCACGTCCCCTAACTGGCAACACAAACACACATGCTGCGAGTACAAATAGACTGCTGTATCTATAAATAATTATAGCATGGACAAACAAATTGTACGTAATGAGGGAAAATCTACAAGAACTTTATGCAGAACGGTAAATGAAACCATTGTAATTCTGCTCGGTATTGAAGGTCTTTTCTTTGTAATTTCAGATAATGTCCTTTAGCCACTCATTTTTTATTTTCTGCTTGACGGATTTTTCAGCACAAATTTAGTAATGTCGGAGGAAATAAGTAAAAAAAATAAGGCCACTCGATTTAAAATATTACTACTTACAATTTTGAAAAAGTGTCGGAGGGAAGGGGAAAAAAATTTATACATACATATACACACACACACACACACACACACACACACACACACACAACCTAGTCCTTCTCAAAAAATTGTGATATTGTGATAAAGTTCATTATTTTCTGGAATGTACTGATAAAAATTAAACTTTCATATATTTTAGATTCATTGCACACCAACTGAGATATTTCAGGTCTTTTATTGTTTTAATACTGATGATTTTGGCATACAGCTCATGAAAACCCAAAATTCCTATCTCAAAAAATTAGCATATTTCATCTGACCAATAAAAAAAAAAAAAAGTGTTTTTAATACAAAAAAAGTCAACCTTCAAATAATTATGTTCAGTTATGCACTCAATACTTGGTCGGGAATCCTTTTGCAGAAATGACTGCTTCAATGCGTCGTGGCATGGAGGCAATCAGCCTGTGGCACTGCTGAGGTGTTACGGAGGCCCAGGATGCTTCGATAGCGGCCTTAAGCTCATCCACAGTGTTGGGTCTGGTGTCTCTCAACTTTCTCTTCACAATATCCCACAGATTCTCTATGGGCTTCAGGTCAGGAGAGTTGGCAGGCCAATTGAGCACAGTAATACCATGGTCAGTAAACCATTTAGCAGTGGTTTTGGCACTGTGAGCAGGTGCCAGGTCGTGCTGAAAAATGAAATCTTCATCTCCATAAAGCTTTTCAGCAGATGGAAGCATGAAGTGCTCCAAAATCTCCTGATAGCTAGCTGCATTGACCCTGCCCTTGATAAAACACAGTGGACCAACACCAGCAGCTGACATGGCACCCCAGACCATCACTGACTGTGGGTACTTGACACTGGACTTCAGGCATTTTGGCATTTCCTTCTCCCCAGTCTTCCTCCAGACTCTGGCACCTTGATTTCCGAATGACGTGCAAAATTTGCTTTCATCCGAAAAAAAGTACTTTGGACCACTGAGCAACAGCCCAGTGCTGCTTCTCTGTAGCCCAGATCAGGCGATTCTGCCGCTGCTTCTGGTTCAAAAGTGGCTTGACTTGGGGAATGCGGCACCTGTAGCCCAGTCCACTGCTTCCACAGGTCCCCCAAGGTCTGGAATCGGCCCTTCTCCACAATCTTCCTCAGGGTCCGGTCACCTCTTCTGGTTGTGCAGTGCTTTCTGCCACATTTTTCCTTCCCACAGACGTCCCACTGAGGTGCCTTGATAGAGCACTCTGGGAACAGCCTATTCGCTCAGAGATTTCTTTCTGTGTCTTACCCTCTTGCTTGAGGGTGTCAATGATGGCCTTCTGGACAGCAGTCAGGTCGGCAGTCTTACCCATGATTGCGGTTTTGAGTAATGAACCAGGCTGGGAGTTTTTAAAAGCCTCAGGAATCTTTTGCAGGTGTTTAGAGTTAATTGGTTGATTCAGATGATTAGGTTAATACAGGGGTGTCAAACTCGTGCCAGAAAGGGCCATGTGGCTGCAGATTTTTGTTTTAACCAAGCAGCAACACACCTGATTGACCAATCAGCTGCCTGAACACTCAGATGAGTTGATTAAATGAGCAAAGTCAGGTGTGCTGCTGCTTGGTTGAAACAAAAACCTGCAGCCACATGGCCCTTTCTGGCACGAGTTTGTTAATAGCTCGTTTAGAGTACCTTTTCATGATATGCTAATTTTTTGAGATAGTGATTTTGGGTTTTCATGAGCTGTATGCCAAAGTCATCAGTATTAAAGCAATAAAACACCTGAAATATTTAAGTTGGTGTGCAATCAATCAAAAATATATGAAAGTTTAATCTTTATCAGTAAATTACAGAAAATAATGAACTTTATCACAATATGCTAATTTTTTGAGAAGGATGGACAGACACAGACAGACAGACAGACAGACAGACAGACAGATAGACAGTGGTACCTCACTTTATGAAAGTCTCACCAAACGAAAAATACAGGTTACGAAACGCACTTTCCTAAAATTTTGTCGCTGGATACGAAACAAGTTCACGTTACGAAAGCACCATCTTAAAAATTAAAATGTGCCATTCAAACATTCAAATAATGCACGAGCTGCTCTCCCATCAATGACGTTCAAACATCCCGCCCCGCTGGCCTCCCATTGGCTCGGAGGGAGCTGAAGCTCCATAATACAGGACTGTACCCATAATGCTTTTCATGTGCCTTTGACCCATTGTTCGACATACGCGTGAAGGAAAGTTGTACTGTTGGTTCCTGGGGTTTTTTTGAGTGTGCTTATTGCAGTTTTATTTTTCGTTATTAATCATGAGCCCCAAGAAAGTGATTCCCAGTGAGAATGAAAGGAAAGAAAAGAAGAAGCGGGCTTTGTTCTCAATAAAAGCTAAACAGGAGATGAGAAAAAAATATGAGTGGAATTCGGTTGAGTGAAATCGCAAAGGAGTATGGCTGAAACCCCTCTACAATCGGGACAATATGGAGGAAAAATAATAAATTGAAAAAGTTAAAAATTATTTTTCGCGGCACTTTTGCCAGTGCTTCGGTGGATCCGTCAACCAGATAATATAAAATGAGTGGCCTTACTCATAAAGCTTTGAAGTGGAACTATATGCAGGTCTTAGACGGCAATGTTTCCCTTCAGCACAGTGAAACCCAAAAAAGTAGGTCTGCTGTGGCTTTGGCTAAATCCCCTGATCTGATCTTATCTCCTCCCTTTGTGCCTTTTACTGCAAAATCTAATCCACAGAATGCATGTTCTGTCTATAGGAGGAAAGAACATAATATAGTGACAGAGATTTTTCAATTTGCCTATTTTTCAACTGAACTTCATTCTTTTGTAAAAATTTAAACTTAATTGATTAATTCTGTAAAAGCCAAATCCCTTTAAGAGCAAAAGATTTATAAGACAGATCCATCCAGAGTTAACGATCCTTAACTACGACGATGCCCTTCTTGTCTGTATGTGGCTACCTTGGCTGTTGGATGATTGACCTCTTTAAATTTCCCAACAAACATCCCAATCTTCTCAATCATCTCAGTCACGAAGATCACGTCCACCTTGTCTGAGAAGTTAGGGGCTTCTGCCGTGTAAACAAGGAGCTGCTGTGCTATTTGCAATGCATTTGTCACGTTTACCGCCATCTGTTAGCGAGACAAGACAGAAATCAATAAGAACGAAGATTCTGCTTACACCATACAGCAGACAGAGGAATTACTCCAAGTTATCCAGAGTGAAAGTTAGTGTTGAGCAGAGATTTTACAGATTTTTATGTCATAATCAGGGATCCCAGCGAAGTTTAGAAAAAATAGAGGAAACGGGTTAAGAAATTGAGGAAATGAAATATTTCAGCTGGGGGGTCAAGGGGACTGCAGGGCCCCTTGCAGGGTACAGGGGCAGAGCATGTCATGTAAAAAAATCATGCAAACAAGTTAATCATTGTTTTGTAATTTGAATAAACACTAAACAAAACAGCGTAAATAATGTAAAAATACTAAAATGTTATTTCAGTGTAGCTAAACACGCCATAATTCAAGTAGCACAGCCCTATGGCTCGTCATTCATGTGTAACATAATTATGAAATAATTATCAACTAATTTGTAGAATGATCACATGACATCACAACAAACATTTGTGTTCAACTAGTGAGCATCCCTGCTACAAGTTAGTGTGTTAATAGTATAACACTATAATTCAAAATGTCACAACATTTTCTCTGGAACGAGGAAACAGTTTTGACACTGTACTTGTTGCAGAAATGTATAAAAATGACTCACCAGGCAGTTTGTAGTTTTGTTTTCTCTTTTCGGCATGTTTACTCCCCTCACAATGCTGTTTCAATGCTACCCAACCTTTACCTCCATAATTGATCAATTTCCCGTCAGCTAGACCGCAAAGTGCTTTCCCCGTATCTTTACGTTTGTCAATGAATTTCGATAGCGGGCATCCGTCTACTACTTTTTTCAAGCCACAATCAGTTCCATGAATTTTTGAGCATCTAACTCCGATAACCGTTCCACTGTCTCTCTTATGGAGAATGTCTCTCTTCCATGACATGTTGAAATCGAGAAATCCAGCAAGAAATCGATCGGAAATCCGGCAAGGAAGTTTCCATATGTGTTTTCTCATTATTTCGTGTACATTCTCGCAGTACTTTTCTTCTAAGTGTTATCAAATGTCAACGCAAAACAACCAACATCGACCAAAACATATCTCAATCAAGCCAAGTCGATTAGCAAAAATTCCGCTAATCTATTAAACGTCCAACGCAATTTTTTTGAGCAAAACTATACAAGAATAAAAAAATATGATCACTTTGGCGAGTAAAAATAGCAGAATTCAGCTAAATAACGGACGTCTGGGATCCCTGATCATAATTTCCACATAACATTTAGTACAAAAACTTTAAAATTAACCATTTTAATTTTAAGAATCAAAATTTACATTTAAATATATATTTTTACAAATTTCCATACATTCATTTTAATGAACAGAGTTAAATGCTGGAGAAATATTCATTCATTCATTTATCTTCTGATCTGCTTTATCCTAATTTGGGTCGCAGGGAGTCTGGTGCCCATCTCAGCCGACCCTGGACAGCTTGCCAGGCCATTGCAGGGCAGAAACACGCTGACGGCTTTGCAGCTACTCTTGTTGAAAGTCAGCAATGGTTCTTTTACATGAACCTCTCACCATAGACAGTGAGAGACATGGCCGGCCTTTGATAACCCAGTTAGCTGCACTGGGGGGGACAGTGACAACCCATTGAGGGTGAGACTTGAACCCGCAACCTTGGGATTAGTGATCCAACACCTTTTACCACCGGGCCACCACCGTCCGCTGGAGAAAAATGTGCATCACTAAAGAAAACAATACGAGTCTGTATTTCAGACCAAAAAAAAAAAAAAAAAATCCATGAAGGTTGCTGGGTTTTGAATGCCAAGGCTGGAAGCAGGCCGTTAAATTCTCCAGAAGAACTGTGTCGTTACACAAAATGTAAAACATTCCAGCTTATAAAAACCACACTCCGGCTGTACACGGTGAGGTGCAGTCACACCAGATATTCACTTTGCTTTACTCATTCATATTGAATGTTCTTGATAGTAGTTCTTTTTTAATTAGATATTTCCTTACTGTTAAAAGGCATCTTTGCTTGACATCTTTCCTTTGTATGGGCGTTCTACACAGTTCTACATTTATAAATCACACGTAGAAAGCTGCCATAGTAAAAGTAAATGAGTCTTAGGTGTATGTTAATTAAAAGATGTGTGAGCTGGAAGCTGGGAAGTAAAAACTGTTGTTCTGCACCTGATTGATAATGTAAAGCACGCGGGTTGTGTCCTTTATGTATTCGCAACGGGAGTAGTCATCCTCAACCCAGTGGCCACTGCGGTCACACTGTCTTCTGGCACGCCTGTCCTCAGCTGAGCTGCCGGAGTAGATGCCTGTGCCCGTTAACTGTCGTGAACAGGGTAGGTATGCCACAATGCCTGCCAGTGTGCGAGGCCATCTGCAGAGACAGTAGTCATAATGAAGTGATGTAACCAGATAGGAATACATTTTCAAGAGAGGTCAGAGAGTATGTCGTGTGCACCCCCCCCCCCCCCTTCCAGGATTTTCTCCTGATTTCTGCCCCTAATTTAATCATATTCAAATCTCCCCTGTCAAGTATTACATCCCTACCACATATGACCTCCACCAACCAGGATGATGTGCATGCATGCATGCATGCATGCATGTTCCCCCACCATGATGAGCAAGTCTGCCAACCCCATCTTTACAAACTGCTGTGCATGTGCACTCAGGACTAGGTTACACACTCAGAGGGACATGGTTATCCACTGCCTTGAACAAACAAGGTCACAGGTGAGAACGGTTGGCTGATGATGGCTGGGAGTGACAGCAAGGTGGGCGTATGCTGTTCCTTTCTTCTCCCCGACACCTTACCGGTTGGCTCCCATGGACTCCCTTGTTGCGGATGACTGCATACCTTGCTGCTGCACAACTTAGAAGCCCCGACATTTTTTCTAAATGTAAACATTTAAATATGCACTATAACGACACGGTCTGGTAGCTCAGTGTTCCTTCTTGGGGACTATTCGGAGATCTCCACCTCGCATTCATTCAATATTTGTTATTTATGCACATGACTGAGTTGCACTATTTTTATTTATTTTCAGCCTGACAGAAAGGTTTGTAGATCACCTGCAAGTGCACGAGCAAGGAGTTTTTATTTTCCTGCTCTATAACAAAAATATCAGATGATCATTCACATGATCGTGCAGTGCTTTGTGATGTGTACGCAGAATCCTGAGTAGGGTCCTAGTCATGGTTTGCTGTGCTTTACTCAAGTGCCGAGTTAGGTTTCTTATTTGAGAAGCAGATGGAACCACAACTGGTCCTCAGTGCAACTTTATTTGAGCAATTATGAACTTGAGTGATATTACTGAGGTTGGGAAACAATAATTCACAGACCACTCAGACATTTCTACTTTTTTTTTTAATTTCAGGTGTTCATGGAGCTGTTATAGTTAGGCTCATATTTACAAAAAAAAAAAAAATTCTGTTCAAATTAATTTCTTATATAAAATCAAGTGCACATAGAGATTTGGAACAAACAAAGCAAAAACCAACCAGTTTTATTGCATTACACTCCCATAATCCACGTTAGACTGTATCCAGCCACTGGGGGGCAATGATGAGCTAAAGTTCTCTAGCTGGGCCAGTCTACCTTTACCCCTTTATATAATAAATAATGTTTGAAGCTTCTGAGGGAAATTTTCTCACCTGTAATCTCCTTTATTGTTAGAAACCCTTTCAGGAGCGCAGTACTTGGCCGCGCTCTCTAAAACAACAATGTGCACTGTGCGAGTGTTGTTGCCTCGATTCGTGCGCACTCGACACTCCCAGTCTCCTGTGAAGCCGGGCTGGATGTTGGAGATTGTTAAAGCGCTGTTAAATGGGAGGAGAGATAAAATAAGAGACAGTGTAAAGGTTGTAGCTCAGATTTAAAAATCATATCACATCACACAAGCAGACACCACTGAATACATTGTACACAGATTTGTGGAATTGGGTAGAGTATGTCAACGTTTGGCCTTTCTGCCCCTCCCTCCCACATCCTCTCTTGTGTAACTTAATACAGAATAAAATTAAAAAAAAATATATATATATATATATATTCCTCAACCATCCTGTCCCTCCTTTATGCTGCACTACCTGGCAATAAGGGAGCAGTTCTGCACCATGCGGTTCTCTATGTAGATTCCTTGAGTGGCATCAGACTCCACCATCTTGCCATCCTGATACCAAAGCACCTGCATGTCCTCATCCACAAAAGAGGCCATACACTGGAAAGGCAGGCTGTCTCCCTGGAAAACAATCTGATGCTGGGAAGGAGTCATTTGGAAAGAAGGAAGCTCCAGAGGTGCATCTATAGAAACAGCAGGCAAAAAAAAAAAAAGAAAAAAAAAGAAAACCAATTAAGAGATATGAGTCAGTATAAAATCAGCACCTTTGAGCTCTTGTTTTCACCTCTTTTATAAAAGTTTGCTTTTTCACAGTCATTGCAGTGGTGGCCGAGTGGTAAAGGGCGCTGGATCGCTGATCCTAGAGTTGGGAGTTCGAGTCCCACTCTCCACAAGGTTGTCACTCTCCTCCCAGTGCTGCTAACTGGGTTATCAAAGGCCAGCCATGTCTCTCACTGTCTATGGCAGTGGTTCTTAACCTTGTTGGCAGTACTGAACCCCACCATTGTAACCATCATTGTAGCCATTGTAACCATCAGATGCTTATTCACCGAACCCTTCTTTATTGAAAAATAAAATGTGATTTTTTTTTTTTTTTTTCAAAATTCAAAACATAGGTATATGTTTTTAGTGGGGCACCAAAATGAACCATGCATTAACATCACTGCGTTCAAAGAACAAAACCAACACAATGCATGAACTCCCCCATCATAACTACTTACATTTTTATATGAAGTGTGCGCGCTACGCGTCTGTATTTGTGTGTATTTGTTTTATTTACATCTTGTGCATTATTTTTGAATGTTTAATCATTATTATAAGCATTTATAGTATTGAATATGTATTTATTGATATTATACACACACATATATATGTACTTATAAGTCAGTCAGTGGGGGTTGATCCTACTACGCAAATCATGCAGATAGTACGCTGACTAGCATCACGTTTCGCTATCTATGAGAATCCATGTTGTACATATTCGTCCAACCACTTTCTTTTTTTGCTCAACATAGTAAGGATTAAAACATTAAAAAGAAATCACACCACGTACCATCACGACAGTAAGTTGACTATTGAGCACACCAAATTTCCTGCAGCACAGATTCACCAAGCAATGTGTGATCACCTGCAGCCAATGATGGCCAAGCAGGGCGGGTCGTCATGAATATGAGTCGGGTGTGTGTCCCAACCTCCACCGAACCCCTGAGACTGACTCACCGAACCCCTAGGGTTCGATTGAACCCAGGTTAAGAACCACTGGTCTATGGTGAGGAGTTCATGTAAAAGAACCATTGCTGACTTTCGTAAAAAGTAGCTGCAAAGCCGTCAGCGTGTTTCCGCCCCTTGCTAAAGGGTTGTGCCAGGAAGGGCATCTGACATAAAAACCGACGCCAAATCAAACATGTCAATCAGATGATTCGCTGTGGCGACCCCTGAAAAAGGGAACGGCCGAAAGGAAAAGAAAGAAGAATCCCAATGAGTGCATCTGTTACCTGTGATCACTCAGGAACTAACCAAAAACAGTGAACCTTTTCTCCAGACAGTTAACTAACCTCAGCATCCAGATTGAGTTTAACCTCTGTCTGAAGAAATCTTAAAGGGCATCACTGACTTCCATTTATAGCAGAGTTTTAGTGCACATTACCCCACAGTGTTAGAGCTGTGATGAGTATTCAGTACCAAATCGGTACTTTTATCTAATCTAATTAAGCAGCCTGCACTGTGACTGAAAGGCAAACGTGCCGGATACAAGTAAAGGACTGCGGGATATATTTAACATTTACATGCCATAGGTGAAATGGATGTCGCTGACGACTCAATTCATCAAATGTTTCAGTATATACTGGGATCCTTCGCTACTTCGCGCTTCAATTGATACGGCTTCGGTGCATCGTGGTTTTTTTGTTAAAAAATACTCATTGAATTAAAAAAATGAGGAAATTAGGGAAGAATAGGGGAAAAAAGTTAAGGAAAATGCTGCAAAACAAGGCCAATTACGTAAAAAAAAAAATAAAAAAAAAAATTAAAAAAAAACCAAAACCTCCCATCAAAACTACTTAATTTTTATGTGAGGTGTGCGTCTGTATGTGTGGGTATTTGTATTTTATTTACATCTTATGCATTATTTTTGAATAGTTAATTGTTATTATAAGCATTTATATCATTGAATGTGTATTTATTGACATTATTTAAACATATACATGTACGTATACGTCAGTCGCGGGGGTTGGGGGGTTGATCTTACTTCACAGGGGGACCTCGGTCCCAATTAACCACGGGAAAAGTGTGAGATCCCTGTACTACACAGAAACATATGTCAATAAATAAATAAATAAATAAACACACACAACATACACTAAAATTGATTTTGTTTATTTTATCTCGTCAACTAATTTTTTTGAATCAGGATAGATGCACATTACGTGTACAGCGTTTTGTTAACTTTCAGAGTTTTAGTGTAAACTACACAGAAATATCAAGAAAAGCAACTAAATGATGGCGTCCCACAGTTCATCTGTATACAGTTAATTTTACCAGTGAATACACTTCATTTTCTGTAACCGCTTCATCCTAATTAGGGTCACGGGGAGGCTGGTGCCCATCCCAGCCAACTCAGGGCGAGGGCAGAGTACACCCTGGACAGCTCGCCAGGCCATCGCAGGGCGGAAACATGCTGACGGCTTTGCAGCCTACTCTTGTCGAAAGTCAGCAATGGTTCTTTTACATGCCTCACACCATAGACAGTGAGAGACATGGCCGGCCTTTGATAACCCAGTTAGCTGCACTGGGGGGGGGGGAGACAGTGACAACCTTGTGGAGAGTGGGACTCGAACCCCCAGCCTTTGGATCAGCGATCCGGCGCCTTATACCACTAGACCACCACTGTCTCCCAGTGAATACATTTTAAAGTAAAGTGGCTGGTGAACTGAGCTCTGTGTTCCGCACCATGACTAAAATTAATTAATTAATTAGTTAGTTAACAACAGATATCAAGTATTGCTGTGTATGTTGCTTATTTTCCCATGAAGTAAATGCTAAAACAATGACTTGCCTCATGCCTAGTGGGTGTTGCTGAATTGAAAGGTCCCTTCATCATTCCTTACAGGGATTATTTACTACATCCACCTAACCTTCAGTGCAGAATTTTTAATGTTGCATAATTTTATGTAGAGACAGTGAGCCAATCAGTTTGCAGCATTCCTGTGTATATACACCACACTGAAATTCTCACACAAGCTCATTTATTCATACATTTTCTGAACCGCTTAATCCGAATTAGGGTCACAGGGAGGCTGGTGCCCACCTCAGTTGACTCTGAGTGAGGGCAGAGTACACCCTGGACAGCTCACCAGCTTATTACAGGGCAACAACATGCTAAAGGCGATGCAGCTACTTGACAAAAGTAGACAGTGAGAAACATGACTGGCCACTGTTGACAGTGGGGCTTGAACCCCTGGCCTTGGAATTGGTAACCTTACCACCAGGCCACCACTGTCCTCTAGCACAAACTGTCCTTTCAATTTTTGAACAAAAAAAAAAAAAAAGAATTACATTTAGTGTCTGGAATGTTCTGTGATGACATTTTACTGATATCAAGGAAATTATTGAAGAAAAGAATAATGATAATTGCAACAATAAAAAAAACTAATAATAACCGTATGCGATGTATTAAGGACCCCTGCTCCAAATTACCCCCAAGTGTTTTTTCTCTTAGATCTAATAACCGCCCATGTGTACTGGGAGCAAAATGGTAGCTCAAATTTCCCAACTTTATTCGATCAGCCTCTGTGGCGGTAAAATGAGGCGTTCACTACCTGTAAAAGTGAGTTTACACGGTATATCAAGACCCCCTGCCACTGGGGAATGTCTATAATGTTCATCAGTAACAATACGTTTGATTGTTCCGCCGTGCATTAAAAGACAGGAAAATATTTTGCTGTGTTCTCTTGGTAAATGTCCAACAACCGATGAACCATTAGAAACTGCTACAGCAAAACTATGGGATGCTCTGAATGAATAGAGCGATGAGCCAGATATGGACCTATCAGAAAGTGATGAGTATTTTTCACCTGCTTCTCCTGCTCACTAACTTCAGACATTTAAAGATGTTCCTGGCCATGTGCTTTTCAATGTGCCATGTGCTAAAGTTGACATTCATGTTGATTGGCTCGATTTTACACTGGGGGAAAATATTTAAAGGAACATTACCAGGAGGGAAAAATTAAAGGGTCTTTTTTTTTCCGCTTTCATGTGAGTAATTTGGTTGATAGCACAAAATGAATAACACAAATACCAGGAAAACTCTTATTGTTCTGTTATCATTCATGTTTTCCATCTCTATGGTAATAAGCACTTACCGTTCCACTCTGCTGGTAACGTTTTAATAAGCGCCCACCCACTCCAATTTTTTCCAGCGCTCTGGGCGCTTATCACGTCGATTACGGTAATTATTGTAATTATTATTATTATTATTATTATTATTATTATTACTTCAAGAATAGACCGTCTGTTTTCCTTTCGGCTTTTTCCCTTTTACTCGGGAGTTGCCACAGCGAATCATCTGATTCGCACATTTGATTTGGCATAGGTTTTTACGTCGGATGCCCTTCCTGTCACAACCCTTTAGCAAGGGACAGAAACACGCTGACGACTTTGCATCCTCCTCTTTACGAAAGTCAGCAATGGTTCTTTTACATGCCTCTCACCATAGACAGTGAGAGACATGGCCTGCCTTTAATAACCCAGTTATTACTATATAATAAGTAATTACTATAACTGGGGACTTCAAGAATAGACTGTACTTCATAATATTTACACACAGTTTTAATTTTTTCCTATTTAAGCTCATCAAGCTGTACTAATTACATTTTTAAGCATGTGCATTCTTGTTTCCTTACCACAGGTGAGCATTTCTGGTTTCAGGGAAGGTATGAGTTGGCCTTGTAGTGAGCGCGGGTAGGAACACCGTGTGTCCTTCACTACTATACCCTTCTCCTTAATCCAGTGCACCAACCATCGCAGGTTACAGTCACACAGTAAATAAGGACTCTGAAATTCCCTATCGCGCACACACACACACACACACACACAAAGTGTAGGCAGCAAAACTACTATAATATAACTATTATTTATACCACAGCACGACTGAATTATCAAATGTGACTGGTGAAATTCATTTTCTATAACAACACTGACAGAAGTACAATTCTGAAAAAGTTACTGAAGCACAGGAATTTAAGGAGATACATTTCACATAATCTAAAATAGCTAAAAAAAAAAAAAAAAGATTCATAGTAAAAACATGAAATTGATGTTATGATAAAACATTCACTGGGAAGTAGATTATGTACCTTTTGCAACAAATTAATTTTGAGTGTGAATACTTTCAAGCACCATATATTACTTTTCAAAATAAAGAAATGAGTTATTTCTGTCTTACCTGTAACATGACGACATTTTTTAAATTCAAGACGGGGGGAGGGGGGCTGTGGAATGTTTATCGATGCTGAGATAACAAGAACTAACTTGTTTTACGGATGTTCCATAAAATTGAATCTACAGAAGGTGAAAAGGTCTTTCCCCCTATTCAAGCTTCGTCTGTATTTATTTACTCAGAGCAAATTTTTAAATTAAATTTAATACCATGCTAAATTTCCCCACATCAACGTTAGGGACCGATCTCCTGTTGCTTTGAGAGCTCGACTGAAGTGCCTGATGTTGAAGCTGACCAAAACAAGCAGCGAGTTGATGGGGAAATTGTGTTTTCAAATGGTTTATATGGGTGTTGCTGAGTTATACAGATTACAAGCTACAAATAAACAAAAATAAAGTAAATCAGAAAGGGGGAAAAGGACTTTTCATATTGTAAATACAAACTAAAACAAGCACAAGCAGTCACTGAAAAATGAAACTGTTAGTAGAATGCAACTGAGGAGGAATAAAACACTGAGCTGTTGAAGAAAAATAATCAACTGCAGCCCTGCTGCTACTTCAGTTCTGCACTGCACCAAGCAGTCAGTGGTTATTTCTGATAATACGACATTAACACTACAACTATTCTTATACCAAGTCATGTACCTGACTGGTTATTTCAGTGACTTTTACCAAGCTAATAGTGGTTATGGTGCTGTGCTCATGATCGGGAGGTTGTGTGTTCGAATCCCATTTAGACACCCACTGTGCTGAGACCCCTGGGCAAGGTCTTAACCACAGGTGTGCCTCTGTTCACCCAGCAGTATAAATGGGTACCAGTAAAAATATACTGGGAAGGTAACCTGCGATAGACTAGCTTCCCTTCCAGGAGGAGTTGAACTCCTAGTCCAGGAATCGGGAACCTATGGCTCGCGAGCCAGATGTGGCTCTTTTGATAACTGTATCTGGCTCTCAGATAAATCAGGTGGCCTTTCTTAACAGAATAACGAATACATAATTTCACTGTCATTTAAATAAAAATACAAAAAAAGTCATCAAATAAACCAAAAACAAATGAATAAATTTAAATCTAGTCGTGTATTTTCAACGCCAAGTCACTGTGGCACGCAGCGGCGAGCCAATCCTTTCTGTATGTGGGCGCATCCGATACCTTGAAACTATACTTTTATTGGATCATTATAACAACAACCACAGACTGCGTGTGTTGTGTTTGAGTAAAGAGATAAATTTCCCTTGTTTTTGATCAGCTCATTTGCACGAAGCCAAGCACAGCTGGCAAGGAAACACAAATGGACAGACATGGAAAAATTTCAACCCGCAGACATTTTTAGATTTTAAAATGTGTGTCTTTTTTTTTTGTTTGTTTTGGCTCTCTTCGTCAAAAAGGTTCCCGACCCCTGTCCTAGTCGCTTCATGCTATGGAAAATGGGGATAAGCACCAGCCTGATGAGCCACTATGGCTCGGGTGTAAAAAGCCCAACAGATCTTACCTACCTTACTTTACCAAGCTATAGTGATACAAATCTTAAAAAAAAAAAAAAAAAAAAAAAAAAAAAAACAAATACAACATATATTGTATATGTAACAAATATACATACATATACACACACACACACACACATATATATATATATATATATATATATATATATATATATATATATGGATTTTATATGTCGCTACAGTGAAATTTAATTTACTTACAGTGCTTTTAGAGAGACAAGGCTGTCGAAGGTCCCTTGAGAAAGTGATGAAAACATGTTTCCTGAAAGGTTGCTAAAATAAAACCACAGGTGAATTACTACATTGCGGAGAAGAATCAGGAGTTGAATCCAGCATCTGAAAGGTTTTCGGGTTATACACAGGTCTTTCCATGAAACTGGGTTTGTTTTGGTATATCTAAATTTGTCACCACTTTAGACCCAAAAATAAGAGAAATTTAACATGGGTCCCCAAATGATGCAACTTATGGTGACTTATCGAAGCGGTCTTATATACCGTTATAAATAAAGACTGTTACATTTTTTATGTTGTTTAATTCAGACTTTGTATGAATCGGCAGTCTCATTGTGTCCACACATGTTAAATGCAGAACTGGACAATTCAAACCCAAATAACTTGAGTGTTTTCTCGCAACAACAAATTTTTAAAAATCGTCATCTCATTTTAGATTTCCAGATTATACCTATGAGAGAATTGAACAAATGTTAAAAGTGCATAATTTACCTTGTTTACATTGGTTAAACCTGACTAAGCACCGCCTGCTAAACCATTTGTCAAGAAGTATAATATCTGAAAAGAATATGTCTTTTAGACCCAAAGTGTTCCTTAATTTGTTGAATAACATTTGTTTACATTTTGCTTTTCAGAACCAGTTTTATAAAAAATAAATAAATAAATAAATAAATAAATAAATTAAAAAAAAAAAAAAACACACCCAGATGTTTCTACAACATACCATACAACACAAATTCTAATTACAGTGGTACCTCATCTAACGAGGGTCCCTTATAACAATTTTTCCATGATACGAGCTTCGAACCCAACAAAAATATGCTCCATCCAAAAATTCACTTTACGAGCTCTCCTCAACATGGCTTTTCTGGGCCGATTAGCCTTAAAAATTAGAAATATTTACTGTTTCTACATATTTATCTTAATATATTAAGTAAAATATATGTGTTTGTGGCAGGTTATATGAGTATGGGAGGGGGTTGGAATAGATTAATTGGTTCTGTTATTTCTTATGGGAAAATAATTGCTTCATCTAACAAACTTTTCGGCTCACGAGCTCGCCCTCGGAACGGATTAAATTCGTTAGCTGAGGTGTCACTGTATTTACGTCAAAAATCCATTAGTTGTAAAGGTTACATCTGTACTTGTAACAGTACATGGTTCAGAGTGGGGTCAGGAAAGATATGAATACTATTGTGAAGTATGCCATAATACAGTGGTACCTCAACCTTACGAAATTAATCCGTTCCAGAGCTTTTTTTCATAAGTTGAACCGCATTTTACATGTAAAACGAGTGATTTATTCCAAGGCTCCCAATACTACCCCCTAAACCCTTTAAAAATTATAAAAGCATACCTTTTAAAGGCCTCCTTCTGATTCAACATCGTACCGATGGTAGATGAGTTTGGCCATATTCCTTTGTGATATCACTCGAGCCCATTTCTTCTTCTCACGAGCATGTGTGAGTGTGCACGCGCATGTGTGTGTGTGCGCGCGCGCGCGTGTTGACCATGTCTTCTTAGCAGAGTTATAATCTTACAAATGTTTATGGAAGTTTAAAAGACTGAGTCAAGAAATAAAGCATAAAACAACAGTGACTCTGTCCTTTACACGAAAAGCATCATGGGGGATTCAGCTCTATAATAGGCAATGGGAGGGAGCTGCGTCCTTCCTCCTAGCCAATGGGATCCCTGTCCAAGATTGTGTCAGGTGGACCTGTCAAGGATGGCGCTTGAGTGAAGGCAACATAAATGACAGCTCAGTTGTTAGCCAATGGGAGGCCAGCAGGGCGGGATGTTTGAACGACATTGATGGGAGAGCAGGTCATGCATTGTCTGAATGGCGTGTTTGAATTTTTAAGATGGCGCTTTCGTAACCTGAACTTGTTTTGTATCCTGAGACAAAATTTTTAGGAAAATGCTTTTCGTAATATGAATTTTTCGTTTGGTGAGATTTTCGTAAGGTGAGGTACCACTGTACATTTTTTTAAACTTTAAACTCTAAACAGACGCAGTTAATGTGACATCATTTTGCACAAAACATTTATAATTAATAAAGCGGGTTTTTTTGCGTTCAGAAACATTTACCATTATGTTTTTTTTTTTAATCAACAATTTTTTGTCACTATACACAGTAATTCGTATAGTACATTTTTATGAGCGATACCATGAGACAGAATCTTGCTTTATTGTTCAGAGAAGTCCTGAATGGTTTCAGATTCTTCAGGGCTGTTGCTATTTTCCTCGACAGATATTTATAAAACAGCTTAATCGAGTCTCATCTCAGACTTAATCAGAATGACAGCTTTTTCACACAGAAAGCAATAGCATCACCTTCACAAGGTGGAGAGGACACACAGGTGTGTGCACTGCTGTTGCTATACTCGAGGGAAGCGAAAACTAACATGCTAATCTTACAACATCTGTTCCTCAATTTAGATCCCAGTGAAGGGCAATTACATTCTCAATTTCAAGCCAAATGCCCAAAACGCTTCTAATATCTTCATTAGTGTTCTATTAACACAGCTATCAAAATATAAAACAGAAATACAGCACAAAACAAATTAGGACTTACTGCCCACCACATGATGCTGATAGAGTAATAGAAGATCGGGAGATTTACTTACAGTTTAACCAGACTTGTGAGACTTTTGAATACATCCACATTTAGGCAGCCAATACGATTATTGGACAAATCTCTAAAGAAACGGGAACAAAAGTGTCCATCAATTGTACAAACATATTTAATCACACTCATCTCCAGGCAGATGCATTTACAAAATCAACTGATGCTGGAATCTAACAGAATAAAATCGCCATCGAAAACTGACACATACAGTGTGTACCACACCTCTTGGTTTCAAGTTAGCAAAAATCTGTGCATACCATTCACGTTATTCATACTTATTATTATGCTCCAGCCAGATACATTAATGTGGGCAAAACTTCGAGGACACCAGACCACCACACCGATGTACTAGTTGGATCCGATTCCCGACTGGATTCTCCTATTCTCTGATAATACCCTCCATCTGGAAAGATTTTCCACTAGATTTTGACAATTGTCATCCCAGTTAATCCAAAAAACATTCAGTGGGAAAGAGCTCAGGGCCGTGTACAGGACAGTCCAATTCCTTCATACCAGATTTAGCAAACCATATCTTCACAGACATCACTTTGTGCACAACACATCTGTGGGGGTATCCAACATCATATTGCTTGGGATTGACTGTTGCACTTTATATGGTGCCATGAGTAAGGAAAAGTATGTGGTGAAACTGAAGAAACTTCTCTAGACATCAGCCAGCCAGGTAAAATGGACATTGACCCTCAGCCTTGCTTCCAAACTCTAGCAAAACGGGTGAAGGGCAACAAAATCAATGGAATCAAGTGGCTGAACCACAAAGTCCTGCCCAATTTCAAATAGTGACAGTGTATGTAAACCTAATAAAATAAATAAAACCTAAAATAAATTTCCCTCTCTATTATTATTCTGGCATTTTACATTGTTCCAATAAACTGTGAATCTAACTGACCACAGATGGGTGGGTGGATGGGAGGGGATTGAGGGGGGACATGAACAAAGAAATGTGAAAAGCCTGGAACACAAGACAAAAAACCCCCACGTTAACTTTTGTACATTTTCATACAAAATACAAGTTGGGAATTCTGACCAATTTATTGAAATACAGGGATCCCTCGCGACTTCGCGCTTCAATTCATGTGGCTTCAGTAAATCGCTTTTTTTTTAACATATTAAACATAAAAAAAATAAGAAAATTAAGGAATAACAGGGGGGAGGTTACGGAAAATGCCACAAAACAAGGCCAATTCTGCAAAAAAAAAAAAAAAAACCCAAACAGTTCAGTTCATCATTTTCTGTAACTGCTTCATCCTAATTAGGGTCGTGGGGAGGCTGGTGCCCATCCCAGCCAACTCAGGGCGAGGGCAGAGTACACCCTGGACAGCTCGCCAGGCCATCGCAGGGCGGAAACACGCTGACGGCTTTGCAGCCTACTCTTTTTACGAAAGTCAGCAATGGTTCTTTTACATGCCTCACACCATAGACAGTGAGAGACATGGCCGGCCTTTGATAACCCAGTTAGCTGCCCTGGGGGGGGACAGTGACAACCTTGTGGAGAGTGGGACTCGAACCCCCAACCTTTGGAATGAGCAATCCAGTGCCTTATACCACTAGACCACCACTGCCTCATCTATATCTCTCTATCTATCTATCTCTCTCTCTCTCTCTCTATATATATATATATATATATATATATATATATATATATATATATATATATATATATATATATATATACCTTTTTTAGAAAGGGACAGAAACACGCTGAAGACTTTGCAGCCTACTCTTTACAAAAGTCAGCAATGGTTCTTTTATATACCTCACACCATAGACAGTGAGAGACATGGCCCGCCTTTGATAACCCAGTTAGCTGCACTGGGGGTTGGTAGCTGCACGTCTGCTGCACTGGTAGCTGCATGTCTGTATATTTATATTTTATTTACATGTAATGTATTATTTTTGAATGTTTGACTGTTATTATAAGCATTTATAGCATTGAATATGTATTTATTGATATTGTGTACACATATACATGAACATATACATAAGTAAAGATGGTTGATGATACTTCGCGGAATTCGGTAGTCGCGAGGGGTTCTCGGTCCCAATTAACTGTAGAAAGTGAGGGATCCCGGTCATCGTGACATCTAATTTTGGTCAGAATAATTGACATTTAAATACAGGCATTTCAAATACAAAGGTACTTCCAGTCTTCATTTATGAAGATTATTGATCACCGACCACTTTCACTTGCATCGTTTTATGATAATTTTTCTGTATAATTGATGGCTGCTTTCTCGATTTCTTTGCAGTGAAATAATTCACATCAGAAAACTTGAGATTTTGACATTTATTACTTCTGCTGAAAAAGCAGACATTGACACTGAACATCAAAAGGTGTCTGTCTCAGTCTTACTTTCGTACACTACCTGTGCTACTAGTACGAATCAAACTGGTTTGAAATTGTAGAGAAAGTGCTTGGGATAACTGAAGTTGGGGCAGGAAATCATATCCCGCTCTAGAGGAAGGAAGTGGACAGACTGATGTTCCATAATTAAGCCAAAGCACTCTTTCATCTAGTGAAACGATTCCATCATGCCAAATGGTATAAGGCTTGATGTTTGGCTTTTTCGCAAACGTGACATGTTGGCGTCAGAACGATTAACTACACCCTGCAGACAGCTACTCTAACTCCGAGGCAACTGCCAGCATCTCATGTTAGATTCTTGTTCAGCTGATGTCTGCCTGCTGACTGGCTGAACAGTAGCTGCCTTTTAGTATTGTGGGTTCTAGGGAAGAACTCGGGAATTTTCGGACACTAACATACCACTCTGAGAAGAAGCCAAATGGTTTGTCTAGTTAGGAAAACACCCTGGGGAACTATTTTAACTTTACACCTGACATAAAATGAGAGGGATGGTGCTCAAGCTGCTGAAAAAAAAAAAGATAATTATTTTCTGCTACTATAGCAAGATAAGCAGAAGTTTGTTCATTTCTTCATAAGACTAATTCACTGTGGTAATACTACACACACTGGCCACGTTCTCATCACCTGGATGTCTTTCAAGTCCTCCATCTCTTAATTCATTCCTTCAGTTATCATTTCATCTTCCTTCTCCGGTACTGACTCAACTTTCCTTCATCTCTAATCTTTTCATCTCTCTCTCTCTCTCTTTCGGGTTGATTCTTCTGTCCTGAGGCCAGTGACGTGTCTTAGAATCTATTGGGGTAATGTAATAAGCTGCTTTGTGCTGGGGAAAAATTCAATGCAGATGGGGAAATTTTAAGTATAAGAGAGTTCAAACAAGGGACCCTTTTCTTGATAGATCCCTCTACTGGCCAAATTTAACCAGTTGTATGCTTTTTGTGTGTTCTATGTGTGACCGTCAGCGTGTTTCTGTCCCTTGCTAAAGGGTTGTGTGAGGAAGGGCATCTGACTTAAAAACCTATGCCAAATCAAAAATGCGAATCACATGATTCGCTGTGGCGACCCCTGAAACGGGGAAAAATCAAAAGAAGAAGATGTGTGAATAAACATGATTGCTTTTTCTCAAAAATGAATATGGCAAATCCATGATGTTCTTTATTTAATCTCATTCAACTTATGTCTTAATATCACCGTCTCTCTCCACCTTTCTATTCGTTCCCGTTAGAAATGTTTCCGTGTTGTTTCTTGAGGGGTTGTTTACTGCACTTCACATCATTTGCTTGTGCGAAAAAACTGCTACACCATAGCACAACAATGAGAGCGCCACTGCCAACTACTGGAGTGGAGGTGCAATTAGACAATTCTCATACACAATTCCAGAAAAGCATGTTTCACAGGGTCATATGTGCTCCCCCAGTATCACCCCAACTCCAGCATCATACCACGCCCCTCCCCCCCCAAGGGGGCACACCCCACTATTTCAGAAGCACTGGTTTATTGGAACATAAACTGACCGGTAAATTTAGAGTTTTGCCTTCCAGCTCAGCTCCCTCTTCACCGCGACAGACCAGAACAAGCTCCGTTTTACAGCAGAGGCGGCACCGATTCGCCTGTTGATCTCCCGCTTTGTCCTTCCCTCACTAATGAACAAGACCCCAAGATACTTGAACTGTTCCACTTGAGGAAGGACCTCATTCAAGACCAAGAGGGTGCATTCCACCCTTTTCCGTCTAAGACTCGTACTTGGAGGTGCCGATTCTCATCCTGGTCGCTTCACATTTAGCTGTGAATTGCACCACTAAGAGATGAATGTCCCGTCTTTATGAGGTTAAAAGAACATCATCTGCAAGAAGCAGAGACGACATCCTATCTCGTCTCTTAAATATAAATATTAAAATACTCTAAAGCAAATCTGATGTTAGCTTTAACATGCAAATCCATGAAGATCTCATCGCATGCCTAGAAATACATTTCCACAACATGCACATTATTGCTGCATTGCGAACATTTTCTATATTTTACGGGAAGATTGGTGATAACTAACGGGGTCACTTTGAAAGCACTTCATTACCCAAATTGTTCATTATCTATCCATCCATTCATCCATCATCTACACCAACAGGGAAAACAAAAGACAATGCCAGTTGATGTGACCGAGAGGAAGAGACAGGGTACATCCTGAACAGATTATTTCTATTTTTCATTTTTCACGAGGTCATTATTCCTTATAACAAATTATTTTAAATACAATTACGTCCTTGGGTCAGTTCCACGGATGCTAGCTTTTACTGTCTTATTTAATTAAAAGTAAAATGCACCCACTTTCAGGAAAAACTTCTCGTCAAAGAAAAAAGAAATAAAGACTGATTGATGGTTTGCCAAGTTTTTGAAGAGAAGAAGGTTTTCTTAGATTTACACTTTCAAAAATTAAAGCAACTCAATGGCACACCATCACTTCATCACCTTGTCTTGCAACATGGTCTGAACATAACTAATATCAGGACATGTGCTGTAGAAAAGAGCTTCTGCGCTCTTTCTATTCATTTGCTTGCAGTGTACCTTGTATAATTTCTATCCACTGTTTTAAATGAAACCTTCAGCACTAGTAATCTCAATAGAAATATAAATGTGGACCGTAAATGGGGATTTTCGTTGAATTATCTCTCTCGCCTCCGAAAATTAGAATACTATCTTGGAGCAGATGCATAGCTCTCCATTCAGGCTGCAAAGTACTACTTCATTCTGGATGGAAATGTGGCATGCAAGCAGTCTCTCTGTGCACAAAAATGTGTAAGCATACATTCACACTCTCACCACACATACATCTCAGCTGATCAAAGCCCTTCTTGTTAACCGTCCTCGCTCTCACACACACTTGTACGTACACACCGCCTCAGATAAATGACTCCAATACACTGAGCACTGATACCACACTCAGATGTAACCATTACAAGAAATATTAGGAATGAGCAGCAGGGAACTGCAATCCATATTGGACATTGCTGTGGTTGGCCTACGACCAAAAATAAATAAATAAATAAATAAATAAAGATGGGGGGGGGGGGGCAAAACAAAACCAGTTCAAATCAAAATTGTATCTTTGTGTTTCAACATTAAGTCATTATAGATATACATGAGTCATCGCCACAAAAAATATTTTTAGAAAAGAAGGTACCAAAAGGTCTTTTTCACAAAATATTTTTTTTTTCTTGCAAAGGCTTGTAAACAAATTAATTTAACTTCAGCTTGTTTAGGGTTGGTATTTTTTGGTCAGATCTTCGTCAATTAAAAAAAATTTAGGTCATTTTTAAGCTGAGAGTGGCCTCTGTTTATTCAGGAACAAAACTCAAATAGTCAGTTTGGTGCATTGACACTCATATTGTGGTGATGGGGTACATGTTTTATTTGCTTTCAAATCTTTCCCAGGCTACATTCCCGCAAAGGTCATTTTAGGTAAGGTAACAGCCGATCTGACTTCTTATCAATTTACTTATGGTGAAGTGCAAACGAGAAAACTTGTAGTGGTATGAAACTCTATATACTGTACACAAACATCTTTCAAGATGGAGGGCACACCAACACATTACGCTGTTCACTTCAGTATGAAAAAAGTCAGTATTATACAACATGGAAATAATATCAGTGAATACTTCAAGTAATCTGATTGTTTCATGCATGTCATAGCACTGCATAATGCTAAAGCAATCAGAGAGAATAAACAATGTCTTCAGCTTCATACAAGTACAGTGGTACCTCTACTTACGAAATTAATCTGTTCTGAGGGCGAGCTCGTAAGTGGAAATGTTCGTGAGATGAAACAAAAATTCCCATCGGAAAACAATGGAAAACCAATTAATCCGTTCCAACCCCCTCCCAAACTCATAACCTTACACAGACATGTATTTTTGACGTAATATATTTAAGATAAACATGTAACAAACATTTCACAATAATTACGCATGTACAGTAACATTAATAATACTGTAATTAACAATAAATAATAATAAAACAAGTCAATAAACAATACAATACGTGCATCTGAACTTAAGAATAGCACTTAACATTAACTTACATTACTTTTTATTTAATCTTTGGATATTTTTGTCTGTTTTATTTCACTTCACTAATTTTGATCACTTGGCTTCTGCTGCTTGGCCGCACGCCATTGATCTCTTTCGACTTGATCCACAATAAGAGAACCCTCAACATCTCATCATTGAGTCCTGGTCTTTCCTCAGATAAAATACTGACCCCCTTTGCTGCTTTAACACTCTTCAACATGGCTGTCTGTTTGAGAATTGTACAGATGGTCGATGTACTCTTCATATACTCCTTACACAGATCGGCCACGCAGACAAAGAAAAACTTTGGTGCGCGCGCACGCTACTCGCCGGCGCAGAAAGGAGAGCACAGGAATACACACGGGGGAACATGCTTTGTTTTTTTAAACATACTGGTGGACCAGCCTTAAGTGTGATTTCACATCCTCTACACTAGGTGGCAGTGGCGCTCTCATTGTGTTTTCTTGGTGCAGGGTAAAAAGCACCAAGCAAATGATATGAAGTGCAGTAAACACTGCCTATAGTTGCGCGCGGGGCACACTGGGGGGGCTGCTGGGGGTTGCATACATTTTTTTTTCTTCCTATAGGGAGTATAACAGAAAATAATTGAGAAGCACTGCACAAGGTATTCTCGGAGCACAGAGGAATACGCACAGAACAATACAAGGCCAATCAACCCGGAAAAGCCATTTCAAACAGAAAATTTGCTTGTTGGATGGGGCAGATTTTTGGTGGAATCGAAGCTCGTATCATGGAAAATTTCGTTATTAGGGACACTCGTAAGTCGAGGCACCACTGTACTCAATAAAAACTACAAATGATGAATTAACTGGAGTTTCTGAATTCAAATCATATATTTACTTACAGCCTTTTAAGAGAAGAAAGTCCAAGAAAGGCTCCAGGGTCAATGCGGTTGATGATGTTATTCTTTATGTCCCTATAAAAAACAAACAAACAAAAAAAAACAGTAAATAAGAAACATTACTTATGGCTATACCGTCTGATTTTCATTTCATAAAAAAATCTACAAATAATTATACTATCTTCAATATGCAACAGAGTACATACATTATAATGACAGATGAGGTGTTTACAAAAGGCTCACTAACAAATACTTTGACTCATGTTTTCAACTCATGAAAAAATAAGGTTGAATTCAAGAATCTAGTTGGTAATGCTATTCAAAATTTACAAAGTTGCCTTTGATGAAATTTATAAAAAATACATACTCATCGAGCCTGAGAAAGAAAAGCAAAGATTATTGATTAAAATAATGAACAGGGTATCAAAAAAAATCAAATTTAATCTGGCACTTCCATGAATTCAATTCTTTCTTACTTCAATATTGATGGAAAAAAAAAAAAAAAAAATCATGAAAAATGCTTTTGTCTGCTCGACCCATTCCATGTTCCTTTGTAGTGCATGCTAAAACCTTCGAGTTTCAATTGATGCATGACCACTACGATGTAGCGCATGAACCTCACCTTGCTCTATAAACCTTGTGCATATAACACAACTATGCACACAGCACTTCATTGTTTTCTATTTTTCTTTCCTGTGATAGCCCGAAGTACAAGAGACAAAGCAGTCAACTAGACTAAGTAGTGTATGAAAAGGTATTTGCCCCGCTCTGTAATTTCTGCTCATTCACATACTCATGTTTATGCAAGTCTAGAGCACCATAACATTTTACACATGGGTGCAAGTTGGAAATTTTGAAAAACCTCAAAAGTCTGACGTAGTCGGGGTCGGGAAAAAATTGAAATCACAAGTTAAAATGGTTGTCTCTCATGCAATGTTTTCACCAATATTTACAATAATATACAATCTGCAAATCTATATACACACACACATACGATATTTTATATATATATATATATACATACACACACACACTATATATATATATATATATATATATATATATATATATATATACACATATATATATATATACATACACACATATATATATATATATATATATATATATATATATATATATATATATATATATATATATATATATATACATATATACATATATACATACATACATACACACGCGAGTCCTTCTCAAAAAATTAGCACATTGTGATAAAGTTCATTATTTTCTGTATTGTACTGGTAAAAATTAAACTTTCATATATTTTAGATTCATTGCACACCAACTGAAATATTTCCGGGGTTTTTTTTGTTTTGTTTTAATACTGATGATTTTGGCATACAGCTCATGAAAACCCAAAATTCCTATCTCAAAAAATTAGCATATCATGTTCAGGTAGTCTAAACGAGCTATTAACCTAATCATCTCAATCAACCAATTAACTCTAAACACCTGCAAAAGATTCCTGAGGCTTTTAAAAACTCCCAGCCTGGTTCATTACTCAAAACCGCAATCATGGGTAAGACTGCCGACCTGACTGCTGTCCAGAAGGCCATCATTGACACCCGCAAGGTTAAGTATAAATGCAGAGGATTGCGCCAGGAAGGGCATCCGGCGTAAAACAAATGCCAAATAAAACATGTGAATCACACGAAAGAATTTTTTCCGGATCGGTCGAGGCCCGGGTTAACAACGACCGCCATCAGTGCTGTTAACCAACAGGGTGCTGGTGGAAATTGGACTACTGTTGGTCGAAGACGTCAAAGAAGGAGAGGTAGGAGGCGTGTCCGTAGGCAGAGAGAAGAGGAAAGGCATGAGTCTAGGACTGAGACTAGGAACTTTGAATGTTGGAACTATGACAGGAAAAGGTAGAGAGCTGGCTGACAGGATGCAGAGGAGGAAGGTGGACATACTGTATGTCCTGTAGGAGACCAGGTGGAAAGGTAGCAGGGCTAGAAGCTTAGGAGCAGGTTTAAACTGTTTTATAATGGTGTGGATGGGAAGAGAAATGGATTAGGAGTCATCTTGAAGGAGGAGTTTGTCAGGAATGTTCTAGAAGTGAAAAAAAGTGTCAGACAGAGTGACTCAAGTTAGAATTTGAAGGTGTGAGTTATACATACATACATACATACATTATATATATATATATATATATATATATATATATATATATATATATATATATATATATATATATACATATATATATACATATATATATATATATATATATATATATATATATATATATATATATATATATAAATAAAACCCCCCAACCTTTGGATCAGCGATCTGGCGCCTTATACCACTAGACCACCACTGCCCGGTTAAAATAATATCAAGTATATCAAATAATTGTCTGTCTGTCTTCCTTTCGGCTTTTCCCTTTTACTCGGGAGTCGCCACAGTGAATCATCTGATTCGCACGTTTGATTTGGCAGAGGTTTTTACGTCGGATGCCCTTCTTGTCACAACCCCTTTTAGCAAGGGACAGAAACACGCTGACGACTTTGCAGCTACTCTTTATGAAAGTCAGCAATGGTTCTTTTACATGCCTCTCACCATAGACAGTGACAGACATGTCCCGCCTTTGATAACCCAGTTAGCCGCACTGGGGAGACAGTGACAACCTTGCGGAGAGTGGGACTCGAACCCCCAACCTTTGGATCAGCGATCCAGCTCCCTATACCACTAGACCACCACTGCCCTTTATATATATATATATATATATATATATATATATATATACATACACATACATATATATGCAAAATAAATATTTTTTATTTAAATTACAAGACATTTTGTCGAACAATCTAGCAGCGACCAATTGAGGTCTTTCTGAACAACATTTCAAAAGTATATAATAGTGTGCAACACTGCATTTGAGTAAGGAGTCAGGGATTGGTTCCTATTAAATCTCACATATAGTTGAATTCTTTCCTTGGACCAAAAATATGTCTGATCATAAAAAAGAATGCTGTTTGTTTTGATCCATTACTGACTGTAAATAACCAAACTGTAAAAATAAAAAAGTTACATATGTTTCTTTTTTTTTTTTTATTTGATAGGTCATCAAATCAGTAAAGACATGATAAACTGCAACACTTGTGATGACTCCGTGAATTCTGCAAAGCATATATATTCAGTTATATCAACACACAAAATAAACATGAAGACAATTTGGTCCATTACTCAGGGATGAGAACAGGCCTTTATGGAAAAGGAGGAAAAACTGGCAGGGGTCGGGGGGGGGGGGGGACAATCTCGGCCCCATCGGGGGGTGTGAGGGCAGCGCTCTTGCTGGGGGGTTCAGGGGGTGAAGCCCACAAAATGTTTGAGGTTATACTTACAAAAAGGAACTTAATTGATGTCTCTTGGAAGGAATATTTTTAAAGAGAACCTTATGAAAATTAATTATTAAAATTATTTAAAAAATTAATATACAGTTATAGGCCTACAGTGGGCCGAGTTTTAATTTCAAATACTTTAAACCAGGGGTCGGAAACATTTTTGACAAAGAGAGCCAAAAAAGAAAAGACCTATTTTAAAATATAATCCTCTGAGAGCCATATATATTATTTTTTTTTTTTAATACGGAATACAACTAAATTGAAAAAGAAGACCAACAATTTTAGTATAATAAGTATTTGTTTTAAACAACATTATTTATATACTTACTTAATGTAAGTAAGACTCTGAATTTATTTTAAACAACATTGTCATAACGAAGTTATTTATTAATAATAAAAGTACTTTCACACAGTACAATACACAACATGACAATGTACTGAAGGTTTTGGAGTTGCAGAAACAGGGAAGTGATTACAGACCACACCTGCGCGAGTCAGCCAACAGCTAGTCATGTTCAAAAGCCCCAACACACACATACCGCCGTCTCAATAGCTCAAAGACCAAAAGCCTTTTGAAGTCCTCACTCTGTGGTTAGAGTGGAGGGCAGAGAAAAGGCCAGCTACTCTCATGAATGGTTTTGATGTGCTGGGGACAACATGAGGGAGAGGTGAGCACACTGTAAAAACATGAGTGGAATGCTTCACTTTTTCGATACGATTTTAATACAAACTACAATACTAGCAGTTCACAGAAGACAAGCAGACCTTGCTAGTGATGTCTGGCTTTGTTTCAGATAATTTCCTTGTAGCCTGTTAACAATTATCATTATTTTAACAAACATTCTTCTTTAGAAAACAACAACCACCACCATCAAAAACCTACTCTCCAACATTCTTGGTGTCTGATTTCATTGCATATTTCAAGGCCTTTACCAGAAACTGAATTTAAGCCAGTATTTGATTTCTGCTCAAGATTTCTACCAGGAAATAATGGTGCCGTTTGTTGCCAATTGGTTATACCCACCATGTCTCATAGTGCATATTATTACATATACAGGGATCCCTCGCTACTTCGAGCTTCAATCCATGAGGCTTCAGTGCATTGCGGTTTTTTAAAAAAAATAAATAAATATTCATCGAATTAAAAAGAAGGAAATTAAGGAAGAATAGGTGGGAAAGTTTAGGAAAATGCCTCAAAAACAAGACCAATTATGCAAAAAAAAAAAAAAAAAACCAACACAAAACTCTTCTTCTTTTCCTTTCGGCTGATCCCTTCAGGGGTCGCCACAGCGAATCATCTGCCTCCATCTCATCCTTTCCTCTTCCTCTTCTACTCTTACTCCAACTACCTTCATGTTCTCCT
The DNA here is from genome assembly GCA_024760905.1 of Plotosus lineatus. Classification (NCBI taxonomy): domain Eukaryota; kingdom Metazoa; phylum Chordata; class Actinopteri; order Siluriformes; family Plotosidae; genus Plotosus; species Plotosus lineatus. Next base: position 13,247,920 of record CM045745.1, on the reverse strand, counting down.
TCACCACATCCATAAATCTTCTCTTTTGTCTTCCTCTCGGCCTTCTGCCTGGTAGTTCTAACCTCAGCATCCTACTACCAATATACTCACCATCCCTTCTCTGTACATGTCCAAACCATCCGAAACCAAAACCAACACAAAACAAAAACCCAAAATCTCCTATCAAAACTACTGTGATGTGCACACACATCTGCACGTGCATGTATGTGTCATCATCTTCTTATGCAATACCCAGGCATGTGATTTGACCAAGCCCAAAAAGACTGAAAATTGCAATTGCCAGGGGTCTGGGGGCAGAGCCATGGTGGGGGGGGACGGGGGACAGGGTGCTATGAAATCACTGTACATTTACTGCACAAATATTAATGTGGCAGTAGTGGCTCAGTGTTTAAGTCTCTGGGTTACTGATCCAAATGTAGAGGGTTCAAGCCTCAGTATCACCAGCTTGCCACTGTTGGCCCATGACCCTCAACTGTTCAGGTGTAGAAAAGAAATGAGAAATGTAATTCACTCTGGATCAGGGCCTTTGTTAAATGCCATAAATGTAATAAATTAATTTTCTCCAGGACACCTTCTCAGAAGGGCAGTGGTGGCCTAGTGGTACAGGGTGCTGGATCACTGATCATAAGGTTGGGCGTTCGAGTACCGCTCTCCACAAGGTTGTCACATAACCCCCCACCCCCACCCCCCAAGTGCAGCTAACTGGGTTATCAAAGGCCGGCCATGTCTCTCAAGGTCTATTGTGAGCCGCTATGTCTACTGTGTGAGCTTCATGTAAAAGAACCATTGTTGACTTTCGACAAGAGTAGCTGCAAAGTGCAAAGCCGTCAGCGTGTTTCTGCCCTGCGATGGCCTGGCGACCTGTCCAGGGTGTACTCTGCTCTCAACTAGAGTCAGCTGGGATGGGCGCCGGCCTCCCCGTGACCCTAATTAGGATTAAGCGGTTGAAGAATAAGAACTGAACGCCTTCTCAGTGCTACCGTTTATCATTTTCATCACATCCATTTGAGCTTGGCTGAAGGTTTTGTGGGGTTTTGCATGTTCCCCCTGTATTGACCTGGCAGTCAGGATGATACCAGTAATGTCAGTTTCAAATCACTTGTAGGAAATTACTCCTTCTGGCAGTTAGTGTGATGAGCCTTCAACCAAAAATGAATCTTTCAGTAGCAGGATACTATGCAAGCCAGCAGGCAAAGACTACCATGAGCAAGACTGCTTAGTTTTAACTGATTAAATATCAAGAAAAATTGCAACCTAAAAACCATTCCGCCTGTGGTACCCATCACTAAAATAAAAATTACTGGGGTTATTCAAGATAAATTGGTTCATTGTCCTAATGCTCTCCACGTTTCTTTTTATGTGGAAAGGGGTATGCATATAGTTGGCAACCTGCTCATCCGAGCCATTTGAATGAAGAAATGAGGAAGGAGTTCTTATTTCCAAATATAGTAAGTCTTGTTTTGTTTTTTTTCTAAAAACCAGCTATAAAGCTTTTTTCTCTCACAACATTGTGGGAAGCTTGAGCATCTGGAATAGAAACACAAACAAAAGATTCCATTGGTTCCCTTCTATTTTTTTTTTTTTTAACTATTGCTCCCTGCACAAGTACTCCAGGAACAATTATACAGAGTCTGCTACGAAAATATTTCCAAATGTTGGAAAGCTTCTCCTGCAATCTAACTTGAAAATATTTGCATTAAACACATCAACAAATAGAAATCAGCTACAATTCAGCATATCTGTGCTGTTGTGCCAAGAAAAACCCTCAAATTTTAAGTGGCCTCAAAAGGCTGGGAGAGTGTGGCATGGATTTTTGGAACGACAGCAACAATAAGGAATGCCTTCGGATGGACTTGGGAGTAAAAACAGTACGGTGGAGACAGTCAAGCTACAATTTCATGGTTGGGGGTTTAAGGTGAAAGGTGGGCTTTTATTGACTCTCTCATGCCTGTCACTCTTAGAGAAGCGAACAGCTGCTGCCCCAATGAGCTTTGCTGTGGTGTGAGCTGGAGAGAGGCATTATTTGCAATGAAAAGGGACGGTAACTCGGTACTCACTCCTCTCAGCACACAAAAGCTGCCAGAGGCACAGCATTTCGGGAGAATCAGTCCGCGACACCTCTGGCCCCTGCTAACATGATTAGCATAAGAAAGGCAAAGTGAGGCCCAAGTCATACTTAGCATCTGTAAATGTGCTAGCTTTGTGTGCAGGCATTCGCACAGGTGTACATGGACATAATGTTCAAATGTGCCTATTTAACAAAGAAGGATGTATGGAATATTTCAGAAGAAACCACTGTGACTGCATCAAACGGGTCTCTTTCACAAAATGCTTTAGTCTACGAGATATTTGGTTATTTTCATCTTGGAGCCTAATCCCAACATCAGTACTAATATATCGTGTCCTTTATGTTTACATGCATGATTAATTTACATAGCATCAATTCACAACTTGAAATCTTTACTTCCGAAAGACAGTTCATACCCAAAATTAACCCTTTACTGTAGTGTTAACTTGGAAGTAGGAAGCCTCATGCATTATCTATTATAACATCACATAATATTTTGACAGTAGAATTCCCCGAGAAGGAGGAGCTACACACAATGAACTGTAATGCAAGCAAGCAAACCATGTCGGCGTTGTTGCAACATGTAGTTATGTCACGAGGCGGCATGGTGGCGTAGTGGTTAGCACGTCCACCTCACAGGAAGAAGGCCTGGGTTCGATTCCAGGCCTGGTTGTTTGTTTCTGTGTAGAGTTTGCATGTTCTCCCCATGCTTGCATGAGTTTCCTCCGGATACTCCGGTTTCCTCCCACAGTTCAAAAACATTAATTGGCTGTTCCAAATTGCCCGGAGGTGTGAGTGAGTCCATATGTGGCCTGGTGAACCAAACGGTAGATCATTGTGATCACAGCCATGACAATCATTGTATGAGCATCATTCAAGCTTCAGGGAGCGACGTCCATCCCACGTGATTGGATGTAGACGTAGAGAGAGTGATGTCACGCCACACTAACTGGGACAAAAGTGTTATAAAGCGACTCAAAAATAAAACTAAAATTTCCCAAAATTTCCTACAAGCCATAATGTATCATCCAAAAGTACCACTTTCATGAGAAAGAAAATATTCATTACTTGGTAAGATGATTTAAATGTAATGATGACATCTTCACAACATAAGTACAGGGATCCCTTGCTACTTTCCACTTCAATTCATGCAACTTCAGTGCACCGCGTTTTTTTTTTTTTTTTAATTTATTAAAATTAAAAAATGCCGCAAAACAAGGCCAATTATGCAAAAAAAATAATAAAATAAAAAATAAAAAAGCACCCCCCCCCAAAAAAAAAAAACAAACAAACAAAAAACAAATAACCCAAAACCTCCCATCAAACTACTTACATTTTTATGTGAGGTGCACATCTGAGTGTGTGCACGTGCATCTGCGTGTCTGTATGGGTGTGTATTTCTATTTTATTTACATCTTCTGCATTATTTTTGAATGTTTCACTGTTATTATTAGCATTTATAGCATTGACTATAAATAAATAAATATATATATTAATAAATAAATGAATATATTGATATTATATACACATATACATGTACGCATACATCAGTCTCTGTGTCGATCCGACTTCGTGGAATTCGGTGGTTGTGGTGGGATCTCGGTCCCAATCAACCATGAAAAGTGAGGAATCCCTGTAAATACTTTTCAAAAATACCCCCTGTGTAGTTTTAAAACTCCCACTCCAACTTGATATGATTGAAAATCCTTTTCTCATCATTTCTGATGTTCAATCATGGAGCATATTTTCTTGTTTAATGTGATATCGACATAACCACAGAAACAAATCCCTACTGTCTCTCGGCAGCACTGTGCGTCTAACACCTGTATTAGCCATGAACATGATTTCAAAACTGGTCAAAATTATTAGCGCAACAAAGCGTAACTGATAAAGAACCAGTAACTGTAAGAACAACTGCTGGTGTGTTCATAAAGACTTTTCTGGTACACTTCCCAGGAATTACTCACAATATGTTGATACTGAATATCAATCAGGTATGCTTAGTACAGAGCTGTAAAAGAGCAATGCTGTAATTGTCAACAAAAAGAAAGAACATGGTTTCTTTTGGGTCTGTTTGTGAAGGTAGACTCAAAGCTGCAAAGTCGCTGTATCCAACCAAACCTGTGATAAAAAAACACAACTAATTTAATATTTAAATAATATAGTCCAGCTGATGTTTCATGTCAATAGCAGAACCAAAAGTTGATGGACACTACTAAAGGTATGCCTGATGCCTACCCTGAAACACCTTCTATACATCTTCACATAAAAAGTTTAATGTCCCGAGATAAATACGGGGAAGAACAGCAAGACTAAATACAGGGATTCTTCACTTTCAACGGTTAATTGGGACCGAGATCCCCCCGTGACCGCCGAATTACGCGAAGTAGGATTACCCCTCCTCCCCCGACTGACGTATACGTGCTGTACATGTATATGTGTATATAAGATCAATAAATACATATTCAATGCTATAAATTCTTGCAATAACAATTAAGCATTCAAAAATAATGCATAACATGTAAATAAACTATAAATACACACACACATACAGACGCATGCGTGCACGCACTCAGATGCGCATCTCACATTAAAATGTAAGTAGTTTTGATGGGAGGTTTTGGGTTGTGTTTTTGTTTGTTTGGCTTTTTTTTGCATAATTGGCCTTGTTTTGCAGCATTTTCCTTCACATTTCCCCCTAGTCTTCCCTAATTTCCTTAGTTTTTTAATTCAATGAATATTTAAAAAAAAAAAAAAAAAAAAAAAACTTGAACACTGAAGCCGCATTAATTGAAATGGTTAGTAGCGAGGGATCCCTGTAACAAGTTAAAAAAGATTACGAGACGAGCTGACTAAAAGACTTAACCAGAAACAGATAGCGCATTTCAGCAGACTTCCAGGGCGGGGGCAGATTGGCTGTTTATATTTTCTTAATGAGCTCTAAAAGACATTTGTTTAGCTTGAGCTCAGTATCTGTGCATTTTCATCTAATTCGTAGCAGGAAAAAAAAAAAAAGACTATAACAGAAACACAAAGATGCACTTGCAATCCCAGGACAAGAGTTTTCAGGAATCAGCTGTGTACCTTTTAAAAACAAAGTTTACAAAGAGAACATTCCAGATTCACGGAACCAGTGGCTTGTATTGGCAACAAATTAATATCAGTCAATTTTCATAGTATATCTCAAACAGCACAATCCTTCAAGGCATCACTTTCAAACGCCTTTAAAAAAAAAAATAAACAAAAAAAAATAAAGCACAGAAGGGTCAAAGGAAGAACTGAAGGGACCCAGCATGCCTCCAGGAAACCTCCCCCAGAAAGGCCCCTTCCCTTGTCTCTTTTTCCTCTTCTCACCTAGAATCCTTATAATGACAGAAAATATGCCCTGAGAATTCCGCCAAGATTGTGTGATGTTATTTTAGCCCTCATTGGAACACAAGGGCTGCTAATGGGCTGGATCTTTTTTTCTGCACAAAGCCACTTTCAAGCAATAAATCACCCTAAGAGCTACAAAAAGCATACAGTATATACAGTACATAGGATTCTTCTGGATAAGGTGGAAATCAGGCCCACATCCCTCAGCTCATAAGAAATAAAACTGCTTTCAGATAACAATTAAAAAAAAAAAAATCTTCATTAAAAGAACAAAAAGATTCCGGTACTGTGTTTTTCTGGAGAACTATTGTTGAACCAATGCATTCATGGTATAAAGCAGCTCAGACAATAGTCTTGCCTCGGAGCGATGTCTAAAATTAACTGTCCCTTTTACCATCCCCTTCATGACAGGCACTTAGAGATTCCTCCACTTTACTAAAAGTCCTTCCTCTGGCAGCTGACACATGGATATAGAACAAGTTCCCCCAATACATACAGACGCTCCCTGACTTCCTTTCATTCATTTTACGTATTTTCGATTTTACGATTGAAAAAAGGAAAAAAAAAAAACTGACAAATTTTTAGTTAAGCGTGCTCTCTGTAGTACGAGACGTACCTACACCGTACGCTGACGTAATACGCTACTTCCGCATGACGCTGCGTTCATTGTTTACAAACGACAGACTGAACGTGCCCTCCTTCTTCCCAGTTCACCGCGTGTTACCCTTGTGATCTTTGTGTTTACACTGTTTTGCGGACTTTTGTAACCCTAAACAAATATGGTTGGTCAGAAGCGTAAGTCTACTCGTGATAGTGGTAATCAGAAAAAGCAGCAAACCATCTCGTTAGAGACAAAGATGGCTATTATCAATAAAATTGATGCTGGTGAAAAACATGCGACTGCTGCACATTTCTTCCAAATGGCTCCGTCGACCATCGGAACCATTTACAAGCAGAAATATCGCATCACAGAGCATGTTAAAGGTTATATTTGATACTGTATTTGATATTTGAGGAGTGAATTTGATTAAAATTTATCTATTTGCAATTGTTTTGCTTGAATTTAATTTATTCGAATTTAATGTTGATATTATAGTGGTATAGGGCGCTGGATCGCTGATCCAAAGGTTGGGAGTTCGAGTCCCATTCTCCACAAGGTTGTCACTGCCCCCCCCCCCAGTGCAGCCAACTGGGTGATCAAAGGCGGGCCATGTGTCTCACTGTCTATGGTGAGAGGCATGTAAAAGAACCATTGCTGACTTTCGTAAAGAGTAGCTGCAAAGTCGTCAGCGTGTTTCTGTCCCTTGCTGAAAAGGGTTGTGACAGGAAGGGCATCCGACATAAAAACCTCTGCCAAATCAAACGTGCGAATCAGATGATTCGCTGTGGCGACTCCCGAGTAAAAGGGAAAAAGCCGAAAGGAAGACAGACAGACAATTATTTGATATACTTGATATTATTTTAACCGGGCAGTGGTTGTCTAGTGGTATAAGGCGCCGGATCGCTGATCCAAAGGTTGGGGGTTCGAGTCCCACTCTGCACAAGGTTGTCACTGTCCCCCCCCAGTGGAGCTAACTGGGTTATCAAAGGCCGGCCATGTCTCTCACTGTCTATGGCGTGAGGCATGTAAAAGAACCATTGCTGACTTTCGACAAGAGTAGGCTGCAAAGCCGTCAGCGTGTTTCCGCCCTGCGATGGCCTGGCGAGCTGTACAGGGTGTACTCTGCCCTCGCCCGAAGTTGGCTGGGATGGGCGCCAGCCTCCCCGCGACCCAAGTTAGGATTAAGCGGGTACAGAAAATGAACTGAACTGAATGATATTGTTTTACAATGTTATGTTTATAATAATTGATTTCGGGGTGTTTTATGAGATACGGTAATGGTATTTATGGATGTATAGTACAGTATGAACGTCATACGTCACTGGAACATACAGTAACAACTTACGTTTTTTTTTTGTTTTGTGTTTTTCACCTTACATTCAGCTGTCCGGAACCGAACTAAAATATAAGTCGGGGAGCATCTGTATGACCATCACTAGGCCTAGACAAACCTGCAGACATTTCCTTCAAAACAAGACGTGAGATTTGTTTCATTTGCTCAGGATTTCATTCTGTTGGTTTTCAACCATGGATAATAACAGGAAAAAAAAAAACAGTCCTGACTTACAGCCTCTCAAGCATGGACAGACCGACGAAGGAGCCGTTTAGGAGTTCTTGAATTTTATTGGTGCTTAAAATCCTGAAAAGAAAAACAAACATGTGATTAATAAATGTGTACAGCTATAAATATACATACAGATAAATAATATACTGAAAGGATGAAATTCTTTGAGCATCATTCAGGTGATTCTACAAGGAGCACAGAAAATGCAAATACTTTCGCAGCCGTCAAACTGCATGCTTGAAGGATTGAATTTCCAAAATATAGCCTGACGATGGTGGCTATGTTTCACAAATACCACATACAGTACATGGTTCTTAAACAGAGTAGTGTAAATATATACAAAATCAGATCAGTGATTTTCCACTGTACTGAAATGAATGCTTTAAGCCATTATGTGGTGAAATGTATTCATAAGTGTTATGTGGCAAAATCTTCCAGCACTAGAAAGACTCCACTGAATACTAAACAGTTGACTGTAGTTACCAAACCAGCATTTCATAAGAAATACCATTAAGGAGGCAACATAGCCTGAAGAAGAGTCTTTCTGGGTTAAAACATTCCCAGCCAGTTCCAGGATGTACTGGCTCTCACACTCACCCTTTACTCACACTCACACTTTTATTATGGGGTGTTGAGGGCTGGTTTTATTACAGACTAGCGGGATTTAATCCCCCGCCCCACCTCCATTCCAAGACATTATAAGAGTTGGGAGTGTTAAAAGATCCCTGTACTCTTCCCATCACAGCACAGCAGACATTAGCATTTCAAACACTGCATGTGAATACAGTAGTGCACAATACAGGATACACAATCACATCTCATCTCAGAACATAAGCTGCTCGCTGTCGGTGTTGGAAGCCAGGTTTTACGGGGGATCCAAATAAAAATCCACAGATGCAGCAGGATTAGAATAAATATGGTATGATAATGAGGAGAAGCAGAAAAGAATCAACACAACTGACAAACTAAAGACAGCGAGTGAACAAAAAGCCTACTGTGAATCAAATAAGGTGAAACATCTATGCAAAGTTTAACACATTTGCATCAAACTTAACCATGGAGCAAATGGCAGGCCAAACAGTGCAAAGTTCTATTAAACCTCACAACCTACGGTATGATCCAGCAGGCCGTGTACATGGATGTCATCACAGTTTTAGTGGTGGAACTGATTTGGCACTTGACCGACTGTAATTTTCTACATGACCAAACTTTCTTGAGGTTGCTCCTCGGCTGTTCCGTATTCTGAGTGAAATGCAGGGAACACTTCCTTACAGACAATGCCAGCTAACCCCTTGAAGGTAAGAATTTGTCTACCTGATGGAATTCTCACTATGCGGGACCCATACTGTAGTGAGCTAGTTTGGTAGTTAGGTGTGATGATTCTTCCAAGGCATGTGAAACCAACCAACTACATCTTTTCAAATGGCTGAATATGCAGTGGCACTGAGTTACCTTTAACACAATCTGAGCAAAGTGCAACCTTCCCTCTTCGCATACATGAGCTAATACTGCTATAACTGTAGGTAAGAGTTCCCATTCCTTCCCCCAGAGAGCATGGCCAAATTTTCTTCCTTTGCCACTGAAGTGGGGTGGCGGCATCATTGAGATTTAACCTCAGAATCTTCAGATGATACTTGAACACTTCTACTTTCCTGCAATCAGAAGAACCTGCTCAAGAATTCCTGAATGACTGTCCATCATCTGCGCACACATGGTAGAAATCCAGTCAAACAGACTGTGCACTCTGACGTCTAGTACAGTTACTGTAGGCTTTAAAATATGTTATGACTACTTTGAATGTACATTACTTTTGTACACAAACATCAAAAGAAAATTTATCTGAAGATGTAAAAGGGCCCTTATTGGATGCATCCGTGCATCATGTAATAAATGTAAAAAATATTTTATATATATATATATATATATATATATATATATATATATATATATATATATATATATATATGCTTTACATTTATATTTACAGTGGTGGTCTAGTGGTATAGGGTGCTGGATCGCTGATCCAAAAGGTTGGGGGTTTGAGTCCCACTCTCCACAAGGTTGTCACTGTCCCCCCCAGTGCAGCTAACTGGGTTATCAAAGGCGGGCCATGTCTCTCACTGTCTATGGTGAGAGGTATGTAAAAGAACCATTGCTGACTTTCGTAAAGAGTAGGCTGCAAAGTCGTCAGCGTGTTTCTGTCCCTTGCTAAAAAGGGTTGTGACAGGAAGGGCATCAGACGTAAAAACCTCTGCCAAATCAAACGTGCGAATCAGATGATTCGCTGTAGCGGCTCTTGAGTAAAAAGGGAAAAAGCCGAAAAGACAGACAGACACATATATATATATATATATATATATATATATATATATATATATATATATATATATATATATATATATTCACACACACACACACACACACACACACACACACACACACACAGGGCGTGAAATTAGTGCTGGCCCACCAGCATTTGCCGGCATTTTTGTGTGAAGTCCAGAAAAATCCAGCCCAATACTGGCTCCGTGTCAGGCAGAAGGCCTTTTCAGTAAAATGAATCATCCGCTGTCACCTAATATATGACACTTCATTGAAAGCTCCTTACCAGAAGCTGGAGAAGATGCAGGGCGTTTGAGTGGCATTTAGGGCTAAAATAATCATTAAAAACACACAAAAAACGTGAACTCTAATTCAAGCAATCGTATTGATGACATGTATGGGAAGGAGAGAAAAAAAGAGGTGTACACATTATCTGCAATCAACCAGCAGGAGGGAGAAACAAAAGTTCTCAGCCATTGGCTAAATTTGAACCACGTGCTAGTAACTTCCGGGTTTGCCGCTAATCCGCGAGTGTAATAATAACAATTTAATTGCAACTAACGATGTCAAAGCAGACAAAGTTAACTGGCTTTGTTAAAGATAAAAAAGACTTTTCAGGAAGGACCTATAACTATACACACACTTTTAATTGAGTTAATGCACTACATAATGTTATTTAAAGCTAACTATGTAGTACTAATACTGTAATCGGTTTGAGTACAACTTTAAACTTCTAAAACATGTTTTAATTTGATCAGAAGAATAATAAAGAGCTGTAAACCAATTCTCTATCATATAAATCTGTGTTTCTTATTAAGTCGTAATAGCTATTGTACACCAAACATATAAACAGGTGACCAAGTGAATGAAGAAAAATAATGATACATTAGAACATAATTGATCATTCCAGAAAAAGTGGGGTCCAGTAAAATTCTTAGGGGTCCTGCAAATTTTTTCTACTGCCTGCCTCCCAATACAATGGAAAATCTTAATTTCGTGTCCTGTGTGTGTACATATATATATACACACACACACACACACACACACACACACACACACACACACACACACGGCCCCCAATTTACGAAATTAATCTGTTCAAGAGCCCTTTTCCCTTTTCGTAACGCGGGGATTTCATAAGGAGGGGTTGCACCTTACATGTTAAACGCCTAATTCGTTCCAAGTCTCCAGTCTTTGGACTGGATAAACCCCATAAACCATTTAAAAATTATAAAAGTACACAAATTTTGTGTGAAATGTGTTAAAAGTAAAAGAAAATTATTTATTAAACCATTAAACCATTTTATTAACATTTATTAATTAAACCATTATTAAACATTTTTATTAAAACACACACACACACACACACACACACACACACACACACACTTAAACTCACACCTGGGGCAAAACCTCTCTCTCTCTCTCTCTCTCTCTCTCTCTCTCTCCCTTTCTCTCTCTCCTTCTCTCGCGTGCGCTATGGGCCATGCCCACAAGACGTGGAATTCAAAGCACATTCCCTGCTTGACAAACTCAACTTTAATTTGATTCCTTGAGGGATCGGGATGCCAGATAAGCTCAAATGCACCCACATTTATTAAACATTTACTGAATTAAACAACTTAAAAAACTAAACTAAAAACTAAAGCGTTATTCCTTTTCTCTCTCTCTCTCTCTCTCGCTCTGTCTGTCCCGCGCATGCTGCGGGCCACGCCCACAAGACATGAATTCAAAGCGCATTGCCTGCTTGACCAACTCAACTTTAATTTGATTCCTTGAGGGATCGGGATGCCAGATAAGCTCAAATGCACCCACATTTATTAAATATTTACTGAATTAAAACAACTTAAAAACTAAACTAAAAACTAAAGAGTGAAGCTTCCTTCTATCTCTATCTGGGAGGCCAGAGGGGCGGGATGTTGAGAGACAGCCAATGAGAGAGCAACTCGCGCGTCCTGTGAAATTTTGATTGGCAAGTTTGAATTTCTTTTCGTAAGAAGGGGTTGTGTCGTATTTCAGGGGCATAAACGCAAGAAAGTGTTTTTTGTAATCTGGGGATTTCGTACAAAGGGGTCTTCATAAATTGGGGACTGACTGTGTGTGTGTGTATGTGTGTGTGTGTGTGTATATACACACACACACACATACACACCGTATTCAACGCAATAAGCGCCCGAGCGCTCTCGCGCTCTCTCACACACACATTTTTTTTCTTTTTTTTTCTTACATCTAATAACCGCCCATGTGTACTGGGAGCAAAATGGTAGGTCAAACTTACTAATTTTATGCGATCAGTCTCTAACGGTAAAATGAGGCGTTCACTGCCTGTAAAAGTGAGTTTACATGGTATTTCAAGACCCCCTGCCACTGGGGAATGTCTATAATGTTCATCAGTAATAACACATTTGATTGTTCTGCCAAAAAAAACAGGAAAATATTTTGCTGTTCTCTTGGTAAATGTCCAGAAAATGTTAGAAACTGCTACAGCAAAACTATGGGATGCTCTGAATGAATGGAGCGATGAGCCAGATATGGACTTAACAGAAAGTGATGAGTATTTTTCACCCAATTCTCCTGCTCACTAACTTCATACATTTAAAGACATTCCTGGCCACGTGCTTTCATGTGCTAAAGTTGACCTTTGTGTTGACTGGTTAAACAGTCAAGTGCTAAAGTTGACATTTATGTTGATTGGCTTGATTTTACATCAGGGTAAATATTTAAAGGAATAGCACGGGGAAGGAAAATTAAAGGGTCTTTTTTTTTATGTTGTTTTCTGTTTATTTTCAGCTTTCATGTAAGTAATTTGGTTGATACTACAAAATGAACAACACAAATACCAGTAAAACTCTTATTGTTCTGTTATTATTCATGTTTTCCACCTCAATGGTAATAAGTACTTACCGTTCCACTCCACTGTTGACCATTTCAATAAGCGCCCACCCACTTTTTTTTTTTTAAAGCGCCCATCACGTGTGTGTTTGTGTGTGTGTGTGTATGTACGTACGTACGTACGTACGTACGTATGTATGTATGTAGTACGTACATACACACACACAAGCAGATTTTGTATTTGTATTTATTAAAAAATCTGCTTCTCCTGGGACCGTGGTAAACATGCATCCATTCTTGAATATGATAATTCTGCTGTCAATATTACTGGTTATGAGCTGACAGAAAGTGAGAGCTGAAAGAGGTAGAGCGGGTATGCAAGTGTGAATGCGACAATGTCAACTGTAAAAGCACTATACAAATTGAATGCCTCTTAATTAAGATCCTGAAAAAAATGAGTTATTTTTGTCCAATTTTTGAAAAAAAAAAAAAAAAAAAAAAAAAACCCTAACAATTAATAAAGTGGAATGTATAAAATACACTGCTTTAATCTTTTTATATTAAAGTATACAGACCTCTACTTTCAGTCTTAGAAAGAACAGTGTTGCCAGTTTTCACAGATTTTGCTATCATGGCTGTGTAATGATTGGCAACGATAAACTAGCTTCAGCTGAGAATAAGGTTGGTACTTACAATGTATAAAAGTCTCATTTCACGGCTGGTTTATGGAGACGTGGACCAGATTTCAAAAGTTCATTTGCACTGGAGATGGTGCAAGCAATCTAGCAAAACTTGGGCTGCTTTAGAAATGTTATTACCTAATCTGCCGATTCAAAGCACTTTTTAAGCATCCATGCAACTCCTCAACCGTTCAGACACTATAAAATCCATAAGGTAGGACTTTCAAAGTCCAATCACTGCATCACCCTCGAAAGTCTATTTCCAACATACCCGACCATAACATTCAGGTTTGCCTGAAAGCAATGTTTAGAAGAGATCAGGTGTGTTACGTTAAAGTTGTAACTAAACACTATAAGGATGGCGTTGCCTACAATTGGACTTAAGCATCTCTGTCTGAAGTCTCAGTGAGTTTGCTTTAAGGTTAGGTAAAAGGCGAACATGTCACACAGAACAAGCATCTTCAACTTGTGGAGAATGGCAGGACTGCAGGGTTATTAACATGCAAGAGAGGGCAACTCTGACTGCAGACCATGCTAGTGGCCTCTCTTGTTAAGTCCTAACAATTACCATGTTAAAGATCATTTGCTTTGGTGCCTGAAGACCTCATGGTGTCGGAGACAGGAGTCTTCTAATCTTTAACAGATTTGGTGCCTCACGATGGTCATGTCAGTTCAAGAAATACAACAAAATCTACCAAGCAACCACTTACAACGGCCCGCTAGGTTACACTTGTTACAATTCCTGACACAAGAATGAGGGTTTAATATTAGTATTTATCCAAAGTTGACCTTGACAAGACATCAACATCAGTTTATAAATTCAAAAAAAAAAAAAAAAAACAGAGCAAAAAAATACAGAATTTTGATAATAGTCTCAAACATCTAGAAAGAGGTTCCGCGAGCTTTCTGGAGACCCAAGAAAGAATAAATATTATCCAGCCAAGACTTGCTCACTTTACAGATGTCTATCAGTGACTAAACAATCCTCTTTATGTAGTACCAGCTTTTGTTGAATACATTCACCTAAAAGATGCCAAGGACTGACGAGAGACAGAGAAATAAGACTGTGATAGCTGCTTGAGACATCTCTGGCTGGACTCATTCAAACTTGCCTAGATGCCTCTGTAATAAAGATAGCCTTCAAAAAAAGAAAGAAAGATAGATCCCGCAATCTTGGCGTAAAAACACCCCTTATTAAGCCAACGTTGGTTGTTTACACTGAACCAAATAAAGCCTCGCTGGTTTCTGTTTTTACATAGAACCACAGCTTTTCAGAGTACAATGGAGAATCAGTATCCAGTATACATAACATACGGCATGTTATAAATATGAACCCCCTGAACATGCTGGTATTGCTTGAAAAACAAAAACTGCAGATGACCAAAGGGTTGAGGTACCATTAGTAGCTGTGTACTTTACCACTGTCCAAAAGAGAATACCGTTACCGTAAGTGAAGTGTTTGCATGATGTTAGGCGATGTTTAAGGGAAGTGGGAAGTGTTCTGAGGTAGACAACTACAAGTTTAAGTTCATGATTGGCATGTTTGCCTGATCAGGTGGGATAAATCTGTGCTGCTAGCTGTCATCCCATTAGTCACGTCCACCTCTACATCTTCATTTCTACCTACAAAAGCAAAAGACCAAAGGCTGACTACACTACTGCCAACTTCTTATCAACAATAGCCTCATCTACAATGAGCAAGCAAGAGTTAAAATAATGTGTAAATATGACTTTTTATGGTTTTAATCTGTGCAGTAATCACGGCGTCGCTGTTAAATGACAGATTACAATAGTGTGGACATTTCTGCCCAGACTTTCATCAACTTGAGGTGAGGCATCAGAGGTCAGTTGCTGCCAGTCCTTGGACATCTGCTTGGTGTGTTTCAGCCTGAAACGCTAAAACAATCAGTGATGAATCTTCGACGTAGATCAAGTAAATTGGTTAAAGCCAATTTAGTTGGTTTGTTTATGAGCTTTGCTACCAAAATACTCAAGCACACTTTAATCCTTGAGACACCATCAAGGCACATCTGTTTAAAGACAAACTATTATTTACAGAGGTGTATAAAGATTGGGTTGGGACGACAATCACCTTCCCGCGGTCCAACCCGTCAGTACTGGTGCTCCCACTGCCAGGAAGCCAAGAATCATCAAGGAGTGTGAGCTGACAACCGCACGGCTGCAAGGGGTAAAAGGATAAACCCTCACCTTACAGCAACATGTCTACCCTTCAAAAGCGCACACAACCACAACCCAGACGCCAAGCCAATCACCTGAACATAGGCACATGGAACATACGGGGACTTGCTGCTGCATCCAGGAAGCCAACGATACAACATCGACATCCTCTGTATTCAAGAAACCAAGATCAAAGACCACTGGGAGCAGACGCTTCAGACCGGCCACAAGCTCATCATCCTGCACCAGCATCAGACCATACACCATGGACTCGGATTTGTTATAGCACCAAAACTCGCCAAGAACATAATCTGCTACAAGCAAATCAGCAACAGAGTTGCCACCATCGACCTTGTTATCCATACACGCAACGGAGATGAACTAAAGGTACGAATTGTCAACGCCTACAGACCCACATCAGAGAGCGCCCAGGAAGACCTACCTCTGCTGGAAAATTTCTATGAAGAGTTGTTTCATGCCATCAAAACATCCAGCAGATGGCTGGCTTTTGTATGTGGAGACTTTAATTCTAAGCTTGGAAAATTGACCGCAGAAGATATCCACACTGGACTCTTAAGAAACATGGGATTGCATGGCAAGGGAATCCAAAACAGCAATGGCAATGCTTTAATGGACTTCATCACCACCAACGGCCTCTTTGCCGGCAACACAACATTCCAACACCTGAGTAGGCACCGCACCACACGGATAGGACACATCAAAGACATCAAAGAAAGCAAAAAGACCAAGCTAATCTTCAACCAAACTGATTACATCCTCTGCAATCAGAAGACAACCCCTCTTCTCCGAGATTCACGCTCATATGGTGGAACAGAACTGAACTCTGATCATAAACTTGTTGTTACCAAACTACAGATGAACAACATCCATCTAGTATACAAGCAGGACAAGAAAAAGTGAGGCCAAAAACGCATCAACATAGAGCATCTAAGAACTGACCAGCCCACCAAAGAATCATACAAGGCAAAGCTCCATCACAAGATCATAAATCTAGAGGACAACTACAACCCAAATGCAACCTTAACCAATATCCTAGAATGCATGAGAGAAACAGCCCTAGAAACTGCTGAGGAATGCAAGCTTAACAACAGATGTCAACTAACCAGCGACTCGGTGGTCCAACAACTGTCCAAAGAACACAAAGCTCTCAGACTGCGCATCTACCAACATGGCAACAGCGACGACAGAACAATGCTGAGGAAAAAACGCAACAAGATTCTGAAAGCCATCACAAATAGACTCAAAATCATTGCCATAAACCACGCTGATAACATAGCAAAGGAACTTACAGCCACAGACAACTGTCAATGTTGAAAGCCGCTCAACAACTTAGAGCACCAAAGCCACATCCACCTATCACTGTTCATAATGCGGAAGGCTGTTTCATAGGCTCAGACAAGGGAAACGCAGAGGAAAATAAAAACATGGTTTCAAGAACAGTTCACAGACAAAGAGGACGACCCACTTGAACCATTCACCGGTGATCCAAGACCTCTCCAGACACCCATCAGTGAAGAGGAAGTCAAAAACACCATACAAGCTTGAAGAATGGAAAGGCAGCTGGACCAGACAACATCAACAGCAAGCTCTTCAAGAAAGCCAAGGACACTGTCTCCATAAACATTGCCGGCATTATCAACCAATCCCTTGAACATCATATTCCAACCGAAAGCCTCGGACAAGGAACCTTGATCTCGCTGCCAAAAAAAGGAAGCCACCAGGGCCACCAGCAAACCTTAGACAAATAGTATTGCTGAACAGCATCAGGAAAATCCTCTCCACCATCACACTGCTTACAATAAGAGATAAGCTTGACACCTACACAGGAACCTGTCAGAGTGGCTTCAAAAGCGGAAGAGCCAGAGACATTGTATTAGCACAACGCATGCTGATCTCTGTTGTATTGACAAGGACATGAAACTTCCACAAAATGGGAATTTACATCTCAAAAGCCTTTGACACCATCAAGTTTCAGCAAATTCTCGAATCCCTTTTCAAGGCCAAATGCAATGAAGATGAACTCAGACTGGTCCATATGCTCTTTGCAGAAACAAGACTGGTCATTAGAGTGAAATCAGAAACATCTGCAGAGTTTACTCCTTCCATCGGCCCCCCACAAGGCGACAGTCTATCACCAGTTCTCTTCACCTGATATCTTGCAACTGCCTTACAATCAATAAGGACATCAACATCAAGGTCTGAACCACCAATCTCCAACATCGGAATGCCATTGGAGATGGAATACGCTGACGATGTGGATTTCCTCGAAGAAAGACCTCCGCTTGACATCCTTCAAAACATTGCTAAAAACACCCTTGAGAAATACCTCTTTATGAATGAATCCAAGACTGAATACACTCATGTCTTCTTAGCCGAGAAGTCAGAATTGTCAAGCATACCGAGGAAAAGGAGACCGGCGAAAAAGCAAGATCCTAGGCTCACTACTCTGCAGTAATGAAGATATCACATTGCGCTGCAACCTAGGAAACATCGCTTTCCAAACTTACCTGAAAATCTGGTGTAGCTCAAAGATCCCAGTAAAGAAGAAACTCCGCCTCTATGACGCATACTGCACATCCATCATGCTATACAACTGCAACAGCTGGGCCCCAACATCAAGCAGCCTGAAGAATCTGGATGCATGCCACCGCAAACACCTGTGCAAAAATAACTGGACACAGCTGGCCACATAGCCTCATTTCCAACAAGGCCCTCTCTACAGGACATGCAACTGTGAGACAGAGATGGTCCATGCTAGGCCACATCCTCCACAGGGACATACAATTACCAGCACAACAAGCCCTGCAGTTCACCCTCAACGGAAGCAGAAAGTACCAGGCCAGGCAAGGAAGACATTGCACCAATCTTCTTGAAATCATTCGCGGAGACATCAAACGAGCTGGCCTGGGACCCCTACATACCACTAACCATCTGAACCACTTAAGACAACTGGCCACGGACAAGGTCTTGTGAAGGGCACACCTCAAAGGACTGATTGCCAACTCAGGATGCCACAGACCACTGAGGGGGCAGAACCAGTATTAGGAGGAGGAGGTTTAAAGATTATTACTTACCAGACTGTATAAGCTGATCCATAAAAAGACTATGTTCTACATTTCATTTGATGAACCTTATCGAACAATAAATCTATGCTTAAGAAAAATGTCTTCAGTCAGCCTACATCAATGAATTTGACCATGGCCCAGTAGGCTAAGACTGAGGTAAAAAGAAAGTGAGTCTCATTTGCTTCCATCATTCATGCCCATTGCTGTGTTTGGACACGTCCTGTGTGTTTTGTGTACTGCGACATCACCTCTTAGATGTGCATTACAAAAGCATTCACACTCCGATTTTATTCAGAAATGTACACCACTGCCAACATTTGTCAATCTTTCATTGCAGTGGCACTTAATCAGCTGCCAGAGACTGGATCGTATCATACATTTCAAGGTTGATTCCATCAATTCACAATAAAATAATTTATTTTGTATGGATGATTTTTGTCAGAGACAGCAAAAACAGAGGGAGAGAGAAACCACAGCAAAATAGCACAAACTGGTACTTTATGGTCAGGTGGTATTGGGGGGGGGGGGCACTGAAATGTCATTTATAAGCTGGTGAGAACAATCACGTCTCTGTATTTTCACATTGTTAAATGTCAAGAATTCAGAAAGTGCTTAGAAATGTGCTTTTTAATACTGAATACTGCTCACTGACCAGTCTTCAGTTAACATGCAGACGCAACAAAGCTCATAATCATCTTTCGTCAAGTCCAAACTAAATCAACCGCTGTCATACTAGAAGTAAACAAGCACACTCTTCCTCCACTGAAATCTCCCAAATATCCATTATCAGATAGTTTCACTCGAACAAAACATTCAAATCTCACCAAGATGTAAGTAACCTCATCTTCTCGCAAACAACGTTCAGACAAACCATAAGCTCCCTTCTCTCGGATGTGTACAAAGATAAAGTTTGCACTTCTTTCACCCCAGCTCCAGAGAAATTCAGCCCCCAACACTGCATGTCAAATATTACAGGGATCCTTCGCTACTTCACGCTTCAATTCATGTGGCTTCAGTGCATCACGTTTTTTTGTTGTTTTTTTTAATACAGTAGGACCTTGACATTTGCGGGGGTTCGGGTCCGAGATCTCCCGCAAATCGAGATAATCCAAGAGTTCGGTACCTGGAAGTAAAACCCCATGTATCACGTCACAGCGTGGATGAGCAGCCGGAAGTAAAATACTATGTATCTGTTACATGTGTTAAAATATGCTTCTTAAACACATTCTATAGACAGTCTTACTCATTAATACAGTATTAATGTCGTAAAATATAGAAATGATTAAGAAAAATTTTTTAATTTTTACTCTTATTTTTATTGATGATAAAATATAAACATTATACAGCATATACTGTTGTAAAGCACTTGTTTTTAAAGTCTTTTTCAATTATTATTCCAGTACAGTACCTAAGTTAATTCTTAGAATGTTTGTGCGTGAGATTTTATGTTCTGTAGCATGTTTAACAAATGATACCAAAATGATTAAATTTATTACGCTTCATGTCCTTTTACATTGAACCTGAAGTGACGTCTTGGAGTGACATCTCCAAGATGGCGCTGCCCAGAGGGCAACGTCACGGAGTTCTCCGAGTCAAATTGTTTCTTTGTTTTAATTTGTTTGTTCATGTTTTGCACTATGCTCATCTATGCTCGGTCAACCCTACTACAGCTATGAGGAGCTTCAGCTTCGGGCAACTAAGCAGGCAACACTTCTATCGGGAGCTAATATGCAATGGGAGCTAACCGCACCCCGGCTAACCATAAGCCCAGGCAGAGTTCTCCGGCGCTTGGTTAGCACTTCCGGCCATACTGCATGAAAATGTTCAGTCCTTGCGAAACAAGATGGACGAGCTTCATGCTCAGACTGCAGCGCAGAGGAATCTACAGGACTGTGTTTCTGTGAAACATGGCTCGAGGAGAGTACACCCGATGAGGTGATTGCACCAGCCGGCTACACGGCCTTCATCCCCTGCAATTCCAAGTGCCGGAGTCGTCATTCGGGCCCCTTCCCGTCTGGGTTTCTTGTTAGCTGGTGTGCGGCTCGCATTGAGCTGCCTACCATAGCATATTAGCTCTGCTGGCCGCACCCCGGCCTACAAGAAGCCCAGTTGAGTGTGCTTAGTTATACACCGATACGCCGATCTTATAGCTGTACTAGAGTCGACTAGTCGTAGACGAGCATAGTGCAAAACATGAACAAACAAAACACCAAATAAAACAAATTAAAGCGAACAAAGAAACAATTAGACTCTGAGAACTCCGCGACATCGCCATCTTGGAGACGTCACTCCAACTTCAATGTAAAAGGACATGAAGAGTACTGTAATAAAGTTTATCCTTTTGGTATCGTTTGTTAAACATGCAACAGAACATAAAATCTCACGCATAAACATGAACTTTGGGACTGTACTGGAATAATAATTGAAAAAAGTTTTAATACAAACAGTTCAGAGAAAACCATCGTTTCTCAATAGAAAGTCTTATTTCTTCGGAAGAGACATCCAGTATTTTCTATCGCTTAGCCAGAGAAGACGCACAGCGTTTGAGTGTTATCATAGAGCTTAACTGGTAATTAAAACACTCACAAAAAAATAAAAAGTTCATTGTCAACTTGTGTGTGAATGAGGAGAAAGGGGCGGGACATCAGCTCAACCAATCACGAGAAAAGAGGACAGCCATTGGCTGAATTTGAATCACGTGCCGGTTGGTCGGCAGTCAGCGAATACTGAAACCGTGGGTGCAAAACCGCGAGTAGTCAAGGGCATATTGTATTCATTGAATTAAAAAATAAGGAAATTTAGGAAGAATAGGGGAAAAAAGTTAAGGAAAATGCCACAAAAACAAGGCCAATTATTAAAAAAAAAAAAAAAAAAGTACAAACAAAACAAAAAACAATGAACAACCTACCATTAAAACTACTTACATTTTTGTGAGGTGGCATCTGCGTGCGTGCGCAAGTCGATATGTGTGTGTATTTATATTTTATTTACTTATGCATTATTTTTAAATGTTTAATTGATATTATAAGCATTTATAGCACTGAATATGTGTTTATTGATAATAAATATATATATATATATATATATATATACACGTCAGTGGGGGGGGGGTTGATCCTACTTCGCGGAATTTGGTGGTCACGGGTGGATCTTGGTCCCAATTAACTGCGGAAAGTGTGGGATCCCTGTTCACCAATACACACATTTAATAACAACAGATGCTTTTATTTATATAAGAACGCTACTTAATTTCCAAGACAGTATAAAAAAAAAAAAATCATCCAAATCAAACACACCAGTTTTTTTCGGTAAGAAAAGCGACTGCAGCAGTGCACATTTTTCTGGGTGATGGTTACACAAACACTCAAGATAATCCCAAGTTTACCCTTTCACGAGAAAGCAGCTCCACAAATCAAACCAGCCAGTAAAGTGTTCTACCACATGATACAAATACCTATCTGAAGCAAAACACTCTAAGCCTCGCAAATAGCATGTCTTAAATGAAAAAGCAATCAGTGTACTGGAATGTGTGTTACAATACAGCAGAGACAAGCGGATATTTCCAACTTCAGTTGGACAGAGCTGAAACTTGTACCGGTCTGGAACTGATTCATGCTCCCAATAATCCAAAAGTGATCTGGTCTTGCTGTGAACCACAATATTTTATAGGACTCAGCTGGACTTTCAACTGGAGCGTTTCCTGCTGGGGGAGGAAATCTCATCTGCCACAATGCTTTGCTACAGGCGCCAGGTGTGTGTCAACCAGGGAGAGAAATGCTGAGGTCCTCCAGAAGAATTATCATCGTCATCATACTGAACAATAAATAAATACAGGCGATTGTGTTCACGCATGCACACACGAATGACATACGATTGTTCACCTCTTGATAGACTAAAACAAGTATATATATATATATATATATATTTTTTTTTAGGAAAAGCATGTCTGCAAGTATGTTTTACAATAAATAAGAACTGCAGCTGATAAATTATCATCTGCAGCAAAAACAATACAGGAATGGCTCTTAATTTACAATCATGGCTGTCTCACAACAGGGAAGTTCTGGGTTCAAACCAGTCAGTCTTTCAGTGTAAAGTTTGCATGTTCTGTAGTTTCATCATGAGTCACCCACTACTACTCCAGTTTTCACCAGTAGTTCAAAAACACACAGATCATTTGGACAGTAAATCTAAATTTCTGATATAAATGTAAGTGGGTAATCATACCCGAGGTGCAATGGAAAAGTAATTCAAGTTTTTTTTTTTTAAAATCTGTTCACGAATAGGGAGCCAAAAATGCAACGCCACAAATGTCACCATTTGCGCCAATCGCTTTTCATCCTCAAAATGTTCTAACCTTTGTTCCGTAACATCTATCCCGCCCCCCGCCCCGTCTGATTCGTACTTGTCACAAACGTTTTTTAAACATGTTTGAAATCACTGAATATCACAAAATGAGGTTCGGATGCAGAGTCGTTTCAAACTCTTCTCAAAACACTCCAGACATCCCGTGAGACGGTCACAAAGTTGTTTTGCTCGCAAAATTATTCGTTTCTGTTTGCAAAGAAAAGGCACAAGTTTGAAATTTCCAGACGGAATGTCTGAGAAAAGTTTGTGACTTGCTCTCATCCATCTGTGCATTTTGTCATTATCTGTATTTTATTTGCATTTTATTTACGTTAATCACACATAAACGTAACTGATTTATGACAGGAGATCTGGTTTTTGCCAAACATTCACAAACCACTCACAAATTACTCAGACATAACACGTATGGAATCACAAACCATCTTGAAGCAAATTGCAAAATTTGCAAAAATAAAAATCAAATTTACGTCAGTCGCTTTTCTGTGATATTCTTTGATGACCCCATATGCTTGAGTAACTCCGTTTTCAACCAATGTCTCAAAAATGAAAGAATAATACTGTTTACCACCACTTAGTTGTTTATTATCTCATGTGAGAAACTTGAAAAAAATATATTGCTTATTACAATGTTCGAATCCCGTTTAATACCACAGCTGTCCATGGAAGCTAATTGGCCAAGCTCTCATGGGAGATCACAGTGATCGCCAGCCAATCATGGGCATCTGTGAGCTCATTTGTATGAGGGGTGGATAGCGCTTTCCCTCCGAATGTGTCAGACCACCTCCAAAATACAAATTGTGCCGCAGTTTGAAAAGAGGCGGGTAGCTAGCATTGCATGTCATAGAGAGGACGTGTGCATGCCTTCACCCCTCCCTGGTGGTCGTAAGGCACGGAAAGAAATACATGATAGGTCGGAATTTCATACAATTAAATTAAGGAGAAAATGGGGGAACCCAAAAAAATTACATACACATACATACATGTACACACACACACAAATATATAAGTATAGTGTGATATATAAAGTATACATTGGTACCTCACCTTTCGAAAGTCTCACCAAACGAAAAATTCAGGTTACGAAAGGCATTTTCCTAAAATTTTTGTCTCAGGATACGAAACAAGTTCATGTTACGAAAGTGACATCTTAAAAATTCAAACGCACCATTCAAACATTCAAACAACGCACGAACTGCTCTCCTATCAGTTCAAACATCCCGCCCCACTGGCCTCCCATTGGCTAACAACTAAGCTGTCATTCAAACGCCATCTTGAACAGGTCCACCTGACGCCATCTTGGACAGGGATCCCTTTGCCTAAGAGGGATAACGCATCTACCTCCCATTGCCTATTATAGAGCTGAATCCACCATGATGCTTTTCGTGTAAAGGACAGAGTTATGAAATCGATCGATGCTTTGACAAGGCCGCCATTTTGTTTAATTCAGTAAATGGTCAAGCAGGGAATGCGCTTTGAATTCAGGTCTTGTGGGCGTGGCCCGCAGCGTGCGCGAGAGACAGAGAGAGAGAGAGAGGGAGCGAGAGAGAGGGAATAACGCTTTAGTTTAATTTTTTAAGTTGTTTTAATTCAGTAAATGTTTAATAAAGGTGGGTGCATTTGAGCTCATCTGGAATTCCAATCCCTCAAGGAATCAAATTCAAGTTGAGTTTGTCAAGCAAGGAATGCGCTTTGAATTCACGTCTTGTGGGCGTGGCCCGCCCGTATTTGTTTACCTCTCGTAGCGTGAGATTTTGCCTCCCGTGCTCGCGAGATTTCGTATCGTCTGCTCGGGAGACTTCGTTCATTTCCGATCAGCTGCCGAGAGTAAACAACGTTAAAAGTCTAAGACTTCTCTGAAAAAAATCTTCAAAGTCGACGAAAATCAGTGTACACTTAGTAATTTCTTCTCACTGAACAAGAAGATGATTCACTGAAGATGATGATTCACATCACAAAACTAAATCCGCTCCCAAGATTATTCCTTCTGCGACAAAAAAAGAATGGTCCCTTCTGAAGAAAGTGGTAAATGCTCAGCAATATCCTCGAAACAGCATGACCTCTCTTTGGCAGATGATCGCCACATTCAACAAGGAGGATTTCCCCAACCTGCTTTACCTTGCCCAGTTGGCAATGACATCTGCCATCCATACAGCAGGATGCGAGCGGGGATTTTTCAGTGCAAAACAAAATCCTGACCAAGAAGCGGAATAGGCTCAATGTCAGCATGCAGGACAAGCTCATGAAGGTTCAGCTTGCAGGAAAGGTGGGCCTGCACAAAGCATTCAAGGTGTGGAAAACTGCCAAGCACAGAAGAATATATCATGACAACATATAACTATTAGACCAAGAATTCATCAGTGACTGTCAGCATTGTTTTCTTTCTTTTTTTTTCCATGAGTCTGAATATGTGATTATAAAAACAGTATTATTTTATTTTTATGTTTATGTAATTATTTTTTCATTTTATATATCATGTATGACCTCAGTGTTTTAAGTTTGTTTTATATGTGAACTTAAACTTAATCTTATAAAATGTACTTTTGTTGGTAATGATTTATTTGAAGTTTATGCATTTTGGGGCAAATCTTTTATGTCATTTGGCAGGACTCATTACTGTTACATTTGGACCCATACTTTCCCAATCTGCAAGTCCCTGGGACTCCTTACTTTCTTGAGCAAAAAATGAACACTGATTTAGGGGGTAGTATTGGGAGCCTTGGAACGAATCACACATTTTACATGTAAAATACGGTTCAACTTATGAAAAATGCAAGTTACAAAAAAAGCTCTGGAACAGATTAATTTCGTAAGCTGAGGTACCACTGTATTGTGAAGTACACAAAGAGAACATGGTGTAAAGGTCTTAGGCTCGTGCACAAAAATGATGTTGAGCAAAGATGCCTTTCTCAAGTCACTGGGTGTTGTAGTTCACTGAGAAGGTAATGTACTTTCTTACGCCCGATTTTATCGCCCTGCTCCAGCGTGCCGTTGGATGTAGAATGTAACATGCTAGCAAATGCCTTGTTAAAACCACAAGCTGAGAAAAATTACATCATTCAAATTAGAAAAGAATAACCTGATTATATGACTGCACGGCAGTGTAGTGGTTAATTCTTCTGCCTCACAGCAAGAAGGCCTATGTTTGATTCTCACTCTGTGGACTTTTCATGCTGCATGAGAAATTAGACAATTATTCAAATAACTGTACTGTATAACGTTCCTTATTCAAGCAAATCTTTAGACAAATCAGATGGAAGAACAATTACTCAAACATTGGACAAGTATGGAAATGTACTAAATGCAGCCTACCAGACATCATCTGGTAGTGTGATTTTTTTTTTCCTTAGTTTTTTTGTTTGGCAGAAGAGCACACAGTTGAACAGTGCTGGGTAAACCTTGAACATATACAAAAGAATGTAGACAGCGGGCAGGTGCACATTACATCTGCACTACAACCAGTCACTGGTCAAAGTGATAAAACGCCTTGATGCAATCCATGCACATCAGCAAAAAGGCAAAACATCTGGTTGATAACATCCAACACTATGTCATAACATCTGTTTAGGGTTCCTCTCAACTTTTCTGACAACATCTTGACATATCCAATAACTTCAAAGATCCACAGACCACTTTAAAATAAAAAAAGGAAAAAAAAATTATATATTATATATATATATATATATACACACACACACACACACACACACACAGGGCTCCCTCACTTTCAGCGGTTAATTGGGACCAATATCCAAACGCGACCATCAAAATCCGCCAAGTAGGATCACCCCTCAACCTCCCGACTGACACATGCGTACATGTATGTGTATATAATATCTATAAACACATATTCAATGCTATAAATGCTGACAATAAACATGCAAAAATAATGCATAAGATATAAATAAAATATAAATACACACACATACAGATGGTATTGCTTGAGAACATACATATGCGCGCACGCACGTGCGCAGATGCGTGTGCACACACAGCTGCAACAATGGAACTAGTTTTGATGGGAGGTTTCAGGTTGTTTTTTGTTTTTGTTTGTTTGGGGGTTCTTTTTTTTGCATAATTGGCCTTGTTTTTGTTGCATTTTCCTCAACTTATTCGACTATTTTTCCTTAATTTTCTTATTTTTTTAATTCGATGAATATTTATTTTAAAAAAAGAACCGCGATGCACTGAAGCCGCATGAATTGAAGCGCGAAGTAGCGAGGGATCGTTGTATATATTCCAGCTTGTTCTGCCCAGCTGCCAAAAACACAGATCGAGTGGGTGGGTTATTTTCCAATTTCCTTACAATGTAAATAACCTTATAAATGTTCAACAAAAACAAACCATGTCAATGCATTCATTTTGCATATTTATGGTTCACTTATGAGTCAAGAGAGTCAGGCCTGGGCACTGAATAATGGATGTATTATGTGGTACAGAAATGAAGTGGTCTAGGTGGGTCACCACTTCAGCCTCAAACAGAATATGATCTATAGTGGCAGAAAATTGGAAGGAATGGAAGGGGGAAAAAAAAAACTGTATATATGAGTCACAATCAGCTAAACAGAGATTTCCTGTACGTACTGCCAAAATCTTTTGAATAAATGTTGATTGCTGAATAATGAGACTGTGTGGGTAGTATCAATTAGATATGTTGATGCATTTTCATTATAAGTGAATTAGAATTTGAAAAAGTAGCCGGGTTTTGAGATCCGATTTGTTAACTTCCCAGATATGTCGTCCATCCGTCAAACACAAAAACAGTGCTGCAGTATAAAATATATGAATAGATATGAGAAACCTTTATAAACTATATTCACAGTAATACTGAATTGCCAAAGAAATTGATTTCAAATTACTCCATGAGTATGTCGGGATGACTGTTAAACGAATGTCGAAGTATTATGATTTACTTTTTATTGCAAGATTTATAGGGCAGAAATCCTTGGAAGTTATCCTGAATAAAAAACATTTGCAGTTTAAATTTAAGGTTTTCAGGGCAGGCTTCAATTAATTTTTGAAAAACCAAAGTTCAAAAAGTTTAAAAAGGCGTCCCATTATGTCCGTTAAACGTGAAGTACGAAAGGTGTGTGTACTGCAAATCAGGTGAAATTTTCTTACTTGCTCGACCACAGCAGTCCTGTTGTATGTAGTAGACAGATGTGGTTTTTAGCTCACGTTATTTTTGGCTTGATATTACATAAAAATACAAGTTCAGGATATTGTAACTCATTTAACATTCCTACCCAGTATCTGCCATGCACAAAAGATGCATGATTTGGAAAGGCCTTCGTTCTTACCACCAGAATACCAAAAAATTCCCACCGCTATCAGACTGTACAACGCACTTTGTAACTGTCTGTGAAAAAAAACGGTTATGCGCAATAAAATCCCCGAGCACTTTAATCAACCACATCTACCCCACTGATTGTGAACCATATCAACCCATCTACTCTGCCCTCAGATACATATACACTTGAACATAGGCCAGTCTACAAAGTTGTTCTTTTCTTTTTTATCGTATATTACTTTATAATATTTATGTATCTATTTATTTATTTATTTACTTATATAATATACAGTGATACCTCAGCTCACGAACATAACTGGTTCCCAGAAAGTGTGTGTAAGGCGAAAAGTTCGTCTTCCGAACATTTATTTCCCATAAGAAACCATTAAAATGAGAATAATCCGTTCCCAGGTCCCCATAAAACATTATTTTCTACTAAATAAGCCTTAAAACTACACAAAAATTATGCCTTATTTTATGTATAATAAATGTGCTATTGTATTGTAATTAAAGAAATAAACTGTACTGTATAATAAAGTCGTTTTATTTACCTTTGTGATGGTAGTTGATGGCTTGATGGAATGGAGTGGGAGGAGGAGGAGGGAGGGACTTACTGTTTGGAAGGAGTGTTTGGAAACGCCTACTGTTTGGAAACACCCTCAGCCACACACGCACCCTTAATAGCTTCCTTGTTCTTAAGGATGGGAGCAATGGTAGACTTAGCGTACTGGTACTGGGACGCTAAGTCACACAAACGCACACCTCGTTCGTGTTTTTCAATGATCTCCGCCTGTGGTGGGTCTTTTTCGGTCCCATAATAGCAAAAGTACACTCAATATGGTCCAAAATGTCTAGCAAACACAAACCACTTCCGCACTCAAAGAAAGAGGGTGATTTAACTGGGGCGCCCGTGGCGTCGTCAGCTTCTCTTGGCCGCCACCGTGGCGCTGTTCGACCGCGTGGTTTGATTCGTCCGCCGAAAACTAGTTCGTCAGCAGAGACTATATGCTCGCGAATTTAATGTTCTTGAGGCGAAAAATTCGTGAGCTTAAGCGTTCGTCAGCGGAGGTTTTACTGTATATGTATGTGTGTATGTATGTATGTATCTATATGTATTATTGTGTATGTCTCTATTTTGCACCCCCTGCTGATGGTACCTCAAGAGCCTGTAACAGTGAATTTCTCCAATGTGAGATTAATAAAGCTGTATCTAATCTAATCTAAATCCTGGTGACGTAACTTAGGGGTGACTCCACTAGATGTGCGACAGAACAGTGACGAACACGAATTGACGTTTTGACAATTTTTTTGGTGAATTTTGAAATTCACGTCTAGACGTTCTGTGACTCCACATGCATGCAGATATTTTGCAGCTAAAACTCATACAGACTGTTTCCAATTACCCTACACTTTCGGACTGAAGCAGGTGCCAGAAAATTAAATTAAAATTCTAGTGTTATTATCAACTATAGCGTAAAACATAAAAGAAATGGTGTACAATATTACTTACCAAAAATAGCAGAAGACTCCCCGCCCCCCCCAAAAAATTATTTTTTTATTCTAACTGTCCCGATTCTCATGACGACAAGGCAAACAGCCACCCAATAAAAAAATTACACTCTTCCTCAACACCGAGGTTCTTACACAACTTGGCTACCTTCTCTATAAGCAAAGATCCACTAACAGGCTTCCCTTCAGCACGCCAGCTCCTGAACCAAATATACAAAACCTTATGTCACTCTCAAAACTTTGCCCTTTTCAGCGACTTACTTTTCCATCTTGTTATTTTGTTTCGTTTGGCTACCGCTAGAGCGCAACCAAGCGAAATTTAAATCAATAATCTATTACAATTTTTCCAATTGTGAATTTTTTTTCTGGAAAAAATGTGCAGTTATACAAAGAAGGGTCACTATCGTTCAGCATTTTTTTAAAAATTGCTGTTAAATAAGACCTGCTGATGTATCAGATACAAGGGGCAGTGGTGGTCTAGTGGTATAGGGTGCTGGATCGCTGATCCAAAGGTTGAGGTTCGAGTCCCACTCTCCACAAGGTTGTCACTGCCCCCCCCCAGTGCAGCGAACTGGGTTATCAAAGGCGGGCCATGTCTGTCACTGTCTATGGTGAGAGGTTCATGTAAAAGAACCATTGCTGACTTTCGTAAAGAGTAGCTGCAAAGTCGTCAGCGTGTTTCTGTCCCTTGCTAAAAAGGGCTGTGACAGGAAGGGCATCCGATGTAAAAACATCTGCCAAATCAAACGTGTGAATCAGATGATTCGCTGTGGCGACTCCCGAGTAAAAGGGGAAAAGCCGAAAGGAAGACAGACAGATGTATCAGATACAAGATAATTGGAACTAGTCTGAATATCACGTGCAGTTTTTAAATCTAATTATCAGTTGGACTGTAGATGTTTCAGGGCATTCATCAAGTTTAAGAGTAGAAGGAGGATATTGATATTGATAAGTAGGGGGTGGAAATTGTTTGAGGCAAGCATGGGGTGGGGGTGCCCCCTCCAGCAGGGGGGGTCTCAGGGGGCCACCCCTAGAAAAATGTTTAAAATTCATGTGCTCTGTGGTGCATTCTGGGCCCATATTTACGAGAGAATCAGACAAGCTAGAGGCAAATAAAACTAAAAGTTTATATTATTTAAAAAAAAAAAAATGTTTTTGTTACAAGAATAGTAGACTAACTTCTTAAAGGAAACTACATAAAACTTCTTATTTGAAAAATCTAACAGTTACCTTACGAATATATAATATTTGTGACTCAAACTGCTACCCTAATCTGTCAAAACTGTTTTCGGATGAATAATATTTAGGCTATTACAATAAGACGAGGCTCGTTTAGTTGGGGGCAAGTTTTCACTAATATCGCTCAGTGCAATCAAGAAATAATTTGTGTTTGGACATGACATAAAACTTTTTTACCTATTTCATGAGATACGGATGTTTCCGAAACAGTGGAATCATCGGTCTTGAGTCGCTTCCACAACGTATTTAAATGTTGTTTAGATCAACTTCGCTTCGGCGCCATGCTTGTTGGTACGACTCACATCAGTTTGGACTATATTTTACCCGGGTTTGTATGACCTGTCACGATCCAAAACTACACGGGAGCACAGGCGAATGGCGGCACGGAAATAAAAAGCGCCGCGCTTTTGAATGAGGTAGCATAGTGCATCATGGGATATCGGAAGTGAACCGATTGAGAAATTATTAAAACAAGTGATCGTGTTGTGAAGTACATAGCTTAACAAAGCCGTGAAAATATTTTTATTTAAGAGAATTATTATATTATTAATTATTATTATTTACTATTATAAAATATAACCAGCGCTAAGCTAATAGTAGCTGGCGCTTCCGCCGGCACTTAATGAAAAGTATGGATGCTTTGATGGAAAAAAAAGGTGAAACTCAACGTAAATTCACAGTGTGTTCACTTTTTATTTTCAAACTATTTGGTTTTTATTAGCTTGAGTAAAATGCGAATGGAATACGATTTATCAAAAATACTGGGAAGATGGCGGATGCCTGCTAGTATCAAACTTTGTGTGTGCTCCAACTTGTCACTTTTCCTTGCAAATAAAAAAAAAAAAAAACATAATTTGCAAGCAAAAAGTCAACTGTTTGAGAAGAATTTGAGACTATTCTGAATCAGAACCTCGATTTGCACCATTCGTGGAAATTTCAAAAATGTCCACAAAGTTCACAGTCCAGGTGACCAAAGCGTGGTGTTGTGAATGTCATGCATGAGTCTCAATTCTATCACACGTCAAGTCTGATCTCCCCATTAGCTACAAGTGAAAGAGTGAGATAAACACCCAGAGGGGATGAATGGTGGTTACTTACAGTGTGACTGTCCTGTTGGGAAATGAGGTGACCGGCAGCACCTGCTGGAGCTCCATGTTGCTGCACACCATCTTCCTGTCTCCTGTCCCTGACCGGCTACCAGGTTTTGACCGTTCCTCATACGATTTACATTCAGGATAGACTGCACAGTCTACACACCTGAGCAGCACAAATGCCAAGAAAACCCCACACCAGCTATTGAGAGACATTTCGTCCTTGTGTCTGAATTCACCAGAAATTCACTGAATGCAGCATTGAAATCTTGGCTTGTTGGTCAAAAGGTTCAGTTTGTTTTTACCGAAAAAAAAAAAAAAAAAATACATAAAAGAGACTCTTTGTCTCCTTGTGAAACGCCCATCAAGGTCAATAACATTTAGAAAATACAGCTATTTTTCACGAGATGTGCAGGATGTTGGAGGTGATCCTGGGTTGTTGGTGTGGAGTGTTGCATGTGGGTTCTCCATGGTGTTGTGTCCTGCTCATGAATCACTCCAGAGAAGACCTGAGACCCTTCCTTTGTTTTCCAAGCGACTGGGTGCCAGAGTCTATCACGACTTGGGATACTTCTCCACCAACTTTAACTCGACCACACATCTCTGTGTCCTTGCTGGCTGGACTCCATGTTGTGTTGTTATTATACACAGAGAGAGAGAGATGGGCTGGGCTTGGTGAGGACACCCAGGACACAACCTCCAGGAAACCTGAAGCACTTCAAACAACAACAACAACAACTTTACTTTTCACGCTTCTCTGGTTGCATGGACTCCAGGGAGACCGTTACAAACAATGGAAAATAATCTGAACAACAACGAGAACACACGTGTAAAACTGTTACCGCCTCAAAGACCAAAGTTAACCGAACATTCAGATCCGCACCGGAAACCAAACTGCGGTTAAAAAACCCGTGCGCCGCGCAGTTTCACCTTCACATCCTAACTGTCCCATCTTCAGGAATATTCATACCGGTTTTTAAACATTTAAATCGTGTGCAAGAAAGTTTATCGACGTAAATTTAAATCCGTAAACCGGCGCGGATCGGTGCGCAGCAGCTCGCAGTTGTTCAACTCATTAAAAAGTCCGTGTGAATCCCAGTGCTCCACTTCCGCCGATGACGTCATCTCTGGTCTGCTACCTTTCCAGCAAACAGAGTGCACCAAACAACTGAACTGATACACAGTGATCCGGATTTCAACCCATGTCCAAGTACTGTATGTCAGTACCATATCGCCATAGCAACCACCATAATAACCGTGTCTCTCTCTCACACACACTTTTATTTTTACACATACAATAAATAAATAAACATATATATATGGTAGGCCTCCGTCAGTCCCGAAGGACTATGGCTGCGCTCTGGCTGGTACCCCAGCTGGTGATACCCCCCAGTGCGCAGAGCCTGGGTAGGGAGTAATGAGGGACAGGCTGTTACCCAAGCAGCAAGTCCCCCCCTGTCTCAGCGCCACCAGAAGGATAAATGCCGATACGGCTGGGTTCCAGTGCCACTGCAGGAGAGAATCTACGGTCAATTTAGAACAGCCAATTAACCTGCAGTGCAGGTCTTTGGACTGCGGGAGGAAACCGGAGCACCCAGAGGAAACCCGCACAAGCACGGGGAGAACATGCAAACTCCACACAGAAACGCCCAGGCCGGGAATCGAACCCAGGCCTTCTTGCTGTGAGGCGGACGTGCGAACCACTACGCCACCGTGCCACCTGTGTGTGTGTGTGTATATATATATATATATATATATAGATAGATGTAGATGAGGCAGTGGTGGTCTAGTGGTATAGGGCGCTGGCTTGCTGATACAAAGGTTGGGGGTTCAAGTCCCACTCTCCACAAGGTTGTCACTGTCCCCCATCCCCCCAGTGCGGCGAACTGGGTTATCAAAGGCGGGCCATGTCTCTCACTGTCTATGGTGAGAGGTTCATGTAAAAGAACCATTGCTGACTTTCGTAAAGAGTAGCTGCAAAGCGGTCAGCGTGTTTCTGTCCCTTGCTAAAAAGGGTTGTGACAGGAAGGGCATCCAACGTAAAAACCTCTGCCAAATCAAATGTGTGAATCAGATGATTCGCTGTGGCGACTCCCAAGTAAAAGGGAAAAAGCCAAAAGGAAGACAGACAGACAATATATATATATGTAGATATATATGTGTGCAAGACTTGATAAGCACCCAGGGCGCTTAAAAATTGCGTGGGTGGGCGCTTATGAAAATGTTTACCATAGAAGTGGAAAGTAAGTGATTATTACCATCGAGGTGGAAAACATGAATAATAACAGAACAATAAAAGAGTTGTATTGGTATTTGTATTATTCATTTTGTAGTATCAACCAAATTACTCACATGAAAGATGAAAATAAACGGAAAACAGCATCATTTTTTTTCCAAAAAAAGAGAGACCCTTTAATTTTCCCTCCCACTGCTGTTCCTTTAAATATTTTCCCCAGAGCCAATCAACCTGAATGTCAACTTGAGCACATGGCACATTGAACAGCACATGGTCAGGAACTTCTTTAAATGATTGAAGTTAGTGAACAGGAGAATCCAGTGAAAAATACCTGTCATCACTTTCTGATAAGTCCATGTCTGGCTCATCGCTCCATTCATTCAGAGCATCAATAGTTTTTCTCTAGCCGTTTCTAATGGTTCATCGCTGTTGGACATTTACCAAGAGAACACAGCAAAATATTCTCCTGTTTTTTAAAGCACGGCGGAACAATCAAATGTGTTGTTACTGACGAACATTATAGACATTAACCAGTGGCAGGGGGTCTTGAAATACCGTGTAAACTCACTTTTACAGGCAATGAACACCTAATTTTATCGTAACAGAGACTAACCCAATAAAATTGGTAAGTTTGATCTACGATTTTGCTCCCAGTACACATTATTACGGTTATTAGACGTATAGTGTGTATGTGTGTGTGTATATATATATATATATATATGGCAGTGGTGGTATAGTGGATAGGGCGCAGGATCGCTGATCCTAAGGTTGGGGTTCGAGTCCCCACAAGGTTGTCACTGTCCCCCCAGTGCAGCGAACTGGGTTATCAAAGGCGGGCCATGTGTCTCACTGTCTATGGTGTGAGGCATGTAAAAGAACCATTGCTGACTGTCGTAAAGAGTAGCTGCAAAGCCGTCAGTGTGTTTCTGTCCCTTGCTAAAAGGGTTGTGACAGGAAGGGCATCCGACATAAAAACCTCTGCCAAATCAAATGTGCGAATCAAATGATTCGCTGTGGCGACTCCCGAGGAAAGGGAAAAAGCTGAAAGGAAGAATATGTATGTATATATATATATATTACAACTAATAGTTTAGATTAGCTTACTCATTGTAGTGTATTGAATGATTGGAACTTCTATTATCATCTTGAAATTTGTTATGGGCCTCTGACACTTACACTACCTCAGTGTCTTCAGTGTTTTCGTGCTTTATTTTTATATTTATATATTTCTACTGCTCCTGTACAGATGTTACGTGTATTTTTTCACATTTTAACTTTAATCTTACACATATGTCTTCCTGATATAGCAACCAGATTTCCCTCATTAATAAAGTCATCTATCTATCTATCTATCTATCTATCTATCTATCTATCTGTCTGTCTGTCTATCAACCAAATCACTTTCCCATATACTTCCATACCGCCCCCCTTATATTAATTTACTTTGGTTCATGTAGGAATGTGTATAGAAGATAAAAATTGCATCTGCAAAATATCTTGAGTTTTTTCTTGAACAAATTTAACATACAGTAGAGGGGGGGAAATGTCACAGTACTTTCATAATAACAGCCATGTTATTGGTATGATTATACATTATATTCATTTTCTGTACCGCTTCATCCTAATTAGGGTCACGGGGAGACTTGAGCCCATACACACACACACACACACACACACACACACACACACACACACACACACACACACTTAAACTCACACCTGGGGCAAATTGGAACGACCACTTAGATTATTATTCATGTATTTGGACTGTTTAAGGAAACTCGAGTATTCATTCTTTCATTCATTCATTTTCTGAACCACCTAATCCTAATTTGCGTCAAATGGAGGATGGCACCCATCCCATGTTCTGTATATAAAGTTAACAAGACACTTGCAGGTGATTGATTAATTCATGGTTGAACTACAAAAAAGCAAACTACCTACCCTGTGAAACATTACAATCTGAAAACAATCCTCCGCAATGCTGGATGCATTGTATTGTATTGTGTGTCTAAAGTCTTCAAGCAGGTCCAAACTAGTTGCTGTGGGTAGCCTACAACAGAGGGGAAAGGAGACATTGCACGAGTGCATAAAGTCAGAAACAAAACTTGGTTCTCTATTTGTACAAGTTCTGACAGTCCTTTACGATCATGACAAAACATATTTTTATTTGGCATTTTATTTTGAAGCAGGAAGTCTGTCTTCATTTTATAGTAAAGGACCTTCAGTGCATTCTAAGAGTGTAAATGCATTCATTCATACCCAGTGCTTTGTAGAAAGAAAACAGTGATCCTTTTGCATTTTACCTTTTGATACACCCTGATTTAAAAAAATCCAGCTCGATCGACCAGCTCCCAGCTGTCCAAAACACAACTAAATAACAAATATCAATGAAGACCAGGTGGATATCACTGAATAGCCAGCAAAATAGACTGAGCCTGAGGGAAGTAATTGTTTTGGTGTCTACTTCCTTCCATAAGAAAAGCAAACAAAAATACATTTTATATTATCCCAGGATCGTGGGGAGGAAAATGTTTATTAGTGTACCACACAGGAATGAGTTTTAAAACATGAATCTTATTTAAAATAAACTTGTATGTAGGGGGCAGTGGTGGTCTAGTGGTATAGGGCACTGGATCGCTGATCCAAAGCTTGGGGGTTCGAGTCCCACTCTCCACAAGGTTGTCACCGTCCTCCCCAGTGCAGCTAAGTGGGTTATCAAAGGCCGGCCATGTCTCTCACTGTCTATGGTGTGAGGCATGTAAAAGAACCATTGCTGACTTTCGACAAGAGTAGCTGCAAAGCCGTCGGCGTGTTTCCGCCCTGCGATGGCCTGGCGAGCTGTCCAGGGTGTACTCTGCCCTCGCCCGAAGTTGGCTGGGATGGGCGCCAGCCTCCCCGCGACCTTAATTAGGATTAAGCGTGTACAGAAAATGAACTGATGGACTTGTATGTCTTCATAAGGACTCTGATAGGATTTTTTTGGCTCTAGAACATCAGTATACGTCTGACATAGGCTACAGCCCAGCCAGCACCGATATATGTGACCCACTTGGGTAGTACTCGTAAGTGGGCGAGAAAATGGGGTACAATATGGGATTACTATTCACAGATTCCAAAGTGGTCCCATGCTAATTGCCCAAATGAATTAATTCCCCACTGCTAACCCAATTAGGACGCACATTGTCGATCTATCTGGGCTTGCCAAAGTGGGATGCACCTATCTGTAGTTGACCCAAGTGGGACCCAATTAGGATGACTATTTTTGGCTAATGCCTATTTAGTGCTCATCTAGCCCAATCGTAATCCAGGTTGGGCCCCACATACACATTTGGGCATTGACATGGAGCCACTGTGGAACCCGCGAACAGTTCCATATAATGCTCATAGTTCAGCTCACTTACTTCCCACACCGGTCCCACATATATAAAGAGTTCAACTATCACTTTCATGCTTGTAAATGTAAAAAATAAACAACAAAAATCTTGTTTTACTTTGCTTTTCTCATATGCTTTTGTAATTTCCAATAAAGCGATTATTCAGAGATAGGAACCAATCAAATTGTATTATTATTGTGTAATACGTAATGAATGTTATCAGTAGCTGTAATTCAGAAAACATTTCTATCAACCAGCATTTAGCGGTGCTCTGGACAGCTAGTTGCTGGACAGACCAAGCTTGATTTTTTTAGAAGGGTAGTACCACAATAGACTAAAGCAGTGGTTCACCTCCGAATACAGGATTTCTCTTATTCCATGGTTAATGGCGACCGAGACCCGCGCAACCGCTGATTTCCGCGAAGTAGGATCGACCCCCTTGACTGACTGTATATGTGTATATAATATCAATGAATACATATTCAACACTATAACTGCTTATAATAACAATTAAACATTGAAAAATAATGCAGAAGAATATAAATAAAATATAAATACACACACATACATATACACACAGACTAGCATGCACACACACAGATGTGCACCTCACAAAAATGTAAGTAGTTTTTGTTTTTTTTTTGGCCTTGTTTGGTGGTATTTACTTTAACTTTTCCCCTATTTTTCCTTAATTTTTCCTTATTTAATGAATAAAAAAAAAAATCAACACTGCACTGCTCGTCAGTTCATTTTCTGTAACCGTTTAATCCTAATTAGTCACGGAGAGGCTGGCGCCCATCCCAGCCGACTCCGGGCGAGGACAAAGTACACCCTGGACAGCTCGTCAGGCCATCGCAGGGAGAAAACATGCTGACAGCTATGCAGGCTACTCTTGTCGAAAGTCAGCAATGGTTCTTTTACATGAACCTCACACCATAGACAGTGAGAGACATAACCGGCCTTTGACAACCCAGTTAGCTGCACTGGGGGCGTGAAGCCGCAGAAACTGAAGAACGAAGTAGCGAGGGATCACTGTACACCTATTAATAATGTCCATATGGACATAATATGTTGTATTTAGTGGTTAGCAGGGAGTATAACAGGAACACAACATCAGACCATCACTGGGCAACACACAACCCTTACACATGCACACTCATACCATGGGGCAATTTGAAACAGCCTAATGCACATCTCATTAGAGAACAGAAAAACGCCACTTGGTAAGCCCAGTACTTTTTCTTTCTTGTGTGGGTTGAGATAGGCTCCAGCCTTCTGGTGACCTGAATACAATTCACTGCTTCAGCCAATGAGTGAGTGTGTATTCTGTTGACTATAAGGTTCTTATAAATGTTTAAAATACAGTTGTTTACACTGTTGCTGAACGATTTAGGACAAAAACATGCACTGAGGGATTCCTGTTTATTATTATTTTTTAAGTTTTAGGGGTATCGGGATACAAATCCGTTGAAACATCCTTCTCTTGAAACTGGACAGATTTTGAATTCCCCGCTGTACGTGATGACGTAGGTTGCGTATGCATAGTGCGTGCTGACGCGTCCAATAGGAGTTCCTGGTGTTTGTTGTAAACACGGAAGTTGAATAGAGAAGGGGAATGAAATGTGTAATCGAAGAAACTCACCTGAGATGACAGTCTCCGAAAAAACGTTCAAAGATTTTCCCAGTGATTTTGCGTGGGGAGCTGCAACAGCCGCCTACCAGGTCGAAGGTAGACTGGAATAGTATTAATAGTCTTTAATAGTATTTAATAGTCTTTTCCCAGTTGTTGAAACATCATGTCTACCTCAGGCTCAGATTGTATATTGTTTATACTTTTCCTACTAAATACTTTGGTGCTAATTATTGATGAATATGTTTCACAACTGAATCTACTGTAATACTGCGAAAGAAACCACTTAAATCCAAAAAACAAAATAAAGACAAATCACAGTTATAATACTCAAGGTTAAAATGTAAACCCATTTATTCACTTCTTCTTCTTTTACTTTCGGCTGCTCCCTTCAGGGGTCGCCACAGCAAATCATCCGCCTCCACCTCACCCTATCCTCTGCATCTTCTTTTCTGACTCTAACGACTTTCATGTCTTCCTTCACCACATCCATAAATCTCTTCTTTGGTCTTCCTCGAGGCCTTCTGCCTGGTAGTTCCAACCTCAGCATCCTACTGCCAATATACTCACTATCCCTCCTCTGTACATGTCCAAACCATCTCAATCTAGCCTCTCTGACTTTGTCTCCAAAACATCTTACATGTGCTGTCCCTCTGATGTGCTCATTCCTGATCCTATCCATCCTCGTTACTCCCA
>CM045745.1:13095281-13205281 GCA_024760905.1 Plotosus lineatus | reverse complement strand
ACCCCCTCTCGGAAGGAAAGAAAATAATTCACCCCCCACGCCTATAAATTGTGTTTACTGCAGTTAGTATTGTTTGCTTGGTGTTTTTTTCCCTACATCATGGAGTGACGATGAAAGCGCCACTGCCAACTACTTGAGTGGATGCGCAATTACACCTAATTCTAATACAGTATGGCAAAAATGCATGTTCCCCAGGGTCATATACATCCCCCTGGCATTAAACCGCACCATCTTCCACTACTTGAGAAGCACTGGCCTTGTGGGAGCTCACCACGAGCCTTTCCTCGCTGGCATTTGTAGCGTGCACATGCACAAAATTCTCCTCCTCTTTTGTTACACCCATGTGACATTTTCACCGCAGTCGATGATCAGAAGGGTTATTATTATTTAATAATAATATTTGTTTTTACATGTTTATATTTCATATATTAGGTCAAATATACGTGTTTGTGGCAGGTTATGTGAGTTTGGGAGGGGGTTAGAACAGATTAATTAGTTTTTTATTAATTTCTAATGGGAATAATTGTTACATCTAACAAACTTTTCGGCTGATGGGCTTTCCCTCGGAAGGGATTAAATTCGTAAATCAAAGTACCACTGTATATGTGTGTGTGTGTATTTTAAAGTGTTTACCGTAACTGAGTGACTTTGCAGGGAGTTGGGATATGGATGGTAAAGGTCCCAGCATATGGGACACGTTTTGCCACGGTAAAGGCCGAGTGTTTGAGGATCACACTGGAGATGTGGCATGTAACAGCTACCAGTTGTGGGATGAGGACCTGAAGTGTATCCATCAGTTAGGCCTCACACACTACCGTTTGTCCTTCTCCTGGTCACGCTTGCTTCCTGACGGAACCACATCTTTTGTCAACCAACAAGGTGACTTGAAAGTATTCTTTTATTTTTGGCAAAAAAGTGTAAACTGTACTACAATAAAACAGCACACAATATGCAAACTTGTCTAAATTTATCTGGGGTTTTCATAAAATATCATATTTGGGTGCCAATGCAGTACAGTATATTGGAAAATTTTTGCTCAGTCTCACCCCTTAAGATTTGTTTCGCTTAATAAGATAATACCTGTTTAAATGATGAGCAAGATAAGTCTTTATATAAGAGCTAGTTATATGCTTGGTAATATAGGGTGTGAGAGACAAAAACTGAAATATTTACTCACTCGACTTAAGCTGGTCAAGAAGCATCCAGAATCAAGCAATCAGAATCTCCATTTCCTCTTTAAAGCAATGCAATTTTTGAAGAATTTTGGATTTATAAGACATTTGATATTTCATGTCTTTCTTTCTTAATTTTCCAAATCATCTGCAAGTGAACCTCAGTGTGTATAATGTTACTATACATTATTTATTCATTCTTTTTCTGAACCGCTTAATCCTAATTAGGATAAAGTGGCGGCTGGCATCCATCTCAGCCGACCCTTTACGAGGGCAGAGTACACACTGGACAACTCACCAGGCCGTCACAGCGCTACTATACACTGTCTGTCTGTCTTCCTTTCGGCTTTTTCCCTTTCACTCGGGAGTCGCCACAGCGAATCATCTGATTCGCACATTTGATTTGGCAGAGGTTTTTACGTCGGATGCCCTTCCTGTCACGACCCTTTTTAGCAAGGGACAGAAACACGCTGACGACTTTGCAGCTACTCTTTACGAAAGTCAGCAATGGTTCTTTTACATGACTCACACCATAGACAGTGAGAGACATGGCCTGCCTTTGATAACCCAGTTAGCTGCACTGGGGGGGACAGTGACAACCTTGTGGAGAGTGGGACTCGAACCCCCAACCTTTGGATCAGCGATCCAGCGCCCTATACACTAAACTTTTATTATTTTATTGCAGTGAAATAAAAGGCATGTTCTTTGCTTGGAGACCTTTGAAAATTTGCGTATTGAGGGTCAAATTTGTTATCCACGTGAGTCGTCTACATTCTAAGTTCGAGGAGGGGGGGAGGGGGGGTTTGCTGTGTGCTGAGTGTGTAACCCGTATTAAAATGTTGTCTAATCAAACGACTTTCATGCATGCACGCGTGTCTTGAGTCGGAAAGGTTATATAGACTATAATATGACGCATATAGCCGATTTGTTGTATGACATTATCTCGGCTGTTTCCGTGAGTATCTGGGTTAGGGTTACCTTCATTAGTAGATGCACTCATGCAGCAACAAATCATGTATCTATAAGGAACGGCTATATACTATATTATCATGCGAAGAGACATATCCATCTTGATTTGCCAAAATGAATAGAGTCAAAGAGACTAAATATGATTGGTTGTGCTGCGTAATTTGAATGGTCGAGACACGGTTTTCAGGCGATCTTGAGCAAATGAGTACTCACGTTAGTATATAAATGTACAATCTGCCATTTGTTTGTGTGATGCTACATTGCGAGAAGATTTAACATGAAAGCTGAGAATAGTTGGCG
This sequence comes from Plotosus lineatus, assembly GCA_024760905.1. Classification (NCBI taxonomy): domain Eukaryota; kingdom Metazoa; phylum Chordata; class Actinopteri; order Siluriformes; family Plotosidae; genus Plotosus; species Plotosus lineatus. Next base: position 13,202,840 of record CM045745.1, on the reverse strand, counting down.
AAACCTATGAACATTTCACATGATAAATATGGGTTATACCCCCATTTCACTGGAGTGCGGCAGACTCATGGAAGCGAAACCGCTCATCCTTCGTCGTTCCTCAGTCATTCCGTCATCTTCCGTGTCCTTCCGTACGATTCCAAAGGTATTCCTCCTCTTCCGTCAGGCTAAAATCTTCCGCAAACGTGCTTTTGAACATGTTCAAAAGTACGTTCACGGAAATTTTTTCCGACAATGTTCTCTCACGTTCCGCGGTCCTTCTGCAAACGTTCCGTGATTGTTCCTTTTATTCTGCAAGTCTTCCATGAACGTTCCGCGAACATTCCTCCTTCTTCCGGGTGGCCAAAAGCGGCCACAGAAGCCCCACGGAATTCTCACGGAAGGTTTTCGGAATACATGCTTATATATTATTTCCGCCATGATCCTTGAATTCCGCGCTCCAGTGAAATGGGGGTATTAACCTCTACGGTTGGAGAGTTTTATCGGAAGCTGGATGTGGCTGGGAAAGCAAGATGTGTGCTGTGTGACGATGAAACGAACTATAGTGACAGAGGATGTCAATCGTTAATAGACCACAGCATACTAAAACGCACTCCAGAAAATGATATGAAAGAAGATCGAATCACCAAATTCTCAGTAATTTATTATCTTGATGAAGAGAAGAGTACAAACATTATGATTTATTGCTATGTATAATCTATATATACACTTATAAATATCACCACGTTTAGCGAGACCGAGGTAGTGGAGCATTTTATTTGCTGAAAAACTGAACTGAACCGAAAACCGTGATTTCACATGTTAAATAAACCGAGACCGAACTGAACCCATATTTTTACAAACCGCACCTCTCTATCCTTGATATTTGACTGCTGAAATATAATGTAATTCAATGTGTAAATATACTTCTGTTATTTATATTTTGTTAATTCTTTGAAGATCCAAAAAAAGGCTGTCGAAAATGACTATTTAATTGTCTTCCTTTCGGCTTTTTCCCTTTTTTTTACTCAGGGGTCGCCACAGCGAAGCATCTGATTCGCACGTTTGATTTGGCAGAGGTTTTTACGTCGGATGACCTTCCTGTCACAACCCTTTTTAGCAAGGGACAGAAACACGCTGACGACTTTGCAGCTACTCTTTACGAAAGTCAGCAATGGTTCTTTTACATGCCTCTCACCATAGACAGTGAGAGACATGGCCCGCCTTTGATAACCCAGTTAGCCACACTGGGGGGGACAGTGACAACCCTGTGGAGAGTGGGACTTGAACCCCCAACCTTTGGATCAGCGATCCAGCGCCCTATACCACTAGACCACCACTGCCCCTGAAAATGACTATTTAATACGAGCTGTTTTTAGACTTTTTACATGTACTCACCAAATTGCAACATTTCAACTGTAAACATTGCAAAAGCTCCAACCCTTGGGAGGGGGACAAGGAGACCCCCCCCCCCCAGATCCTTCCACCTTGGGTGCTCTGTGCCCTCACTCATGGGTGCTGCGCATGACTGACTGACAGACAGACAGACATACAGATAGACAGACAGACAGACAGAACGTACTTTGCTTTTCAGTAGGTCAACTTGACATGGCATCTTCAAGCAGCTCTTGCTCAAGTGGAGGTGTGGTTCGTTGGAGAAACTTCAAAATACTGCAAGGTTCTGAGGTGGCTTTACAGGCTTCGAAAGTAGTGAATAATGTGGCAGAACATATCATTGCACTTTTGGAAACCTTCAGCTCACTTTTGAGCAGCCAGTAACAACAAAAACAGTCCATTCTTCAATACAGACAAGACCACATTGATGCAAAAGTAGCTGAAAAGTTAAAAACCCCCAAACAGATGATTATTAGTGTCGGTTGGTACTGAGCACATTTATCTAACAGTTATGAAATCACCAAATATATGGTTATTTATTACATATTAATGAGCGTTGAGCTACCATTAAAATATTTTTTTTGCTTTCCAACAAAATTTTGCATATTTTTGTTTTTTATTGAATCAAACATAATTAGAGGGTGAGACTCGAACCCCTTATAAAATAATAATAATAATAATAATAATAATAATTGGCACCCAAATCTTTGGAAATATGGCATTCTATAGGTAGGAACTGAAATGATCAAAAATCTGAGAATCTCATCCTAGATGACTTACTTGTGAATGTTAATAATTCTCCACAAGTTAGTTTTTCTATTTATTTAAATTTTCCTAAGGCTATAATGTAAATTCCAGCTTAAAACCCCATGAGGAGTTGATAAACAGTTAATTTTCTCCATATCACTTACCAAGGAATGATCTCGTATCTGTTTTGTTCTCCAGGAGTAGCATACTATAATAAAGTGATTGATGACCTAATCGCAAATGCTATTACGCCCATGGTCACCCTGAACCACTTTGACTTGCCTCAGGCTCTGCAGGACTGTGGTGGATGGAAATCTCCTGAAATTGCAGATGTTTTTGACTTGTATGCCCAGTTCTGCTTTAAGACTTTTGGGGACAGGGTGACGCTTTGGATTACACTGAATGAGCCGTATGTGTATGCTAAATATGGGTACGAGAGTGGCCATTTTGCCCCAGGCCTTAAAGAACCAGGGACCTCGATCTACCTTGTAGGTCACAACATGCTGCGTGCACATGCTAAAGCCTGGCATAGTTATAATGCCCACTTCAGATGCCTGCAGGGAGGAAAAGTGTCCATAGCTTTAAACAGTGATTGGGCTGAACCTTTAGACCCGTGCAGTTCTTATGATGTGGATGCCACTCAGAGATACATGGACTTTAACCTCGGCTGGTTTGCTTGCCCAGTATTTGGAACAGGGGACTATCCAGAATCCATGAGGTCCAGAATCGAGTCCCAGAGCCTTGAGTTAGGAGTTACAGACATGCATCGGTTGCCCACCTTTTCAGATGACGACCCTAAGCCCCTAGGCACAGCAGATTTCTTTGCACTGAACTATTATACATCACGAAAAATAAAGGACGCGAGCTCTCGTCCCAGTGAGCTCAGTTTCACAAGTGACCAAGGAACAGAGGCTATAATAGATCCATCCTGGCCAGTGTGTGGCGTGTCCTGGCTTGCTGTCTTTCCCGAAGGACTGCGCAAGTTGCTAAAATATATAAAGGTTTGTTTATAAGGTGCTATTTATACCGTCATTTTGTCCACTTTGTTTTTACACCATGCAACATGTAGAGTCACAACCTTTACTTTTTATGTATGTTATGTTCCTCAGAATACTTACAACAACCCAGATATTTACATCACTGAAAACGGCTTCTCACAGATTGGGCCTGTGACGCTAGAAGACACTGACCGCTGCCAGTTTTATGAGGATGTCCTGCAGCAAGTATCAAAAGGTCATGCAGGTCATATTGTGTGTGCACAGACAGACATGTGTGCACAATTACAGAACTGAATAATATTCATCCTATTAATGTGTGTGTCTGTACACATGCAGTATATAATACTACACTTACATTTATAGACTCACAGCTCGATGTTTTGTTATTTCCCATCATTAATGCGGTCTCTTGTATTGTTTTGTAGCCATCACAGATGATGGAGTGAACGTGAGAGGATATTTTTCTTGGTCGCTTCTGGATAACTTCGAGTGGTCAGATGGCTTCAGTGTGAGATTTGGACTCTTCTATGTGGATTTCTCTAATGCGGAGTTGAAACGCACCATGTACCGTTCTGGTAGAGTCTACGCAGCTTTAATAAAAAGATACCGCACTTGTACAAGGCAGGACTTGATTGATAACCCAGGACAGGTTTGAGAACCCAGTTAGCTGCACTGGGGAGACAGTGACAACCTTGTGGAGAGTGGGACTTGAACCCCCAACCTTAGGATCAGCAATGCCCTGTACAACTACGCCACCACTGCCTTTGTGTTCAATAGGCTTGAGCACAATAATTTTAGTTCGAAGTCATGCTATACTGTGCAATATTATTTTATTCAATATAAAAACACTACATTGGCAAAATAAATAAATAAAATCTCTCTCTCACACACACACCCACACACACACACAAAAAATCCATTGAAAATGTTGCAGTAAAATGTGTATAACAACCAGTATATTACTGTCAGGTTCGAAATGATGCTCAGTAAAAATCCTGTAATAATTGTCTCTGTCTCAAATACATTTATAAGTCTGGTATCGTTTATGATGTGGTTTTATGTCACAAGGTTTAATTAATTTCATTTATGCATACTGATGAACCATAACATTAACACCACCTGACCTGTGTGCGGTTAGACAGCCCCATACACAGCGAGTTCTAATACATTGTGTTCTGACACCCTTCTATCATAGCCGGCATTGTGAGAACCAGACATAATAATCTTTTCTCCCAAACTGTGAGCCTCGGGCACCCGTGGCACCCCTGGGTATCCCAAAGTTTTAATCTTGATACGGATCAGGATACATTTATTGCCAAAACCACAGGTCTCGTAGGGTTTTCCTGGCATGCAGTGGTAAGAATCTACCTGAGGTGCTTTACAGGAAGGACAACCAGTCAACTGGCAAGATGGTCAATGGGTGCTCAGAGGCATGCCCAGAACACACATCTGGTTGTTTAACCATCTCAGAATAATGAATAGAATAAAGATGATGTAAAAAAAAATCTGTGCAAAGTGGCCTGCAGTTTTCCAAGGAAAAGTCAGCATAAGTACACGGAGCAAGCTTTTTAAACACAAGCGATCAGTTACATGTTGATGCTTACAAGCTGTACAATTTAAGGAACATTCCAGAAATTCTTAAAATGATATTGCTTTGGTACTATTTGGATTTCAACTCGTATGCAACTGACAGGAAAAGATTGTGTGTGTGTGTGAGAGAGAGAGAGAGAGAGAGAGAGAGCTACTTGGTTTATATTATGTTGATGAATACTGCCACTGTGTGGTACAAAAAGGTATTGCATGCACAGATGATTCCAGTTGCAGCACCATGACGTAGGAAAGAGCCCTGCATTGCACATTGGTCAAAAAGAGAGGCATTACTTAGCAGAATGTAATATGGTCACTGTTTCTGTTTTAATCTGTAAAATATGTTGGATTTTTTTATTACCCTGGAAGTTGATTTAATAAACAAATAAATGAATGATTAAAAGAATTCAATTCTTTTCACCAATTATGTAATAAATAGTTTATAATTTCAAGCTGAATCATCAACCAACCAACAAATAGGATTTTAGATAACGCTTAATAATTTGAATATATCATCTGGAAATGGAAAATCATCCATTCATTTATCTTTAGTAGCCACCTTGTCCTAGTCAGGGTATTGATATATCTGGACCTGATCCCCTCATCCAAAAGCATCTGAAGTGAGGTGGCTCATCTGATCTTTTTAAGAGCATATTTAATTCTGGCAGTTTAACTTCTTGTGAATAAATTAGAAATAAAACATTTTATTACTGAGCCTCATAATTATGACATCCTAGACATCATCTATCGATAGTATGAATGAATATCTTTTCGCAGTGCCAACCAATGTGACAGCATGGACATGCCATAAGAGCAGTCAGCTTTAAAAAGTGTGATTGATGGTCTTCCACTACTTTCATTCACGAACAACATTTTCCATGTAAATCATTCATTGTGAAGATAGAGTTCAACCCTGCCTTGTAAGTAATATAACTAAAACGTGTCATAAACATGGCATGGCAGAGTTCATGACAAAACAGTTGTATTACAGTGGCCTGTTAACATAAATGTCAGGATAGCTGTTATAATGGCTGTCGTCATGTTTTATATTACAAGCAGATATTTGACTTGGTTTCTCTTTAGTATTTATTATTTGTTTTATGATAAGACACACAACAAGTGTCAACATACCTGATGAACAACAATGACCACCATGACTTCATAAATCACTTTTCATACATCAATATTCATAACAGTATTGATAAAATGCATTCTATGACAATATGATGTTAAGTTTATAGCAGAGCCATAAGCTAATTGTCAGTATTTAGGCAATTTTTAATTCTTGCCCTATATGCATTATATATATATATATATATATATATATATATACCTGAGGTGTTCCTTTATTCCTTTATAAAGATCCAACAAAAGAAAAATCCAGGTTACGAAACGCATTTACTTAAAATTTTCGTCTCTGGATATGAAAAAAATTCACATTACGAAACGCACCATCTCAAAAATTCAAACAATGCACGAGTTGCTCTCCCATTGGCTTTCTCCCAACATTCCGCCCCCCTGGTCTCCCACTGGCTTTCTCCCAACATCCCGCCCCACTGGCCTCCCATTGACTTTCTCCCAACATCCCGCCCCACTGGCCTCCCATTGACTTTCTCCCAACATCCCGCCTTGCTGGCCTCCCATTGGCTTTCTCCCAACATCCCGCCCCGCTGGCCTCCCATTGGCTAGGAGGGAGCTGCATCTCCATAATACCCATGACGCAGCTTCCTCCCATTGGCTATTATGGAACTGTAGCTTCATAATACCCATGATGCTTTTTGTGTTCCTTCGACCCATTGTTTGTCACAGAGTTCTAACACGCATAAAGGACAGAGTTACTGTTGTTTGGTGAGTTTTTCAAGTGTGCTCATTGCAACTATATTTTTTGGCTCAGGCTTTTAACCTTGCATGAACATTTGTAAGATTATAACTCTGCTAAGAAGACATGGTTAACGTGCGATATTGAAGCAGAAGGAGGCCTTAAAAGGTATACTTATTTGTTTTTAAAGAGTTTAGGGGGTAGTATTGGGGGCCTTGGAATGAATCAGGCCTTTTACATGGAAAATGTGGCTCAACTTCCAGAAAAATCAGGTTACAAAACCACTTCTGGAACGGATTAATTTCGTAAGGTGAGGTATCAGTATATATACACACACCTGCGCACACACACACACACACACACACACACACACACACACACTAGTCATCCTGGGCAGCATGATGGTGCACTGGTTCACACTCCTGTTTACAGAAAGAGGTATCTGGGCTCACATCTCATGACGGAGTGGGATTTTCTGTGCAGAGTTTACATGTCTTTCCCTTGCCTGTATGATATTCCTCTGGGTAGTCCAGTTTCTTACCACAGCCCTAAACATAAGACAATTGTCTACACTAAATTGCCCATACCAGAGGTGTGAATGTCTTGTCTAAGTGTGAGCCCTGTGATAGCTTGGTGGCATGCCCAGGGTTTATCCCATGTCTTGCCTGAAGTTTGGCTCCAGCTTCTCCTGTGACTCTGATAGATAAGCGCAATGGATAACGGATGGCTGCTTGTCATCTTTGCTAAATCCTTGGCGGTGTTATCTTGCTCTGTTTGTCACAATTAATATTTCCATGTACATCCCTGCACTGTGGGGCCGGTGGTGTAGTGGTTAGGGTGCTGCTCTCATGATCGGGAGGTTGTGAGTTCGAATCCCACGGAGACCCTCAATGTGCTAAGACCCCTGGGCAAGGTCTCAACTACAAGTGTGCCTCTGTTCACCCAGCAGTATAAATGGGTACCAGTAAAGATATACTGGGAAGGTAACCTGCGTTGGACTCGCGTTATATCTAGGTGGAGTTGAACTCCTGGTCGCGTCACGCTACAGAAACTGGGGATAAGCACCGGCCTGATGAGCCACTAAGCTCGGGTGTAAAAACCCCAACAGACAGATATCCCTGCACTATACAGTATATGTACATCTGTACACCCCTGTACATATACCTGTACTGGTATATATAAATAAATATGACCATCGGCATGGCTACATGAGGTCAGCAGTAGTAAATTAGAACTGTGTTTAGATTTTACCCAGCTGTTCAGAATCTCCTGATGTAGAGGTATGAGCGGGACTAATTTTTCCCCCATCAGCTATCAAGCTGGCAGAGTGTTGTCATGGCCTGCATCTATGTCCGTGTGTGTCCACATTTAATTTTTTTCTGGGATATTTCTCAAGAACTGCTAGGTGAATCATCCTGAAGTTCTCCATGTAGGTTTCCTACGGTGTGGGTATATTTATGATAGTCAGTTTTTTTGTTTGATCTTTGACTTTGTCAAAATTACTTTGACCTTATAAATTTTGTCCAGGCTATTTCTCAAGAACTGCTGGACAGCTGAGGGGTGTCTCCATGTCTCATGGCTGTTATTTAAAAGCACACTTGCACCTGTCCCCCCCAAAATTATGACCAGTCCCACCAACTCATTGATTTTCTGTAACCACTTAATCCTAAGTAGGGTTGCAGGGAGGCTGGCGCCCATCCCAGTCGAGGGCAGAGTACACCCTGGACAGCTCGCTAGGCCATCGCAGGGCAAAAACACGCTGACAGCTTTGCAGCTACTCTTGTTGAAAGTCAGCAATGGTGCTTTTACATGCCTCACACCATAGACAGTGAGAGACATGGCCGGCCTTTGATAACCCAGTTAGCTGCACTGGGAGAGTGGGACTTGAACCCCCACCCTTAGGATCAGTGATCCAGCACCCGATACCACCAAGCCGCCACTGCCCTTGTCAAGCATTCATTCTTTCATTTTCTGAACCACTTAATCCTAATTATGGTTGCGGGAATGCTGGCGCCCATCTCAGTTGACTCCAGGCAAGGGCAGGGTACACCCTGATCAGCTCACCAGGCCATTGCAGAGACGACACTCACACAACCATTCATACTCACATTCACATCTAGGGTGGATTTAAAACAGCCAATTAATCTACTGTGCATGTTTTTGGACTGTGGGAGGAAACCAGAGTACCCGGAGTAAACTCACATGAGCACAGGGAGAACATGCAAACTCCACACAGAAACACCCAAACTGAGAATTGAACCCAGGACCTTCTTGCTGTGAGGCCAACGTGCTAACACTGCACCACCGTGCCGCCATCTGTCAAACAATTTATTCCCATTAAAGAAAACTTTGCTGTTATGACACTTTTTCTTCATAGGAAAATAACACTCATGTCATTGACCATGGGTGGTGTGGTGGTGGTTAAGCACATTCGTTTCACATCAAGAAGGCCTAGATTTGATTCCCAGGCTCAGGTGTTTCTGTGTGGACTTTGCATACTCCACCTGTTCTTGTGTGGGTTTCCCCAGGGTACTATGATTTCCTCTTAAAGGCCAAAAACATGCAAAGTATGCTAATTGGCAGTTCCAAATCACCCATAATTGGCTGTATGTGTGTTAGCCCTGCAATGATCTGGTGAGCTGCACAGGGTGTACCCTAGAGTCGGCTGAGTTGGGCGTCAGCCTCCCCATGACCCTAAATAGGATGAAGCGGTGCCTTGCAATAGGGTTCACCCCTATTGGCTTTTCCCCCTATTTTGTTACAGGACAACCTGTTATTTAATTTTTTAAATCTGAATTTTATGTGATGGATCTGCACAAAATAGTCTAAGTTGGTGAAATGAAATGATAAAATAAAATAGAAAATTGAAAATACATGTGCATATGTATTCACCCCTTTGCTATAAACCCTCTCAAAAGTTCTGGAGTCACCAATTACCTTCAGAAGTCACAAAATTAGCGAAATGAAGTCCACCTGTGTGCAATCCAAGTAATCTGTCTGTACAAACACATCTTTCCTGAAAGACCCCAGAGGCTGCATGACCACTAAACAAGAGGCATCACACTATGAGAACCAAGGAGCTCTCCAAAAAGGTCAGGGGCAAAGTTATTGAGAAGTACAAGGTTGGGTTGTGTTATAAAAATTATCCAAATTTTTAATGATCTCCCGGAGCACCACCAAATCCATCATCTTCAAATGGAAAGAACTTGGTACCACAACAAACCTGTGAAGAGAGGGCCACCCACTAAAACTCAAAGTCTGGGCAAGGGAGGGCATTAATCAGAGAGGCAGCACAGAGACCCAAGGTAACCCTGAAGGGGCTGCAGGCTTCCACAGCACATACTGGTGTATCTGTCCACAATAGGCTGTACACTCCATAAAGCTGGGCTTTATGGAAGTGGCCAGAAAAAAACATTACTTAGTGTTAAAAATAAGAAGGCATGTCTTGAGTTTGCCAAAAGTCATGTGGACGACTCTCCAAATATAAAGAAGAGGTGCTCAGGTCCGATAAGACAAAAAAAAAAGTTACTTGAAGAGATTTATGGATGTGGTGAAGGAGGACATGAGGGTCATTGGAGTAAGAGAAGAAGATGCAGAGGACAGGGTGAGATGGAGGTGGATGATTTGCTGTGGCGACCCCTGAAGGGAACAGCCGAAAGGAAAAGAAGAAGAAGACTTTTTGACCACCAAGGAAAATGCTATGTCTGGCACAAACCCAACATATCCCATGACCCAAAGAACACCATCCCCACAGTGAAACATAATGGTGGCAGGAACCAGCGAGACAGTGACCCGAAGCATACTACAAAAACATCACTTGTGGTTAAAGAGGAAACGTCTAAATGTGGCAGTGGTGGCATGATGGTAAAGGTGCTGGATCCATGATCCTAAGGTTGGGGGTTCAAGCCCCACTCTCAATGGGTTGTCACTGTCCCCCTAGTGCAGCTCACTGGGTTATCAAAGGCAGGCCATGTCTCTCACACCACAGATACACCCTGGACAGCTCGTACTCTGCCTTTGCCCGGAGTTGGCTGGGATGGGGCGCAGCCTCCCCACGATATTTAAATGTGTTGGAATGGCCTAGTCAAAGTCCAAACTTCAATTCAGTTGAGAGTTTGTGGTCAGAATTGAAGATCGCTGTTCGCACGTGGAAACCATCCAAAACGAAGGAGCTGGAGCAGTTTTGCCTTGAGGAATGATCAAAAATTCCAGTGGCAATATGTGGCAAGCTCATAGAGACTTAACCAAAGTGACTTGCAGTTGTAATTGCCACGAGGGGGTGGGGTCTCTACAAAGTACTTACTTTAGGGGGTGAATACTTATACATGCTGAAGTTTTCAGTTATTTTGTCCTATTTGTTTGCAATAAAAAAATTCACATCTTCAAAGTTGTAGAATGTTCCATAAATGAAATGATGCAAACCTTCAAACATCCATTTTAATTCAAGGTTGTGAGTCAACAAAACAAGAAAAATGCCAGAGGAGGTAAGTACTTTTGCAAGGCACAGTAACCCATGTAATAAAAAAAAAAAAAAAAAAAAAAAAAAAAGAAAAAAAGTTATAATTTTGGGGACCAACTTGCAATAACTTTTTATACTTATGATGAGACTGCTGAGGAATATCCAATCACTAAACCAGGAATCAGTATATTTCTGAATAAACTTAACGTGTTTAATCTCAAATAAAGGTAATTTGTTTTACCTGATAAGCTGTTATGACACCACAACAAACCTGCCTAGAGAGGGTCATCCTCCAAAATTCATAGACTGGTCACAGAGGGTATTAATCGGAGGTAACAAGGAGATTAAAGGCAATCCTGAAAGAGCTGGAACGCTCCACAAGAGAGACAGGCATCTGACTGCATTCCACAGAGTGGAGGATAAGGGAAAGGTGGCCTGACAAAGGCCATTGCTAACAGAAAAACAAGAAAGCACATTCTGAGTTCACAAGATGATATGTGGAAAACTCTTCAAATGTATAGAAGATGGACCTTTGGTCACATGAAATTAAATTTTTTTGGCCACCAAGACAAACTGTCTTGCTCAAAGCCAACACATCTCAGCAGATTATGAACACCATCCTCACAGTGAATCATGGTAGTGGCAGCACCATACCGAGGGGATGTTTTTCTTTGGCGGGCAGTGGTAGACTGGTCAAAATTGAATGAATAAGTGATGGTGCTAAATGCAGGTAAATTATTGCAGGAGCCAGAGCATCCCAGTGATTAGATGTGCTAAAGTCATAGAGATATGAGAGGCTTGCAAGTACTGTACTCACTTTGGAAATAACTTTTTTGGTACTATTCCTCGATTCAAGAGCTCGAGATACTTTCACTCCTCCACTTGGGGTAGGACCTCAATCCTGACGCAGATGGTGCATTCCACCTTTTTCAGGCTGAGAACTATGACCTCAGACAGTTGTGGTGGAATGGTTTGCATGTCCTAATGATCCTAGGAGCTATGTTGTCCAGGACATCATGCCACTGGTAGGGTCTCCCAAGGCAAACAGGTCCAAAGTGAAAGTCCAGACGAAGCGCGGTCAAAAGACCCCTCTGAAGAAAAACACAAGGACACAGTTTTGAATGCCGAGACAGGGGTCAGTGGGGTCCCCCAGACCTGGAGGAAGGGCTCGAAGGTGAGCTCCTGGTTGTCAGGCTTCTACCCATGGAGCACAACGGGCCTCCCCGAAGAGTCCAACCTCCCATGGACCCACCACCTGTGGGAGGGGCTATAGGGGTCGGGTGCAGTGTGAGTTGTGTGGCAACTAGGTTCTGTCGAAGCCATTCTCAGCTATTTACTCTGAATCTTGGGACATGGAATGTCACCTCTCTTGTTACAGACCCGTTGCCTTTCAGTTGCTGTATCACTGGAGCCAGAGTTTGGTCCGGATTGGTAACAACAGGTCGAATTCGTTTCCGATGAGGGTTGGAGTCTGCCATTTGTCACCGATTCTGTTCAGAATTTTTATAGACAGAATTTCTAGGCGTAGCTGAGGTGTCGAGGGGTTCTAGTTTGGTGGCCATCAGATTTTGTGTCTACTTTTTTTGTGGATGAAGTTATCCTTTTGACTTCTTCAATCCAGGACCTCCAGCTCTCATTGGAGCAATTCACAGTCAAGTGTGAAGTGTTTGGGATAAGAATTAGCACCTCCAAGTCTGAGGTCATAGTTCTCAGCCTGAAAAAGGTGGAATGCACCATCTGCGTCAGGATTGAGGCCCTACCCCAAGTGGAGGAGTGAAAGTATCTCGAGGTCTTGTTCACGAATGAGGGAAGGACAGAGCGGAAGATCGACAGGCAGATAGCTGCAGTCACTTCTGTAAAGCAGAGCCTGTAAGAGGTCCGTTTTGGGGAAGAGGGAGCTGAGCCACAGGGCAAAGCTCTCAATTTATCAGTCAATCTATATTCCAACCCTTACCTATGGTCATGAGCTTTGGGTGGAGACTGAAAGAACAAGATTTCGGATACAAGCAGCTCAAATGAGCTTCCCTAGCTCAGTGGCGGGGCTCTCGCTTAGAGATTGGCTGAGCAGCTCAGCCATCTGGGGGGAGCTCAAAGTTGAACCACTGCTCCTCCACATTGAGAAGAGCCAGTTGAGGTATCTTGAGAATCTGGTTAGAATGTCTCCCGAACGCCTCCCTGGTGTGGTGTTTCGGGGCATGTCCAACCAGGAAGAGACCCCGAGTCCACCCAGAACAAGCTGGAGGGATTATGTCTCTAGGTTGGTCTGGGAATGCTTCAATGTCCCCCTTGAAGAGCTGGAGGAAGTGGGTAGGGAGAGAAACGTCTGGACCTCATTGCTTAGACTACTCCTCCGCGACCTGACCGTGGATTAAGTGGAGGAAGATGAAGATGGTACTATTCCTTGTTTGCTCTACAATAACAAATATGTTGCATCTTCACAGTTGATGGTATCCTGTTTAATTGAATCCCCTAATATCCATTTTAATTCCATATTGTTAAGCAACAAAATAAAATAAAAAAATGCCAATGGGTAAATACTTTTGTAAGTCCCAGTGTTCTTGATATCTGCTTGGTTTCATTTAAATGCTAAAACTGTAGTTCTAAAAGAGCTGACATAGCACTCTATGGACCTCACTGTCAAAAAGTATTGGTCAGGAAAGGGTTATAAAATAATTTCTAAAACATTGAATGTACTTGGAACACTTTTGAGGCTGTTATCAGTAAGTATGAAAAAATGGAACACCGCAGTGTCATTACTAAGAACAGGCTGTCCCTCCAAAATGGACAAAAAAAGCAAAAAGAAAACAGTAACGCTGCCAAGAGACCTTCAACAGCATTAAAGGAGCTGCAGGTATCGCTGGCAAGTACTGTTCACTCTCTGTGACAACAGTCTCTTATTCTCCATTTATTTTGGATATAGGGTAGTTTGACTAGACAAAATGCTTTCTCATGAAAAACTAAAATAAAGTTAAATGAATGCTGTAGGACATCCTAACTGGTGAATCACGGCAAAAAATAAACAAGACCAAGGTAAAACCTTTTGGGCATCATTTACAAAACATCTAGAATGGTTGAGTAGTGGTTAGCACGTCTGCCTCACAGCAGAAAGGTCACTGGTAGGAGGCCGAGGCTGGGCAAAACCTTCGAGCGGTCTGCTTTTCTTTTCTTTTTTTCTTTTTACTGGGGCTCCAGTCAAGATAGAGGGAGTCATGGACAGCTTCAAATACCAATCTTATTCGGCAGGAAAGCGAGACACCACTAATCAACAAACATCAAAAAAGGAAAGTAGAATAAGATTGAAATGATCGAAGTTCTGAAATGGCCCAGTCAGAAGTCAGATCTAAATACTATTGAAACTTTTGAAATAATCTGAAGAGGACAGAAAATTGGGAAATAAAGATGTGCTCTATGGGTAGACTCTTACTCAGAAAATGTATAACAAGCAAAATTCGCTGCAAGTATTAAGGGTAAGAGAACGCCCACCCCCACCTTCCCCCTCTCTATCGTTCCATTTTTTAAATTCTTTTCATGAAGTCTGTTGTTTGCGATACCACATTAAAGGTGGAGAAATATCTGATGTGATTTCTTTTTCTCTTCTTTACATCACCAAAGCCTGCCATTTTAACAGTGGTGTGTAGAGTATATCCACTGCATTTATTTCCCATGACACTTTTACACCACTCTTATACTACTGGGTTCAAGTAAAGTGTTACATCATTCATAGCATGCAGTCTTTTAATAGCCCAGGGAATAATGTTCTTGAGACCTGTCACGTTTGTCCTGAATAAACTGTTGTTCAGTTCAATCCACTCCAGTGGCAACAGCAGATACATCATCTAAGCAGGTCTGTCCCTTCTGAGCACACATTAGTATTTTTAACGGGTACTTTTAATCATATTTAACAGTGGGCATCTGTATAGATGAACCTGTTAGCAGAATAGCAGACCAGGCATATTTGTAGTTGGCCAAAGTTAACTTCTGATACTTTATTTTTGCTTTTGACAGTGCTAATTGCAGTTCATTGTCTCGTTTGCACATTTTTGACTTGTTTGCACCTTATAAAGCTGAGAATCTCATTTCATTTTCATTTTGTGTAACCGCTTTATCCTAATTAGGGTCATAGGGAGGCTGGCGCCCATCCCAGCCAACTTTGGGTGAGGGCAGAGTACACCCTGGACAGCTTGCCAGGCCATCGCAGGGTGGAAACACGCCAATGGCTTTGTGGCTACTCTTGTCGAAAGTCAGCAATGGTTCTCTGACATGAACCTCACACCATAGACAGTGAGAGACATGACCAGCCTTTGATAACCCAGTTAGCTGCACTGGGGGGGGGGGGGACGGTGACAACCCTGTGGAGAGTGGGACTTGAACCCCCAACCTTTGGATCAGCGATCCAGCGCCCTATACCACCAGACCACCACTGCCCTGAGAATCTCATATAAATTTTTATTTTTGTGTGAACATAACAAAAGTAAAGTCTTTTGAATCTTGAATCGCTTGAATTTTGAAAGGCATAGTGAAATATTCTGTGACAAAATAATTTTTTTCCTTAATATAAATTAACTGAATTGTTCAGGTGATTTAATTATCCTCTCATTTATGTATTGGCTGCAATGACCTGGTAAACTGTCCAGGGTGTACCCTGCCCTCACCCAGAGTCGGCTGAGATGGGCACCACCCTCCCGGTGACCCTAATTATGATTAAGTGATTCAGAAGATGAATGAATGAATGAATTATGTAATGGACATGTATGAGGTATGTTTTGGGGATTTATATTGAACACAGGTACAGTCAGATTGGCTTGATGGTAAATAATTACCTTGTCTATTACGGATCCTTGTCATCTGCATATTCCGATTATTAAATTTGTAAGGAAATGGCTTCTTTGATAATCATAAGAGATATATCTGAGATGTATATATATATATATATATATATATATATATATATATATATATATATATATATATATATATATAGCGAGAGAGAGAGAGAGAGAGAGGATTTTCTGAGTTGATCCTTCCGTAGGAGAGTGTTCAATACTTTTTGGTAGAGCAAATAACAAAAATAAAAGGACAGGACAAAGACTTTCTATTGAAACTCCATTTATCAATACAGATCTGTATCGAGGGGTGGTGAAACCATCCTCTCTCTTCAGGTGATTATAGAAAAATTATATATATTATTATTAAAATTTAATTATATATATAATTAAAATTTGGGAATTGTTGCTTCCTGCTTGGCATTCAGCATCAAAAGGATAGAAAAACTGGTGCTGTACAGTGGCGACGGGTACCCGGCGTGTAGGGAGCGCTGGGGTCTCATGTGCATTGAGCATACTATACGTGTGTATGAAATTGCGCTATATAAGCATCCATAATTATAATCCTTCATGTCTTCAATTTTTCCTCGGATCGATTCAAAGCCACACAAGTAGCAGAAAAATTCATTAAAAACTTGTTTATAGAAAGCAGTTAAACTTTGTAGATATTGTGAACTCATTCAAATATGATGTCTGTGCCAAATTCATCACTAACTCATCAGTGCTTTAAAAATTGCTCGTGATGATTGTATATGTAAATGATTTTATCACATTCTCATGATATGTAAATATAATTAACTATGCATTTATATCAGCAAAAAAGAGAGAGAAAAATCGAGAGAAAAGGACGCAAGCCCTCTAAAGCTCTTCTTTTTTTTTTTCAGTGTAATTAACAAAGCAGATACGATTTAAATTTTCCAGCTCACCAGAAATTAAAATAGTTCTGTGTCCTCATGGTATACCCTCAGTGATTTCATGAGGCTGCACACTTAATATTTTGGATGGTGTTTTCGCTGGAATCAAAGAAACTGGATGTCTGTGCCACCTCAGAGACTTTCTCTCTTCTTCCCCTTCATGAATACATTTATGATTTTCTGTTGTTAGTTTCATACAACAAACACTGTAGCAATCCCAAATATGAAAAGAAAACTGCTGCTTAATTGGTAATTACAAATTCACTAGCTATTTCTCTCGAGTATTCAAGTAACTGTTTACAGACAGTATGATTATGACAAGAATGCAAGATGGTACTATGGCAGGTGACCTCACATTCCTTTTTTCAGCCATGTTCCCATTCAAACAAACAAACGAGCAAACAAATAACAACAAAAATGGATAATTAAGTACTGGATCCTCATTTCCAAACTATACTATATATTACATATTACACATGTTTAAAACATAAAGATCAAGGTTTCCTAAAAGAGGAACCAGGAGTTTGAACTTCTGGTATAAAGCTTAAGATCTCAATGGCCATAGTTCTATTAACCTTCCGATGGATTATTGCCCGTCAGGTACTGATAAAACATCATAGGTATTGAGAAAAAGTGGTAAAATCACTATCATGCCCTGGTCGCTCTATTCGATACGATGCGATAGTGATTTTAAGGTGTATTGTTCAAAAGAGTGAGTTGGTTGATTGTTTACATTTAATTCAAACCTCTGATTTATTTGGTGCTTTGATATATGAGTAAGATCGGATGTTGATTCCTCCCCTCTGAAATAGCTTTGATGGTAAACTCTACATTTTTGTCAAATTTGTTACCTTTTTGATTTTACGCCATTTCTTCGGTAATCTCCTCCGAGGACAGGGGTATCAAACTCATCCCACAAAGGGCCAAGTGGCTGCAGGTTTTTGTTTCAATCAAGCAGCAGCACACCTGACTTTAGTCATTTAAACAAACAATTTGAGTCTTCAGGCAGTTGATTGGTCAATCTGTGTCCTCTGTACAGAGGCTGACCAATCAACTGCCTGAAGACTCAGATCAGTTGTTTAAATGAGCCAAGTGGCACTAGTTTGACAACTGTGACCTAGGATATCGGCTCATTGTGTGATGACTTCAATGTTACCTTGAAAAAACCTGGAACTGGTCTCATTCTAAGCTTTTGTGATAAAAAATTTGACTGTTTATTTTCCCCCACCAAAGGCGATTTTATTGAACTGCTGGAATATATTTTGGCTACAGGCCTTCAGCTAACAAGCTAGACTCATGCTAAACAGTTAGCGCGGTGCTAACTAACTTTCCACAAAAAGTAATAAAATATGTCCACCAAACACGACTTTATTTGACTGCTAAAGGAACAGGTTTTCAGCTGACAAGCTAGTGCCATGCTAACAAGCTCGCCTGTATTTTATGGTAAAAAATGTATGTTACATTACATACACTCATTCATTCATTTTCTGAACCGCTTAATCCTAAGTAGGGTCACGGGAAGGCTGGCTCCCATCTCAGCTGACTCTGGGTGAGGGCAGAGTACGCCCTGGACAGCTTGCCAGGCCATCGCAAGGCACGCTGACTACTGTCCTACTCTTGGCGAAAGTCAGCAATAGTTCCTTTACAACCTCTCACGGTAGACATTGAGAGACATGGCTGGCCTTTGATAACCCAGTTAGCTGCACTGGGGTCTGCAGTGACAACTGTTGACAGTGGAGCTTGAAGCTCCAACTTTTGGATCAGTAATCCAGCATCTTACCAGTGGGCCACTACTGCCTGGTTTAACATTAGAAGAATATGTATTTATTATGATTTTAACACAATTTATTCATTTATTTGCTCAGCTGCATAATCCACTAGATTTGCATGGAGACTGGAGCATATCTCTGTTGACATGGATACACTCTGAACAGCCTCACCAATCCATTGCAGCCAAACACACATACAAAAACACACTGACATACACCTAGGGGCATATTGGAAAACTGATTGACCTTATGTTTTCAATGTGGGAGGAAACTGGAGGACCTGGAGGAAACCATACAAGAAGAACTCCACCCAGAAACATCCTCTCTAATCACAGAACCTCACTCAAACCCAGGACCTTCTTGCTTTAAGGCAGATGTGATAACCACTACAACACTGTGCGGCCCTACACTAAACCACGTGTTTCATTCTTTTAAATAAAGCAAGATTAAATATCACCACTAAAATCTCCTAAAATGTAAGTTGAGTTGCAACATAGTGTTTTTTTGTTTTGTTTTGTTTTTATAAACAGCATGGGCTGAATTAGTCAGTCTTCACACATTTCATTTAGGGCAGCCTTGAGCTTCCTTGCTTTCTGCTGTAATCTCATTCAGATAGTGCAGTG
This sequence comes from Plotosus lineatus, assembly GCA_024760905.1. NCBI lineage: Eukaryota > Metazoa > Chordata > Actinopteri > Siluriformes > Plotosidae > Plotosus > Plotosus lineatus. Next base: position 13,183,727 of record CM045745.1, on the reverse strand, counting down.
TTGTTTGTTTCATATCTAAACCTTACATTAACCTTACATATCAAGGATTCTTTGAATTTTTTTTTAAAGTGTGCATTATATTCTATCCTGGATTTTTTCTCTTCTGGTAAGGTAGAATTTTGACTTTTGTAGATTACTATCTACTTGCTTCAGTTGGACTTTCTGTAGTTGTGTTCTGGCCGGTTCTGTAGTCTTATTGTGGTGCTTAATCAGCAGTAGTTTCAGACGTCCTTCAGGTGTGAATTGGGGGCGGAACCCAGAGAATATATTGAATTTATCCCCTGCTACAAACATCACGTATCAACTCAAACCATTTCTTAAAACAAATCTTTTGAATGGTGGTAATTCAATTGCCTTTGTTGAAGTAGAACTATCAGGCCTAAGGTCTCAAATATAAACCAGATTGCAGTCATGTGCCTTAAACCCATTACTGCTCTCACTTCTCGAAGGCCGAAATCTAACCAACAAGCCAGAGGACGTAGTCTCAGCAGTCTTACCGACATGCTCTCGTATTCTCAGACGAGGGTGGCTGGAGGACTCTGGAACTACCAATTTGCTGTAAAAAAGGCTAATTTTTTTCTCTGCTGTTGCTTCTCAATACTATCCTTACTTTCTTGCACAAACTGAAACCTAGATTTCCTCACACAACTCTTCTCCACCAGCAGTTCTTCTTTCCTCTGCTTATGCTTTCTCTCATACTCCATGAGTAGCTGGGAGAAGTGGTGGTACAGGTCTACTCATGTCACAGAATTGGTACTTCTCACCACTTTCTCTGTCTCATCTAACCATTTCCTCCTTTGAGCTTCATGCAGTAAAAGTCTCCTCTCTAGTCAACCTCCTCATTATTATTATCTACCGCTCTCCTGGACCACTAAGACACTTTCTCGAAGAAATGGACATACTTCTCAGCACTTTCCCCACTAACAACACCCCTCTTACTCTTCCAGGAGACATTAATCTTCCCTCTGACAAGCTCCAGTCCTCTTGCCTTCTCCATCTTCTTTTCTCATTTTCTTTAACTTTTAATAATTGCCCTCACCCACACAAAGAAGGGAAGCTGTTAGATCTCGTTTTCAGTCATCCCTCTCCAGTCATAGGTACTAATTCCACTCCACTACACATCTCTAACCACCTGTTCTATCTAACACTAGCTCTCAATTTTCTTCTGCCGCTCAACAAAACCTCAACACTATCTCTGTCATCTCTTGCTTCCTGTAGTCTATCATGTCTTCCTAAACCAGTCTCCTTTTCTTCCATAACATTTAAATCTGCTGACACTTGCTTCACTCTCTTTCCTTCCATGGATCTCCTCTGCCCTTTGTCGACAAAAGTCAAGAAGACTTCTTGTTCTGGTTCTTGGTTCTCAGAGGTGCGCCAAAGAAATCATAGACAACCCAGAGCAGCTGAGTGAAAGAAATCTCAACTTGAATTAGATCTGGTTTTCTTACCATGCTGTTCTATCCACATTTTCATCTGATGTGACTTTTGCAAAGATAGCCTTCGACAAGAAAAAGTTGGACACTGCTGCACAAGACCCATGCAAACTTCACAATGTATTTTGATCATTACTCAATGCATCTGTTCCACCTGCCCCATGCTCCCTGACTGCTGAAGACTTTTTCCCCACTTCAAATCCTATACTACACACCGTAGATTACAGTTACCCTTTCTTTGCACAGTTTCCCAATCTCATAAATGAAGACATCCAGCAAGTCATTTCATCATCCAATCCTACCACCTGCTCACTGGATCCAATTCCTTCTACAATACTACAGACTATCTCTCAAGATCATCTATCTTCTTTTCCTTTCGGCTGTTCCCTTCAGGGGATGCCACAGCGAATCATCTACCTCCATCTCATCATATCCTCTGCATTTTCTTCTCTTACACAAACTACCTTCATGTCCTCCTTCACCACGTCCATAAATCTTCTCTTTGGTCTTCCTCGAGGCCTTCTGCCTGGTAGTTCCAATCTCAGCATCCTGCTACCAATATATTCACTACTCCTTCTCTGTACATGTCCAAACCATCTCAATGTAGCCTCTCTGACTTTGTCTCCAAAGCATCATACATGTGCTGTCCCTCTGATGTGCTCATTCCTGATCCTATCCATCCCCTTTACTCTCAAAGAGAACCTCAACATTTTCATCTCTGCTACCTCCAGCTCTGCATCCTGTCTTTTCCTCACTGCCAGTCTTTCTAAACCATACAACATCGCTGGCCTGAACACCATCTTGTACACCTTTCCTCTCATTCTTGCCGATACCCTCCTATCACACATCACACCGGACACTTTTCTCCAACCATTCCAACCTGCCTGCAAACGCTTCTTCACCTCTTTTCCACACTATCCATTGCTCTGGACTGTTGAGCCTAAGTACTTAAAATCCTCCCCCTTCTTTATCTCTGCTCCCTCTAACATCATCGTTCCTCTTGATTCCTTCTCGTTCACACACATGTATTCTGTCTTACTGAGGCTAACCTTCATTCCTCTCCTTTCCAGGGCATATCTCCACCTCCCTAGATTTTCCTGCACTTGTTCTCTGCTCTAACTACAGATCACAATGTCATCTGCAAACATCATAGTTCATGTAGATCAAGATTCAAGATTCTTTATTGCCATTTGTGCTTTTTACACACAGGAATTTCTTATGCAGTCGTGCAAAGAGTCAAAGATTCTTGTCTAACCTTGTCTGTCAGCCTGTCCATCACCATAGCAAATAAGAAGGGGCTCAGAGCTGATCCTTGATGCAGTCCCTTCTCCACCTTGAACTCTTCTGTCACGCTGACAGCACACCTCTCCACCGTCTTACATTTCTCATACATGTCCTGCACCACTCTAAAATACTTCTCTGCTACTCCAGACTTCCTCATGCAATACCACAGTCCCTCTCTCGGCACCCTGTCATATGCTTTCTCCAAACCCACAAAGGCACAATGCAGCTCCCTCTGACCTTCTCTGTATTTCTCTATTAACATCCTAAAAGCAAAGACTGCATCTGTGGTGCTCTTTATTGGCATGAACCCAAATTGTTGTTCACAAATGCTGACCTCTGCCCTTAGTATAGCTTGCACTATTCTTTCCCATAACTTAATCGTATGACTCATCAATGTTATCCTTCTGCAGTTGCTACAACTCTGCGTATCTCCCTTGTTCTTAAAAATGGGCACCAGCACATTTCGCCTCCATTCCTCCGGCATCTGCTCACGCTCTAAGGCCTTGTTGAATGTTCTTGTCAGAAAGTTTACTGCTACCTCTCCTAGACACTTCCATATCTCCACAGGTATGTCATCAGGACCAACTGCCAACTGTTCATCCTCTTCAAAGCCCTCCTCACTTCACCCTTACTAATCTTTGCTACTTCCTGGTCCTCAACAGTCACCTCTTCTACTCTTTTCTCTCTCTCATTTTCTTCATTCATCAGCTGTTCAAAGTACTCTTTCCATTTTCCCAGGGCACTTTTGTCATCAGTCAATACATTTCACACTCTGTCCTTAATCACTCTAACTTGCTGCACGTCCTTCCCATCTCTATTTCTCTGCTGTGCCAACCTGTATAAATAATTTTCTCTCTCCTTACCATCCAACCAAGCATACAAGTCATCATATGCCCTGTTTGGCATTTGACACCACTACCTTTGTCTTACCCTGCCTCTCCCTGTACTCCTGTTTACTCTCTTCAGTCCTCTCAATAGCCCACTTATTCTTAGCTAACCTCTTCCTTTGTACACACTCCTGCACTTCCTCATTCCATTACCACGACACTCTTCCTTTTTCAGCTTCCACCACTTTGTCTTCTGCTCTGCCTTTGCCTTCTTCACCTTCCTCGCCTTTAGCGTCATCCTGCACACCATAATCCTATGCTGTCTGGCAACACTCTCACCCACTACAACTTTGCAGTCACGGACTTCCTTCAAATGACATCATCTACGCAAGATGGAGTCTACCTGTGTGCTCCTATCGCCACTTTTTTAAGTCAGTCTGTGCTCCGGTCTCTTCTGGAAGAAAATATTCACCACAGCCATTTCCATCCTTTTTGCAAAATCTATCAACATCTATCCTTCTGTGTTCCTGTCCTGGATACCAAACGTGCCCATCACTTCCTCGTTCCCTCTGTTGCTTGCACTAACATGTCCATTGAAGTCTGCATGAATTTCACCTCTGGGGGTACTCTGCATCACTTCATCTAACTCACTCCAGAATCTCTCCTTCTCTTCTAGCTCACATCCTGCCTGTGGGGCATAAGTACTAACAACCTTGAACATCACACCTTCAATTTCTAACTTGAGACTCATCACTCTGGTCTGACACTTTTTTCACTTCTAGAACATTCCAGAAAAACCCATTCTTCAAGATGACTCCTACTCCATTTCTCTTCCCATCCACACCATGATAAAACAGCTTAAACCCTGCTCCTAAGCTTCTAGCCTTGCTACTTTTCCACCTGGTCTCCTGAACACACAGTATGTCCACCTTCCTCCCCTGCATCATGTCAGCCAGCTCTCTATCTTTTCCTGTCATATTTCCAACATTCAAAGTCCCTATTCTCAGTCCTAGACTCATGCTTTTCCTCTTCTCTCTCTCTGCCTATGGACACGCCTCCCGCCTCTCCTTCATCAACCAACAGTAGTCCAGTTTCCACCAGCACCCTGTTGATTAACAGTACTGATGGAGGTCGTTGTTAACCCGGACCTCAACCGATCCAGTTTGGAAGTCACATTGATGATCCTCATAGTAGATTTGGCACAGGTTTTACATAGAATGCCCTTCCTGACACAACCCTCTACATTTATCTGGATTTGGGATCGGTGTGAGAAAGAACACTGGCTTGTGCCCACCCTCACGGCTGCATTTCTCAAGATCTTCTATCTTCTTCCATCCTCTATCCACTGTCATCAATAACTCCATATCATCTGGTCAGGTACCAACAGCATACAAAAGAGCCAGGCTTTTATCCATTTTAAAGAAACCCTCTCTAGATCCATTAGACATCAGCAACTACAGGCCGGTATCACTTCTTTCTTTCCTTTCTAAAATTCTTGAACACACTGTTTATAACCAAATGTCTTTTTACCTTTTACAGAATATCCTCCTTGACTCTAATCAATCTGGCTTCAAAGCAGCATATTCCACAGAAACTGCACTCTTGGCTGTTGCGGCTGTTGAGACACTACATGCTACAAGATCAGCTAAGATGCCATCAGTCCTCATCCTGCTAGACCTTTCAGCAGCATTTGACATGGTCAACCACAAGACTCTCTTGTCCACCCCTAGTCGTCTTGGTATTTGTGATGCAACTTGGCGGCTACCTGGAAGGTTGCTCATATGGGGATCCACATCCTTTCTACACCAACTTTCCAGTGACGTTCCCCGGAGCTCAGTTCTTGGTATACTTCTGTGTTCTCTTTGTACTTAGTCCCTTGGTGGTGTCATATCCTCACATGTGTTCTCATACCACTGCTATGCAGATGACACTCATCTTGTTCTCTCTTTTCCTCCCTCAGACACTGATGTTTCTGCCCAGGTATCTGCATGTCTGGCAAGTATCTCCTTATGCATGACAGCTCACCAACTGTTCATCCCAGCTGACTCATCAAGATCTTGAAATCTCCTTCGACAATGCTGTGATTGCTCATTCAGGCACTTCACGAATTCTTGGAGTAACTGTAGTTAAGTACCTGTCCTCTTCTCATATCAATAATCTTTATCGATCATGCCAATTTCTTCTCTTTAATATCCAAAGGATTTGTCCATTTCTTTCCAGTCAGGGCACTCAGATACTTGTTCAATCCCTTGTCAAGACTAGATTACGAAAACGTATTCCTGACAGGTCTACCATTGAGTGCAATTTGACCTCAGCAAATGATCCAGAATGCAGCTGCATGGCTTGTTTTCAATCATCCCAAATTTTTCCACACAACATCCACTGGCTTCATGTAGCTGCTCACATTCAATTTAAAACATTAACGCTAGCATACAAAGCCAAAAATAGAGCTGCACCTTACTATCTCAAAGGAATTATCATACTTCGCACTATACCACGTTCTCTCAGATCCTCTGGCACTGCTAGATTGATCCCCCCCCTCTACTAAGGGACAAGGGAAAAATCCATCTAAAGTCTTCTCTGTTCTGGCTCCAAAGTGGTAGAATGAACTTCTTCTGGACATCCGCACAGTCACTGGGTATTTTCAAATGACTGCTGAAAATATACCTTTTCCAGCAGTACTTAGATTAAACACTATACCATTCTGCTCTATACAAACATACAAATGGGCAGTGGTGGTCTAGTGGTATAAGGTGCCGGATCGCTGATCCAAAGGTTGGGGGTTTGAGTCCCACTCTCCACAAGGTTGTCACTGTCCTCCCAGTCCAGCTAACTGGGTTATCAAAGGCCGGCCATGTCTCTCACTGTCTATGGTGTGAGGCATGTAAAAGAACCATTGCTGACTTTCGACAACAGTAGGCTGCAAAGCCGTCGGCGTGTTTCCGCCCTGCGATGGCCTGGCGAGCTGTCCAGGGTGTACTCTGCCCTCGCCCTGAGTTGGCTGGGATGGGCACCAGCCTCCCCGCGACCCTAATTAGGATGAAGCGGTTACAGAAAATGAACTGAACTGAACAAACATACATAACACACACAAAAAACAAAACAAAACAAAGAATTAAAAAAAAAATGCACACAGCACTTACCTACTGAGTTTGACTGGCAGTATACGCAGTCTGTGTTCTAACAGACCAGTACAAGAATGTATTCACTGATAGAGACTTTACAGCACTTCTGTAAACCACTCTGGATATGAATGTCTGCTAAATGCTGTAAATATAATGTAAATGTTGTTTTTTGTTTTTTGCCACAACTAATATTTGTTTGTTGTTACATTAAAGGGTGTGCCAAGATATTTATTATAATAAAAGGCTAGCATATACAGTATAACACAAGACAGAAGATATCACATAAGAGAGTCAAGTACATTTAGCAGTTTCACTACTGAGTGTTTGAAATGTGGTCAATAACACTGTAATGACACAATTATAGGAATTACAAGGAAATAGTGTATATTTTTAGCACCCAGATCGGTGTTGAATGTACATTTCCGTCCCATTCAAATCAGAATAATGGCCCCTTGCTGTGAATGAGCAGCACTGAAAAGAGTGAAAGAGGCCTCCCTGGGGTCCCAGTAATCACTGAATTATACTTTCACATTGCTACTTCCTTTGTTTATGTGAGGACTTTTTTGAACTGTACTAAAATCCCTAATCAGACCGAGCTACATGGTTTCAAGTACTATCATTCCAATTTCTTTTCAGGGGAATAAAAACGAGGCGCTTCCCAAGCATGCAACAAATCGAACTGTGGAGCCAAGTAGAAAATAAATGCAAGCTTTGGAAATTGTACCAAGATGTTTGTTAAAGTAAGTTAGTTATGCTTTAATCGATTTTTGATTTGTATTTGTAATTAAACTGATATACCTAATTATTCTAATTAATTTTAGAGAAATTGTTTCTGTTGTACCATTTTAAAAAACTGAAGCACAGTGGCTGAGTCATTATGTGTAATGGGGAGTTCATTGGCATTCAGGTCCTTACAGGTAAGTGACAGTCATCCATACAGCTGAGGCGACATGCTATCAGCAGAGACACACACTGATTTATGGGGGAATGTGCCATGCCAGCAGGGGTGTCCTGGAGCCTATTGCGGTTCAGAAGAGATGGATGCCACCCAGCATTGGGAACTCTGGGGTGGCTGACACAGAGAAGGAGCGAGGCTCAATCTCCAAACCCAGACAAGAAGAATGGGCACAGTAGCTGTAAATGGCTCCAGATGGGATATCCTGTTTGATGAGATGTGTCAAGCTGTATAGAGCATACTCAGTGGTATGTGTTAAGTGCTCATACTAATAATAACACGACTATATATTTTTATTAGGTGGCCAATAATCCACAAAGGTAGTCAGATGGTCATATTTTCCAAAAGTTAATGAAAAACTTATTGAGGACATGAGTATTTTTAAGTAAGATCAGCAACAAACATGCCATTGTTAACAGCCCTGCAAACACTGCTAGATTATATTATTTTAAAATCAAAATTACATTAAATATAGTAATTCATTTTTGTTAATTCCTTTCACCTGGTCAAAGTCCTCATGAGTTTGGTGAAGGTTTGCATTTTTTGTGTGCTCTTATTTCTATTTTCTTGAGAAAGCAAGTTATCCTGTTATGTATCTTACATAATATATAGTTTTAGAAACTACTTAAAGGTGGAGCTCCTGATATATATCTCCACTAATAGGTGTTGAAGATTTGGGTTATAAGGGTAGCATTGCTACTTTATTGTCTGAATTAACTTCAGCTCTAAAAAAACTAAAAATAAAAATATGCCCTTCTACATTTATCAACCACGCTCTGAAGCAAAAGCAGGAAAGAGTAACACCGAGTTTTCTTTTTAAAATTCCTTTCAGGAGCTGATTTTCTTGTTTCTTTTTATTAGTTGTCTTGTTAGTCAATTATCCATTTAACAAGTTCACGTTCTATGTTTCTATTGATGTTTAATGTTGTTTTGCTACAAAAAGGTTTGTCTACCTACCCGAGTTAGATTGTGTGTTTTACTTTTCTGTGCCAGACTGATCAGTGATGTAGGAGTCTGTACTTTTGGATTTCAGTTTCGTTATTACATGATCTACACATAACAGCCAATCAGCATATCAGTGAATGGGCACGGACACAGGACGACTGTGAAGTCATCTTCCATGTTATCCTATTGAGATGATCTTGCATGTAATCTTGCCTGCTGTAAAGTTTAGTGCATAGCTTTAAATAGAACTTTTTGTAAGGTCTATCCCAGTAGACCAGCAGCAGCTGGTGGTTTGTCAAACAAGGGAAGCACATTTTAAATATCATAAAATGTATCCAGGGGCAGTGGTGGCCCAGAGGTAGGATGATGGCTTACTGATCCTAAGGACGGGGGTTCAAGCCCCACTATCAGCGGGTGGTCACTGCAACCCCCCCCCCCCCCAAAAAAAAGTGCAGCTATCTGGGATATCAAATGCCAGCAATGTTTCTTACTGTCTATGGTGCTATAGCATGTAAAAGAACCATTGCTGACTTTTGTCAAGAGCAGTTTGCATAGCTGTCAACATGTTTCTGCCCTGCGATGTCCTGACAAGCTGTTCAGGGTGTACTTTGCCCTTGAAAAGAGTCAGCTGAGATGGGCACCAGCCTCCCCTTGACCCAAATTAGCATTAAGTGGTTCAGAAAAATGAATGAATGATCATGAAATAAGCACAAAATTGTTGCAGATGTTTTAGTATTCTCTGTAATATTACTGTAAATACGGTAGTTTGACGCAAACTTTTGTGACATTTTCATAGGAAGCAGAACTCTCTTTGATGTCTCTAGAAGCCATCACTGTAGTATGCAGTATAACCATTTCAGGTTTTAATATTATTCAACATAGTGGTGTGTTAATGCTTTGTTGCTTCATCTGAAACAAATCCACTGAAACAAAAGTTTTTTTCAAGGACTAGCAGATGGCCAGAAAGGTGAGCAGCTTTGGGCTTCCTTTACCACAGAGCTGAAGTAAATAGTTGACGTTCTACATCAGGCTACTAAGCTGCCCATGTAGCGGTGAAGCAGGGCTAAGCCCCAGGGACAGCATGCTATAAGCATCCTCTTTGTCCTTTACATTCTGGCCCCACTGGCAGACAGTAGTGTATAATGCATCACCTGCCTACTAATGCATCCATTCTGCAGCACACATGCAAGTTGGCAGGCCTGGAAGTAATTGCTTTCCATATCTGTATGTCATATATATTTACTGGCCATTTATAGTTTTTATCATTCTCAATGTGCAGAATGAAATAATGACTAAAGTCATTACATTCATTCAGACATCACATCATTCAGCATATATGGAGTATAAAATTGGTTTACAGCCTATTTGTATCAGGATGCACTCTATAACTAGCGTGTACAAAAGCAGAAATAAATGTCAACTGGAAATGGGCCTGAAAATAACTTGAGTGATCTGATATATACTCTACCTGCCTGTCAATATTTAAATCTATCACACTATTTTTCTTCTTCGACCATCCTTTGCAGTGCAAACTACTCAAAATCAATGTGCTTTTGTCTCAGTCTCCTCACACACGAATTGGAGAGAGCAGTGTCTGTTCACCATGGGACATGGAAATCAATTTCCCTTATTAAAACAAATGGGGGCTCAGCACTTAAGCTGCATATTTTTGTCCACCCACTTGTTATCATAATTAACCCTCCCTTTCTGAATCTCTGATTCTGGGCTTGTGCACCTTCCAACACAGGTTCCATGTTTTCCTTTTAATGTAATAAAAAGAATGGGCCTGCAGGTAAACTCTGTATGATTTATAGGATCCCTGACAAGCAAAAAGGTATACTGAAACCTGAAGGGTCACATTAAAGATAGAAACAAGTCAATGCAAATTGCTGGGGAAACCCTAGTTTTTATGATTATCTGTAATAGAAATAGCACTGTATAATAAACACGGCATCACAAAAAAAAAAAAAAAAGTATAGTGAAGTATAGTGGTTCATGATTGCTACACGGTGTCAATGTTTACGTCTCCATTATTCATACGCAGTGCAAGTTTATCTTGTGCCTTTTCATGTTAAAAGTAAAATGTTATATTTAAGGTTCTCTGGTGTGCCGTATGATTTTCCTCCTCTGTGCTGATTGATTTTAAGCTTGCAAAGAGCAATGTAGAGGATCAATACTAAGTGAGAAAAATAATAAAAATACAGGGTCACCTCGTATGTGTGTGACCTTCAAACCGCCAGTATATTTGTCATTTGACACCCTAGACCACTCCATCTAATGTATAGCCACAACAGACACTCACCTGAGACTCAGGTGAAGAAACCATAACAGATATAATGCCATCTATAAGCAAACATGCTATCTGAGTTAGTTTTAGCCACATCTGATGACTTCAATATAAGCCTGCTATTTTTGACACTGATATTAATTCTAAAAAAAGGACAGGCTCCTGCATGTGGCTTCTGGACTGAGCCAACACTATAGGATATGAACACACAAAAAACCACAAAGAAATTTAGTAAGCAGTTGTATGTATACATAGAGCCCGGGGTGTGTGGTGTGTGTGTGGGGGGGTAGGGGTGAGGGGGTGTGTGTGTGTGTGTGTGGGGGTAGGGGTGAGGGTGTGGGGGTAGGGGTGGGGGTGTGTGTGGGGTAGGGGTGAGGGTGTGTGGGGGTGAGGGGGTGTGTGTGTGTGTGTGTGTGTGTGTGTGTGTGTGTGTGGGTAGGGGTGAGGGGGTGTGGGGGTAGGGGTGAGGGGGTGTGGGGGTAGGGGTGGGGGCTTGAGTCACTGCTCTTTTGCCCTCACACTTTTATAAGTACCTACCCTTTTGGCTCACTGGTATAATAATTATAATCTATAAGACCTTTGAGTGGCTTCTAGAGCAAAGCTGTAGCCTGGAGTGTGTCTGAGACGAGGGACTCACTTCAGCAAACCACAACCGGCTCAGGCTCATCATGGAATAAATTGAGTTTGGCCGCTTGTGTTCTAAGGCCTTCATCACTCTTGGCTACCCCTGTTATACAGTATGAGCTTATATCCCCTGTAACCATTACACTTTCTGACAGGTGAGAAATGATACCCAATAAAAACTTGGATGTCACGTTGCAGTGTTTGAGAGATAACAGTCGGAGTGCCATGACTATATTTTAAAATATTATTTTAACATAATAATTTAAACAAACATTTGGTTGAAATAATCAAGTTGGAAGAGACATATAGACTATGGTGGTATAGTGGTTAGCTAAAAAGCAAGAAAACTGTGGGCCCGGCAAGGCTGCTTTCCATGTGGAATTTGTATGTTCTCTCAATGCTTGTGTGGGTTTCCTTCAGATACTCTGGTTTCTTTCCACAGTCCAAAGATGTGCGCATTCGGCTAATTGGCTGTTCCAAATTCCTCCTCGGAGTGAGTGTGAATGGTTGTGTGTAGTTCCCTGTATTGAACTAGCAAGCTGGTCAAGGTTGTGACCCGCCTTCTCCCAGGCTCCAGCTTCCCTGCAACCCCAGTTGGATAAAGTGGTTAATAGAATCATATGAAATGTTCCTTGTAGTAGTTACCCCGTTTCCCTCTCAATTATGTTATAGCACATAGGTCGTCTGTTGGGGTTTTTACACCCGAGCCTGTAGTGGCTCATCAGGCCGGTGCTTATCTCTGGTTTCCATAGCGTGAAGCTACCAGTACTTCAACTCCTTCTGGATGGGACGCAAGTCCATTGCAGGTTACCTACCCAGTATATTTTTACTGGTACCCATTTACATTGCTGGGTGAACAGAGGCACACTTGTGGTTAAGACCTTGCTCAGGGGTCTTAGCACAGTAAGGGGTCTAACTGGGATCCGAACACACAATCTCCTGATCATGAGCCCAGCATCCTAATTACTATGCCACCGGCCCCATGTTATAGCACATATGAGATCTTAAATAAAAAAGATGAATCAAAAGCATACAAGTTCTGTATAATTTAAGCTACAATTTATACTTTTATGGTAGTAATTTGAAATAGAATACAGTACCGATATTTATATTTTGATCTCATGCATTTCACAGTGAAACTGAGCATATTTGTCAGACTGTTATTGATGCTGAAAGCTCTATGTGATATTCGTGTGAAATGATGCTGAAGTTCAGTTGGAACAAATTAAAGTGATCTTTTAAAAGTCAGACAGAAAGATCAATGGCTGGTTCTACAATATGTGACGCGCTCCACCGAATGAAGGCGGTGTAGCAACTGACACTGGAGCTTTTGAGACAAAACGAAGCTGATTCCGATTTCAGAACTTTCAAGTAAGTAAGTGAATGTTGAGTACTAAACAAGTATTCAAAGTGTACTTACTTACTTGACAGATCGGAAGTCCGGATAAGCTGTGTTTTGTCTCAAAAGCTCCGGTGTCAGTTGCGACACCGCCTACATTCGGTGGAGCGCGTCACATATTTTATTGAAGCACAGCAGGTAGCATTGCTGCTTCACATCTCCATGGTCCCCAGTTTCAGGTTGTGTGTGTCTTCTTGTGTCCATGTAGGGCTGATATGGAGTTTTTTTGCTTTCCTCCTAGTTTCCAACACATATCAGTGCATGAACTAACAATACAAGTGTTTTTCTTTGTTCTGAATGACCATTTGAGTATGTATGAGAATGAGCCATCACGATCCTGACCAGGATAAACTGGTTATTGCAGATAAACTAAAAGAAAAAAACAAACAATTGAACTCCAGACGCTCCCCGACTTACATTTTTATTTGGTTCCGGACGGCCGAACGCAAGTTGAAAGTGAACGTAAGTTGTTACAGTGACGTATGACGTGTGACGTATGACGCTCATATTGTACTATACATCCATAAATACCATTACCGTATCTCATAAAACACCCCTAAATCAATTAATATAAACATAACATTGTAAAATACTATCAAATATATCAAATAATATCATTAATTTCAAATAAGTCACTTATTTATACCGAGTTACTTTACATGAAGCTTAAAACAGCCAATCAACGCTTATAATATGTGAGGTGCTCAATACCGAAAGTAGTGTACTTGCAAAAGTAGTGCACTTACTGTGGGTTATACAGGCTTCCGGTCTTTCAAGTGCACAAGGGTGCCGCTGAACTCGTTTAGAACACAGCCTGCACTGATGTGAATCACCAGCAAAGCGGAGAGTTCTTTCTTTTGTGTAAGTAAGTAAGTAAACTTTATTCAAGAGATGCAGGATTCTGCTAAAAGATAATAAATATCTGTAATTGTTCTGTAATTTGTGGATTCGGGTTTTCATTCATATTACAACTCTCTTTGCTTAACTGAGTATGCATGGTAGATCGCGCCGATCCGAGCAGATAGTTAATTCATCTCTGTGTATGAGACTTGCACCCATGCTAGTAGGCTTACGCTTCTGACCAACCAGATTTGCTTAGGCTTACAAAAGTCCGCAAAACAGTGTAAACACAAAGATCACAGAGACGACGTCTTAACACAACGGTTTTTATATATATATATATATATATATATATATATGTATATATATATATATATATATATATATATATATATATATATATATATATATATATATATATATATATATATATATATATATATATATATATATATATATATATATACATACACTCAGTCTGTAGGTTGTAAACAATGAATGCAGCGTCATTGCGTCCTTACGTCAGCGTACTATGTAGGTACGTCTAAACTCAAAACTTGACTTTTTTATTTTTTTGAAAAAAAAAAAAAACCCCGTAAAATCTAAAAAACATAAAACGGATGAACGTAAGTCGGGGAGCGTCTGTATTATTAATTATTGGTGGAATTGAGGGTTAGGCTAGTTCATGTATGACTAGAGTGAGGGTTTGCTCATCTTTCATCTATCGGCCCACTCCTTCAATAAATCCATCTCATGTGCAAAACTGTTTTTCTGTTCCATTTCGTTTTTCCAATCCCTTGTCACTTGCTCTTTCTCCAATGCTCTTTAGTAAGCTGACTACAAATGATCAATTTGAAAATGGAGTCCAGTGTCCCCAAGGCCACTTGCTTGTCAAATTGAAAAGGCACAAGGACGAGCGACATTCTATGCCTGGTGACGGAGAGATGAGAGAACATAACAAATTCCCCATGTGACAGCATGCCGCCTGGTGAAGGGAGGAGGCAGAGAGGAAGAAGGGGAAGTGAACTTGTATCTTCAGCATCTCGCCTTTAGCATTTGTATCTCAAGTCTCCACAAAGCACCAATGGATCATTGTAATCAGCTGGTGTTAGTAGTATTGAGAAAAGCCATGGGCTGTCACTGAGTGTAGGCCTTTCATATTTTACCACAGACAGCGTTTCCTCACTCCCAGCTTCACTCAAAGCTGCTGCCTGGATTTTGAGGATAATATCTTCAAAATCTCCCGTGCCTCCCTGCTGAGAGGCTATTTTTGAATCTGTTGTCTTCTCCACCATGTCATTCGCCAGCCGCTTGAGGAATCACCACACAGTCATCCTCCACTAGTGGATGTGACAATGTTCATTTTTCTGTCAAATGCAATCTGCAAACCTTTGGTTTCTGCCTGGCTTTGTCACTTATGATCAGTATTTTAAAGGGCAAACTATGTTTGTTCCTCTCTCTAAACAGTCAACTATATTGCATTTATTGTATTGTTATAGACGGTTTAACTGTGACAAAAGGCAGGTAGTTTGGGAAATGCTGTTTAACATTCAACATGCAGTGTTGTAAGAATAAAGCTGAGTCACTTTTTGTATTCCAATCATGGTAGCATATAGCTTCTGCTACCCTGTGACTCACCGCAGAGTGCTGTTTGTGTGTTAAAGTATGTGAAGCATTGTTTCTCACTGTTTCCACAGTTTTTTTATGAAGAGGCCTACCTATTTAGGTTCAACTCAGACAATATAGCACACACAGCATACATCTAGTGAAAAAAACCCTAATAATTAATAACAGGGAAATGGTATAAAAAAAAAACAAAAAACAGAAATGTTGTTATAAACAAAGTTATAATTTATTTTGTGCTTTGAAATCATTTGGTGGTTTTCACTGGAATACACACACACACACACACACACACACACACACACACACACACACACATATATATATATATATATATATATATATATATATATATATATTCCGTATTTGACATGATAAGCACTCAGGGCACTTAAAAAGCGGAGTGGGTGGGCGCTTATTAAAATGTTACCAGTGGAGTGGAACGGTAAGTGCTTATTACTATCGAGGTGGAAAACATGAATAATAACAGAACAATAAAAGAGTTTCACTGGTATTTGTGTTATTTGTTTTTTGGTATCAGCCAAACTACTTACATGAAAGCTGAAAATAAACAGAAAACAGCATAAATAATTAAAAAAAGACCTCTTACTTTTCCCTCCCAGTGCTATTCCTTTAAACATTTTCCGGGAAGTAAAATCAAGCCGATCAACATGAATGTCAACTTCAGCACATGGCACGTTGAACCAATAAACACAAACGTAAAGAAAAGCATATGTTCAGAACCGTCTTTAAATTTATGAAGTTAGAGAGCAGGAGAATCAGGTAAAAAATACTCATCATCACTTTCTGATAGGTCCATATCCGGGTCATCACTCCATTCATTCAGAGCATCCCATAGTTTTGCTGTAGCAGGTTCTAATGGTTCATTGGTTGTTGGACATTTACCAAGAGAACACAACAAAATATTTTCCTGTTTTTTAAAGCACGTCAAAACAATCAAAAGTGTTGTTACTCATGAACATTATAGACATTCCCCAGTGGTAGGGGTCTTCAAATACTGTGTAAACTCACTTTTACAGGCAGTTAACGCATCATTTTACAGTTATAGAGACTGATCGAATAAAATTGGTAAGTTTGATCACGATTTTGCTCCCAGTACACATGGGCAGTTATTAGACGTAAGATCAAAAACATTTGATTACGTCAAATACAGTATATATAGGGATCCCTCATTTTCCATAATAGATACTGAGACCCCCGCAACTGCCGATTTCTGTTAAGTAGGATTGACCCCCCTGAAGGACGTATACGTACATGTATATGTGTATATGATGAGATAGAGCGAGAGATCTCTCTCATATGTGTATATAATATCAATAAATACATATTCAACACTATAATTGCCTATAATAACAATTAGAAATTCAAAAATAATGCATAAGATGTAAATAAAATACAGACGCTCCCGGACTTACATTTTTAAGTGGTCTGGATGGCCGAACGCAAGTTGAAAGTGAACGTAAATTGTTACAGTGACGTATGACGTATTACGTGTGATGTATCACGCTCATACTGTACTATACATCCACAAATACCATTACCGTATCTCATAAAACACCCCTAAATCAATTAATATAAACATAACATTGTAAAATACTATCAAATATATCAAATAATATCAACATTCATTTCAAATAAGTCACTTATTTATACCGAGTCACTTTACATGAAGCTTAAAACAGAAAATCAAAGCTAACAATATGTGAGGCGCTCAAAACCAAAAGTAGTGTACTTGCAAAAGTAATGTACTTGCTGTGGGTTATACAGACTTCCGGTCTTTCAAGTGCGCAAGGGTGCCGTTGAACTCGTTTAGAACACAGCCTGCACTGATGTGAATCACCAGCCAAGCGGAGAGTTCTCTTTCCTGGATTCGGGTTATCATTCATTTTACAACTCTCTTTGCTTAACTGAGTATGCATGGTAGATTGTGCCAAGCTGAGCAGATAGTTAATTCATCTCTGTGTATGAGACTTGCATCCATGCTAGTAGGCTTACGCTTCTGACCAACCATATTTGCTTTGGTTTACAAAAGTCCGCAAAACAGTGTAAACACAAAGATCACACAGACGACGTCTTAACATAAGGGGAACATGCTATATAACTCATATATATATATATATATATATATCTATATATATATATATATATATATATATATATATATATATATATATATATATATATCTATATATATCTATATCTATATATATATATCTATATCTATATATCTATCTATATATATATATATATATATATATATATATATATATATATATATATATTTTCCCCCCACGTTTGTCACAGTCATCCATTCAGATCAAGCAAACCTAAATATTCTACAAAGATAAAGCACAAGTAAACACAAAATGTAGTTTTCAGTGCCAGTTGTATTTATTAAGGGGAAAAAAACATCTGAACCTACAACGGCCCGTGTGAATA
Organism: Plotosus lineatus; assembly: GCA_024760905.1. Taxonomy (NCBI): domain Eukaryota; kingdom Metazoa; phylum Chordata; class Actinopteri; order Siluriformes; family Plotosidae; genus Plotosus; species Plotosus lineatus. The sequence continues at coordinate 13,165,925 of CM045745.1, read as the reverse complement.
AGTAATTGCCCCCCTAAACCTAATAGCTTGTTGAACCACCTAACTGCAGTCAAGCATTTGCGATAAGAGGCGATGAGTCTTTGACATTACTGTGATGGGATTTTGGCACACTCTTCTCTGCAGAATTGTTTAAGATCGACCAGATTGGATGGGTCTTGGGCATGAACAGCCTTTTTAAGGACATGCCACAGCATCTCAATAGGGTTCAGGTCGCGACTTTGACTAGGCCACTCCAAACCCCCTCATTTTGTTCTTTTTCATTCAGAAGTGGACTTGCTGGTGTGCTTCAGATCATTGTCTTGCTGCAGAACCCAGGTGTGCTTTAGCTTGATGTCGCGAACTGATGGACGAACATTCTTTGTCAGGATTTCGTGGTTCGCGGCATGATGATGTGTGTTCTGTATGGCCTACCTCACCTTCTCGGACAGGTTTCATATTAGCGATATTCTGATCGGAAATGTCTGGCAGCAATCAGGCCTGGGTGTGGCCATGAAATTGAACTCAGTTTTACCTAATAATAGGATTAATCACACTTATGTCACCTTTTAACAAGGGGGGCAATTACATTTTCACAGAGGTTTATGTAGGTTTGGATAGGATTTTTCTCTTAACAAATAAATCACAAAATGAAAACTGCATTTTTCGAATACTTGGGTTAGCTTTGTGTAATGTTTAAATTTATTTAATGATCTGAAAAAGTTAAGAAAAAAGAAAAAAAATTAGTTATGGGGCAAAAACTTTGGCATAGCACTGTATATGGTTTGGCTGAATTATTGATCATGTTGAGCAGCACATCTCCTGGGGCCAGGCCACCAATATAGTGACACCTTGATAACTAATTACCACTTACCCATTCTTAGCACATCTAAGAAGGCACATTAGTGTGTTGTGTCACATATGATCTCCAAGGATGTGGTACAGCTGTGACCTCAGTGAGCCTGTTGTTGCTATTGCTGTGGGTAGTTAATGTTTCTATCCATACATGATGGGAAAGAACCTCAGAGGAACCTCAAAGGAATCATGCTGCTCTTCCATTTATCTGCCTCACACTCCTTATTTATTCTGGGAAAAGGATTTGAAGGATTGCCAGATAAGTCTGTGTTCTCCACCACTATGTATTTCATCATGTATTTGGAAGAAATCCATCCTGCTATGAAACTTAACTTTTTTTTTTTTTTTTTTTTTTTTAATGTTTTTCTTTTATTTTACTTTTCTTTTCAATTTTTTTAACAGTCACTGATATGGACAATACTTTGTTTTGGTAAATAGAATTATTAATATATATATATATATATATATATATATATATATATATATATCTTTACATAAATTATCGAACATGTGGTTCAGTGATTTATTTTTTTTATCATTAACCGTTAATCCTATTAGGGTAATGTGGAGGCTGGAGCCTATCTCAGCTGACTATGGGTAAAGGCGTGATCCATCCTACACAAGGTACACACACAAAAATATTTACACTTACACTCACAACTAGGTCCAATTTGGAGCAGCCACAAAAACCACAAAAACTGACCTCACAAATCCTGGGACTCGAATGTAGTGCATTCTTGCTATGAAGCATAAATGGTATCACCTATACCACTGTGCCGCTCTCATTTATCTTTAATGATGCTTTAACTTAGTTAGGGATGCTCTGGACCCTCAGGCTGTCCTGGGAGCACAAAATGTCAAGATGGGACACTGGTCCATTGCAGGAGTCTACACAAACACACAGACACATAGTTATACACGCAAAACAATTAGAGGCAATTCAGCCTATTTTGTCAGGTTTCCAGCATATACAGTATGAGAGGGATGAAGAAATGGAAGAACACAGTAGAACAATAACACAGAGAGTCATTTGAACTCAGATGAGAACTGAGAATCCTGGATTTGTTTTTTTCTGATTAATAACAAAGATTTTTGAGTCTGAATTAATTTTATTTTTTATCACATGCAAAAATTGGTACTTTTTTGACACAAGGCCTTGATATGGACATTGCTTCTTTTGTAGACACGAGCACAGCACTATAGATAGGTAGAAGACAGACAGGAGATACCCTGGCACAAATAAACAGTAATCCACACTCAGATCCTCAGACAGGCGCTGTGGTCGTCCGTCAAGCAGCGCTGGGCAATTTGAATGCACAGCATGCATCTGGACTTCATCAGCATGGAGCGAGGGTTTAGATTTCACCATTGTTCCTCGCCTCCTCTTCACTGCTCTACTGTCACTCGTTTGCATAAAGTGGCAGTTTGATAGCTTCCTGAGTTGTGCTGGAACAGAAAACTTAAAGAAAATTGAGGATACTACAAAACAGGAAGGTTGGATTTGGAAGACTGTATAATGATTTTAAGATGCCAAGGTAACGCGAGGTTACCTCTACCATTGATGACGGCACAGAGAAAGGTTTTGGATGTGAAATATCAAAATCATACACAAAAAAGGGACTCTGAAGGAAGGGTGTGTGACAGAGAGAGAGAGAGAGAGAGAGACAGAGAGCGAGAGAGAGAGAGAGAGAGAGAGAGAGAGAGAGAGAGAGAGAGAGAGAGATTAATTCTATAAAGAGCATTATGAGGAAACCACATGCTAGCAGTATACCTTAAGGATTTTACAGTGAAAGGAGTGTTGCCTTTTCCCCCTCAAATGACCATCTGGTTTTTTTTTGTCACACTGGGACAAAATCCATTGTTGGTCCAGAATCTTTACTGGAAAACCCTAACCTTTCCCTTTGCCACCTATATCATTGATTGTTCGGTCACTTAGCAGAGGCCAATAGCCCTCTGACCTGACCACTTAAACTTGTGACCTTAAGAAAGAATCACAAACACTGGGTCACATAGTCATACCGGCCTCTGTTACACACACACACACACACACACACACACACACACACACACACACACACACACACACACACACACACACACACACACACACAAACACACACACACACACACACACACACACACACACACACACATATACACACATACACACACATACAAACACACACACACACACACACACACACACACACACACACACACACACATATACACACATACAAACACACACACACACACACACACACACACACACACACACATATACACACATACACACACATACAAACACATACAAACACACACACACACACACACACACACACATATATACACACATATACACACATATACACACACATACAAACACACACACACACACACACACACACACACACACACACACACACACACACACACACACACACACACACACACACACTTTTCATCCACTCTCTCTCTTTTCCCAAAGCCTATAAGATTTATTACCTTTTAAATGTGCTGTCACTGAATTAAACAACAATGCAGGGTAAATGTTAGTTGGTATTAATCAGCAGAGCTGAACACACTAAATATAACTGCTGATAAGTGTAGTAGCTCTGTTGTCCTCTGGATATGTGATGGAAAGAAACTGTGGTGCTGAACTTGTTTGTCCAAGCAAAGCAGTTTCTTCTGACCTCATCATGGAAATAAACATTACTCTAAAATTTAGATTTTTTTTTTTTTTTTTTTTGCTAGACTGTATTAATCCTGCAAGGAAAATGTTTTACCCCAGCATTTAACCCATTCAAAGTGAGCACAGACACACATGCTAACAGTGAGTATACAAACAGTTGAAGAAGTGGGCTGCCACCGACACTGAGGGCACCTGGAGAGCAGCTTGCTCAATGGCACTTTAGTCATGAAGGCCGCAGAAGGAAAGATGCAGCGCATTTCCCCCCACTGCCACACATTTTTCCTGCTGGTTGGGGAATCGAACCAACAATATTTTGGTCCTAAAGAGGGCATTTTTATGGGAGCAATGCATCTATCATGTCATCATAATCATCTTATGATGCCCTATGACCCAACCCCAGATCAAGCGGCAGTAGCCTAAGCAGTGAGGTCCAGTTGTCCCACTCGCCAGCCACTTCCTCCAGCACTTATTCCCAGGACAACTGAGCCTACATAGTACGTAATACAGCTGTTCTGGGCTGCCTCCAGGGTCACTTCCTGGTTGGACATGCACAAAATGCCTCCCCAGGGAGGCGTTCGGTAGGCATTCGAATCAGATGCCTGAGCTACTTCAACTGGCTCCTCTCAACAAGGAAGAGCAGTGGTTTTACTTCAAGTTCCTCTTGGATGGCTGAGCGTCTCACTCTTTCCCTGAGGAACAGCCCTACAACAGAGATCAACTGGTTAATTAGGAGCTATGCCTTTCAGCTCAGCTCCCTCTTCACCTTAACGGACCGGTACAGCAGAGGCTACACCAATCCACCTATCGATCTGTGAACATGACCCCGAGATACTTAGATTCCTCCACTTGGGGCAGGACCTCATTCCAGATTCAGAGGGGACAGTCCTCCTTTTTACAGTTTGCCTCAGACTTGGAGGTGCTGATTCTCATCCTGGTTGGTTCACACTCAGCTGTGAATCACTCCAATGAGAGTTGGAGGTCCCAGCTTAATGACGTCAAGAGGGCAATGTCATCTACAAAAAGCAGAGACAAGATCCTATTGCCGCCAAACCTGAACCCCTCAATGTCTCAGCTGTGCCTAAAAGTTCTGTCCATAAAAATTCTGACAAAGGACAGCTTTGCTGGACTCCTGGAGCACACCCTATAAAATAGCCCAAGGGACATGGTTGAAAACCTTCTCTAAATCCACAGAGCACACGTGGACAGATTGGGCAAACTCTGGTTCCCCCCCAATATCTTATAGAATGTATAGCACTGGTCGAGAGTGCCGCGGCCAGGATGAAATCCACATTGTTCCTCCTGAATCCAAGGTTCAGCTATCGGTCAGATCCTCCTCCTCAATACGCCTCCATCCAATTTTCTGGGTAGCCTGAGGGCTGTGATTCCAAGAAAGTTGTAACACATCCTCGGGACTCCCTTTTTAAAAAATGGAACTACCACCCTGGTTTGCCAACTTAAAGGTATGGCCCTCAATGACCATGTAATCTTGCAGAGATATGACAACCAATACAGTCCTACAAAATCCCTTGACCCCAGCTACCAAGGAGCTTTTCTGACTACCTTGGTGACCTCAGTCCCACCATTGGGCAGATCCCCACCGGAACCCCCAGGGTCCTCTTCATCCACAGAGGGCTTGTTGATGGAATTGAGGAGGTTCTCACAGTATTCCTTCCACATAAGACAACAGCTTCAGTTGAGGTGAGCAGTAAACAGTATTTGTGGAGAACTGCGTCCCTCTCCTGAGGTGTCGGATGATGGTCCAGAACCCCTTTGAATCCAACCAATAGTTCACGCTCCAGGCCATCAGCGAACTTGAAGCTGAAGTCTGTTGTACATCATTATAGTTCCTGGAAAACATTGTAATTTGCAATTAATCCGATTCGTTGTCCTGTTCATATCATACATTCTCGTCCATCATGTTTAAAACTATGTTTTACGTGTTTTATGAAAAGACAATTTTATTTACATGTATACATCTTCCTCTGAATGATGGTACATAATTTTAAAATCTAGCCGATCACGACTGTATTGCAGAAATTTCCCAACAAATTAGAAAACATGTTAAATTTTAAAAAAGGTTTTTTTTTTTTTTTTTTTTTTTAATTTTGCTATGAAAATCTACAGTAGATTTACGATAAAATGGACACACACTCAAGTGTCCTGCGATCCTCCAGAATAACTCATTACAGGTAGCGTCCGACTTATGACCGCATTTAGTTCTGACCAACAGATTTGGACGTAAATCGGGTCTGTACATGCATTACTACTAGTATGTACTGTATACTGTACCTGTTTACAAGTTCATGTCAAAAACCCCAAGAGTCAGCCTATCCTTAAACACTTTGTAATTATATTTTTTATAATAATATTCATAACAACAACAACAACAACAACAGCAATAATAATAATGTTACTTTTTTCTTGTTGCAAGTCTCTCTCTCTCTCTCTCTCTCTCTCTCTCTCTCGCGCTCTCTCTCTCATCTTTCCGTACATGTGTTTGCATGTACAATCACACACACACACACACACACACACACACACACACACACACACACACACACACACACACACACACAATGTATTCTTCTGTATGTTTCACTTTTTTTGTCCCCCTCTAGTATTTTTCATTAATTCTGCATTAATGTAAATTTGTTTACCCTTTTGTATTGCTTTTCTTGTGACGAATGTTTGAATCTCTCTCTCTCTCTCTCTCTCTCTCTCTCTGTCTCTCTCTCTCTCTCATCTTTTTCTTAACTACATGTACATGGTTTAACCCACAAAAAGGCTCGAATCGGCTCGGCTAGGCTGATGATATTCACATATCTGATACCCAAATATATAATTTATTTTTTTTTAGTCATGGGTGGTCGTAAAGTTGAACAGTTGTAAGTTGTGCAGGTCGCAAGTCGGCGTCTTCCTGCATACCACACATCCCATAAGCTTCTTATCATCTCAGGGAGGCACGATGCGTTGAATGGAGTTATTTGAATAAAATTTTGTTCAGTAAATATTTAGTAACATCTTTCTTTCTAAAAAAAAAAAAAAAAAAACATTTTTCAGACTTGACCCTCAGAGAGCACAATTTTCCGTGAAAATGAGAAAAGTTTTATGAGAATAATACAGTAAAAAAGATTAGTTACAGTTTCTTTTCTCAACATTTCTCAAAAATTTACAGTAGCGTTAATCATGAGGAGACCCATAGGGTGATGATTCACACACACACACACACACACATACACACACACACACACACACACACACACACACACACACACACACACACACACACACACACACACACACACACACAGAAAAAAGAGGGAGAGAGAAAGAAAATTTATACAACATAAGAAAAGAAATATGATAGAACTCCCTAGTGCTATTTCCCCACCCTCCTATTCCCTGATGTTGAAATCAAATTTCAGGCCTTTTTCTTTTTGTATTCCAGGTGATGTGGTGGAGCTAAATTACACCTCTGTATAATTAATCGACGTCAGGCCAAAAAAAAAAAAAAGCTGATTTAAGCTACCTTTGATGATGCAATGACTTTTTATTCTCTCCTCCATCCTGTGCATTGTTTGGTCTTCAAAGTGAAATGTGTAAGCCCTTAGGAAGCCATTTCTTCTGTGCTTTCAAGTTTCTGATACCCACTAAAGAAAGATATGAACGTTCGTTAGTTGTGGAAAAGACTACGTTATAGAGTTGACTTATAGTATTTAAATATGATATTGTGCATAACTGCATTTCCTTTTATAAGATAATCTATATGTGTAATATTCTGACATGCATGCCAGGAAAGGACAATTACTCATGTGAGGTTTTTTTTTTTTTTTTTTTTTTTAACTCTTTCACTGTCACTTACATTATCACGCAAAACCAATTCTCTTAAAGACTACACTGAATTTTGTAGTATTTATAAATCCCTACAATATTCCAGTCATGTTCCCAGAGGACATTGTTGATTATTTCAGTATCAGTTCATTGTCTGAATAGATGAATCATGTTTAAAGGAAAAAATGGTTCAAATCCTCTTAATGAACACTGCATTTTAATACGTGTGCCGGTATACAGGAAATACATACAAGCATGAGGTGATGAGCTGCAATTCAGGACCAACCAGCTTCCTAGATCATAGAATAAAACAGACCCATGCCTCACGCCTTTCTTTTTTCTTCGAGAAACCTTGAGGGATTGTGCCCAGAACATACACAATCCACACGCATGTTCTGAAAGGGAATTTAAAATTAGTAGGAATATACTGATAGATATCCCTGTGGATTTCATTTGCTTGGCTTTTTTTTTTTTTTTTGCACAGGTGTTAGCGTGACCTTATTTCAAACACAAGAACTTCTAACACTGTTCCCATTTTTACTTTGGCTTTACTTACCTTAAAAACAATACACCTGGAACAACCAACCTAAAGCCAGACAAAGAGCTGAAAAAACCCACAGCACCAAACTCCTAACCCCCTTTCACATTTCGAACAGATAATGTGCTCCACTGGCAGTTCCTCAAAGGATGAGGGATTTCCAGTCTCTTTCTCCAGTCTGGTACTCATTTAGAACTTATTAATCTCATTACTGGCCCAATTGTACATATTTAACATTTTTGGGTTCATTCCCACTTGATGACAGAAAGATGCTGAATGAAACCATGGTGTTTTACAATATCAATAAAAAATTGCTGAAGCATATAGATGAGGCCTAAATGGCTGCAATTTGTCAAACGATTACAGCAATTAAGTTCCAAGACATGAACAAGACAGAATCTTTAATGGTACTTTTAGTTTCAAATTCTTAGCACCCCCATAACTCTAAGGGGTCACTCATCACTTCAAAAGCTTCGAGTCTAAGAATCAACTTGATCTCAATATGTCCTGCACTTTTTAAAATTGAATTCTAAGCCATAGTGAACGTGTAATGATGGGCAATAGGAAAAATAAGATACTGTCACAGAAAGGTACATTTAAAGAAAAACTCAGAAGGGGTTCATATGTAATGGAGCATTGGACAAGTGCACCTGATACTGGCACAAAGATGCAATCATTCACTGGATTCCACTGTGTATGAATTATTATTACCACTATCAAGAACATCAGGGTTTGACTGAAGTTTGCTTTTTTTGCTATGTTAATCTGTTTATAGAATTGCACAAAACTACTGACCTAATTTCCATAAAATTTAGGAAGAACGTTGTAGTATGAGCCAAAGAATGACCCATCACATTTCAGAGTACATCAGGGCACAGAGCCTTAAAATTATTTTCACTTTCTCTAATGTTGCAAGATATGGTATCCTTAGAACAGGGCTCGGGAACCTTTTTGACTAAGAAATCCAGAGGAAAAAAAAAGACATACAGTATTTTAAAATCTAATTCTCTGAGAGCCATATATATATATATATATATATATATATATATATATCAGTTCATTTTCTGTAACCGCTTAATCCTAATTAGGGTCGCGGGGAGGCTGGCGTCCATCCCAGCCAACTTCGGGTGAGGGCAGAGTACACCCTGGACAGCTCGTCAGGCCATCGCAGGGCAGAAACACGCTGACGGCTTTGCAGCCTACTCTTGTCGAAAGTCAGCAATGGTTCTTTTACATGCCTCACACCATAGACAGTGACAGACATGGCCGGCCTTTGATAACCCAGTCAGCCGCACTGGGGAGGACAGTGACAACTTTGTGGAGAGTTGGACTCGAACCCCCAACCTTTGGATCAGCGATCCAGTGCCCTATACCACTAGACCACCACTGCCCCTATATATATATATATATATATATATATATATATATATATATATATATATATATATATATATATATATATATATATATATATATATATATATATATATATATATATATAGATTCTTCTTTTCCTTTCGGCTTTTCCCTTCAGGGGTCCGCCTCCATCTCACCCTATCCTCTGTATCTTCTACTTTTACTCCAACTACCTTCATGTCCTCCTTCACCACATCCATAAATCTTCTCTTTGGTCTTCCTCTCGGCCTTCTGCCTGGCAGTTCCAACCTCAGCATCCTACTACCAATATACTCACTATCCCTCCTCTGTACATGTCCAAACCATCTCAATCTAACCTTTCTGACTTTGTCTCCAAAACCTCTTACATGTGCTGTCCCTCTATTGTACTGATTCCTGATCCTATCCATCATTGTTACTCCCAAAGAGAACCTCAACATTTTCATCTCTGCTACCTCCAGCTCAGCCTCCTGTCTTTTCCCCAGGGCCACCGTTTCTAAACCATACAACATCACTGGCCTCATCACCGTATTGGACACTTTTCCTTTCATTCTTCCCGCCATCCTTTTAGAAAAATCTATCAACATCTGTCCTTCTGTGTTCCTATCATGGATACCAAACGTGCCCATCACTTCCTCGTCCCCTCTGTTGCCTGCACCAACATGTCTGTTGAAGTCTGCACCAATGACCACTCTTTCAACTCTGAGGGTACTCTGGATCACTTCACCTCACTCACTCCAGAATCTCTCCTTCTCTTCTAGATCACATCCTGCCTGTGGGGCATAAGCACAAACAACATTGAACATCATGCCTTCAATTTCCAACTTGAGACTCATCACTCTGTCTGACACTCTTTTCACTTCTAGAACATTCCTGACCAACCCCTCCTTCAAGATGACTCCGACTCCATTTCTCTTCCCATCCCACCATGAAAAAAACAGCTTAAACCTGCTCCTAAGCTTCTAGTCTTGTTACCTTTCCACCTGGTCTCCTGAACACACAGTATGTCCACCTTCCTCCTCTGCATCATGTCAGCCAGCTCTCTACCTTTTCCTGTCATAGGTCCAACATTCAAAGCCCCTACTTTCAGTCCTAGACTCATGCCTTTCCTCTTCTCTCTCTGCCTATGGACACACCTTCCGCCTCTCCTTCTTTGACATCTCCTTCTTCGACCAAGAGTAGTTCAATTTCCATCAGCACCCTGTCACAGCCGTCCGCCTTTATCCGGGCTTGGGACTGAGTGAGGGTATACAACTACATTGAAAAAGAAGACCAACAATTTGAGTAACGACATTGTCATAAATAAGTTATTTATTAATATGAAAAGTACTTCTTACTATTAATGCGACTTCTGGTGCTTTATGGTGTTGCTGATGGCTTTGTAGTCTGGTTGATACATGCTGAGGTTCAGCTTCATGCAGGTGTTTTGGCTTCCATCTATTACACGTGACTGCAGGTTGGTCTTGATGTTTTTCAGGTGAGAAGGACCGCTCACGGGCGCATGTGGCGCATGGTCAATATGGCAAGACTCACACGCTACAGTGTTTATGTGACAGGAAGCGCGTCCCAAGTTTTGGCAATCAGCTGGTCTGAGGGTTGAAGTTTTTCCATGTCTGTCCATTTGTGTTTTCATGCCAGCTGTACTTGGCTTCGTGCAAATGAGCTGATCAAAAACGAGGAAATTTACCTCTTTATTCAAAAACAACATGCACAGTCTGTGGCTGTTATTATAATCCAATAAAATTAGAGTTTCAAGGTATTGGCCCTGCCCACACACTGGCGTACAGAAAGAGTTGGCTCTCCGCTGCGCACCACAGTGACATGTGGCATTGAAAATAGATGTATAGATTTAAATTTGTGTGAAATTATGTATTCGTTATTCTGTTAAGAAAGGCCACCTGATTTATCTGAGAGCCAGATACAGTCATCAAAAGAGCCACATCTGGCTCACGAGCCATAGGTTCCCGACCCCTGCCTTAGAAGAAGCTGGTGTCATTGGTATCAATGTCATCTTAAAATCCGGAAATTAAAAGTAAAGTTCAATAGTGACAAAACAGCCAGTGAAGAAATACCGTGACACCAATTTCCATTCATAAGAACCAGAAGATTTCTCGTACTTATGACTGTAGATTGTGATGTGGAGACTTGGACAGTTAAACAACTGTACTTATAATTGTTCTGGAATTATATCCAGACATGTAAAGTAATTGCTGTTGCACATTTGTATATCATAACAGAGTTGACAATTGGGATTCCATTCTTGACAGTCTGAGATGTAAAACTGACCTATGTGCTCATTGTCACTCGTCAATTTTGATGTAGGTGAGCTCATGTACGTGTGAACGTGGAAGAGCGTACATAGTGCTATCTTCCAAGAGTATTTCATGGCTCAGGTACTCAGTTTCAAAGCTTCTAAAAGCTGACATCATTAGATCAAATTCGACTAGATTAGATTAGATACAACTTTATTGTCATTACACATGTATAAATACAGAGTAACAAAATTCAGTTTGGCATCCAATCAGAAATGCAGAGAGCATCAAGTGCAGTATATATATATATATATATATATATATATATATATATATATATATATATATATATATATATATATATGTGTGTGTGTGTGTGTGTGTGTGTGTGTGTGTGTGTGTGTGTGTGTACAGATAAGGGCAGTGTATATGGTGGGAACAGTCATAAGTAGAGAAAAGTATCTGGAGAAAATTGAATTTGGGTGCATCTGATTATAAAAACACACTAAGTATTATATATTTATTCATTAAAGGCCATGCAAAGCACATTCAGAAATTTTACATTATTTTGTTTTCTGCACTTTTAAAACAATTGAAGAAAACTATTAAAAAACATGAATATATCAATGTGTGATTCGGAAAACAAGCCCAAAGGGTGGGCAAAATGGAGGTGTCAAACCATAGAAAACTCAAAATAATAGTCTTAAAAATAGAAAATACTTATTGAAACAAATAAAAAGAGTCAATATTTGTGCCAGAACTGTCTGAAATCACCTACATGAAACATGGTTTATGTTAAAAACAAAACAAAGGAAAGTGATGTATCACCCTGTACTGGTCAAGGTGATGATGCTGGAAATTTTGTCTGGTGCTGTTCTACATTATAAGAAAACTACCTGAAGAAAAACAATCATTCATAATATGGGGTTACATGTCAGCTACATGACAAGGTGAGATGGTAATCATTACCTCAACAGTCAGTGCAGAGGTATATCCTGAAATTTTGTCCGCTTTTCTCATTCCACTGATAGAAAATAGGTTTAGTGATTTTCCCCCACAAAGCAAAGCGTTAAAACTTTTCTTCAGAAAGTGCAGATCAATTCACTGGTAAACAATTCAGAGCTCAATCTGATTAGACATTTATGGTGTAAAATAGACAAAAACAGGGCTGCTCGGTGATGCAGTGGTTAGCATGTTCACCTGACAGCAAGAAGATTCCAGGTTCGGTACTCCGATTTATTCCCACAGTTCAAAAACATGTAGAGTAGGCTGAGTAGCGATTCCAGATTTCCTCCAGGTATGAGAGTGAGTGTGAATGGTTGTATGTGTGTTCATCCTGCAATTACCTGCCAAGCTGTTCAGGGTGTACCACACCTTCATTCAGAGTCGGCTGGGATTGGCGCCAGCCTCCTGCGACTCTAATTAGGAATAAGTGGCTTAGAGAAAGAATAAATGAACCAACAGAAAAACAATCAAACAATAAATATATGAGCACATTTTACAACAAGGCTCTATCCTATATAGATGATGTGCTACTACTTTCAGAACTTTGGACAAGCTTGATGGAGAATATTGTTTTTCTTATTAAAGTTTATGCCTCAGAATATTTAGGCCCAAGGAGTAGCAACTCTGAGTGATTCTGTAGTTTCCCCCTCTATTACTCTGGAAAAAAGTGTATAACAGTAATGAAAAAAGAAAAAGAAAATGTACTTAAGTGTACTGCTCCAATAAGCGCCCCCCAATGTTTTTGATCTTACATCTAATAACCGCTCATGTGTACTGGGATCAAAATAATCGATCAAATTTACCAATTTTATTCAATCAGTCTCTGTAACGGTAAAATGAGGTGTTCACTGCCTGTAAAAGTGAGTTTACACGGTATTTCAAGACCCCTGCCATTGGGGAATGTCTATAATGTTCATCAGTAACAACACATGTGATCGTTCCGCCGTGCTTTAAAAAACAGGAAAATATTTTGTTGTGTTCTCTTGGGGAAATGTCCAACAACCGATGAACCATTAGAAACTGCTACAGGAAACCTATGGGATGCTCTGAATGAATGGAGCAATGAGCCAGATATGGACCTATCAGAAAATGATGATGAGTATTTTTCACCCGATTCTAGTTCCTGGCTATGTGCTTTTGTTTATGTTCATGTTGATTGGTTTCAACGTGGAATGTGCTAAAGTTGACATTCATGTTGATTGGCTCGATTTTACTTCTGGGATGTTTAAATGCTTAAATGTTTAAAGGAACAGCACCGGGAGAGAAAAGTAAGGGGTCCTTTTTTGATTACTTCTGCTGTTTTCTGTTTATTTTCAGCTTTTATGTAAGTAGTTTGGTTGATAGGGCGCTGGATCGCTGATCCAAAGGTTTGGGGTTCGAGTCCCACTCTCCACAAGGTTGTCACTGTCCCCCCAGTGCAGCTAACTGGGTTATCAAAGGCGGGCCAAGTCTCTCACTGTCTATGAGGAGAAGCATGTAAAAGAACCATTGCTGACTTTCGTAAAGAGTAGGCTGCAAAGTCGTCAGCGTGTTTCTGTCCCTTGCTAAAAAGGGTTGTGACAGGAAGGGCATCTGACGTCAAAAAAAAAAACCTCTGCCAAATCAAACGTGCGAATTTATTTATTTATTTTAAAAGTATCGCCTTTTCAAATCAGCATGGAGCTCATCCAGAGGGAACATAGTTTTTGTTGTTGGTACCGTGTTGTCAGAAAGCCACAGTAAATCACTTTCAGGCTCTTAACCTTGACCATTACAATGTGAGAAGAAGAAAATTTCATTCATGCTAATGTTCCATCAAATTAAACACAAAATGTCTGTAAAATTCCCACCTGGTGTGTTCTCATTTTGCTGCTTTATTACTTTTATTGGACACAAAAGAAACAAGTTGTGCTCAAACCTGCAGTACATTTTCCATCTTTGCATTTTGGCACCCATTTTAAAGTAAAAAAAAATGACAGAACATTTTAGTTTGTATTAAATTCATCATGTCAAAGTTCACAGTATTTTGTCCGAGCTAGCCATCTTTGGATGGGTTTAAAATATAGGGGTAGGAATAGATTGCTAGCCTTAGGTAGGTGAGGAGAAGGCCCATTCCCCACGAGAGATGGATTAAGAGAGCAGGTTGAAATGAATGATCAGGCTTTAAATAGCCTTTTGGCTTTCTTTGTCCTTTCCCATTCTGTTTCCCAGTTGAAGAATGGGTTGACATTCAGCTCCTGCTACGTTTCCTAGTCCACTGGACTTTAACTTCATCATTAGTTTACTGATGTCTAAATCTAGATCTGTGTTCACCTTTCAAAGTTAACATCATCCCACCACACAACGCCACACTACTATCAGTTTAATAGCAAAACAATGACTCATTTAAAGTGCTCTCTAAGACACTCAGGAAAAGGTTGTACAAGCCTATCAGCCTGAAAGAGCTTTAAAAAGATCTATAAATTATTTAAAATAAACAATTCCACTGTAAGGAAATCTTCTACAAGTGGTGTACATTTCAACCTTCTCCTAAATAAAGGACTGGCCACCCCAGCAATTCCAGCTTAAAATAAGTCAATTTGATGTGAAAAGCAAGCCAGAGCGGTGGTGGCCTGGTGGTAAAGGGCGTTGGATCATTGATCCTAAGGTTGGGGGTTTCAGTCCCACTCGCCACAAGATTGTCACTGTCCCCCCCAGTGCATCTAACTGGGTTATCAAAGGCCGGCCATGTCTCTCACTGTCTATTGTGAGCAGCATTTCTGGCTTTTGTCAAGGGTAGGCTGCATAGCCGTCAGCATATTTCTTCACTGCGATGGCCTGGTGAGCTGCCCAGGGTGTATTCTGCCCTTGCCCAGAGTTGACCGAGTTGGGCGCCAGCCTCCCCCAACCATAATTAGGATTAATCAGTTCAGAAATGAATGAGTATGCCACGAAAAATAATCTGCCTTTGAAAAAGAACATTGACTTTGGATGCCAGTGAAGATATTGGCAAAGACAGGGCCTTTATGTTTTGTGAGTGTTTTGCTGCTGCAGGTACTGGTCAGCTAACAGTCACTGATTAAGTGTGAAATCAGTATCATGTGAAAGTGTACTTGTAAATAATGGTAGGTTATCTGTCTAATCCAATAATATCTAAGAACATTCACATTTTTATTCTGTTAAAAAAAATACGTTTTTACAGCTTAGTATTCTTCGAAGAAAAATAATATTGGATGGATATAGAAGTTGGCTACTTTAGGTTTAAGTATCGGAAAGGAAAAAAATGGTATCATGCCTTCTCTATTATTAGCTGAACTGCATAAATGTTATTACTTAGAAGATACACTATATTTTCAAAATAATATATCATTTAAATTTCCAATCTACTTAATAAAGTGGTGAATAACTGGCAGCACAGTGCGTTAGCATTTAGCATATCCTGCTTAGAGAAAGAAAGGTCCTGGGATATCCCTGTGCTTGCATCAGTTTCCTACGGGGACACTGGTTTCCTCCCACAGTCCAAAGACATACACATTAGGCTAATTACCTGTTCTAAATTGCCCTTAGATTTCAGTGTGAATGGTTGTGTATGTTGCCCTGCAATGGTCTGGAAAGCTGTACAGGGTTCACCCTGCCTTCACCTGGAGTCGACTGAGATGGGCTGCAGCTTCCTTGCGACCCTAAAAGTATGATTAAGTGGTTCGGAAAGTACGTGAGTGAGTGAGTGGTGAATAACGACAAAATGTTACAGCACCTCTCACTTTCTATATAACCAATTCACGAGCATTTAAATTAAACAAATGGCAGTGTGCAAGCTATAATATCTGTGAAGCATCAAGGTCAAATATTGTAATTGATGTCGCTACATCTGATGAAAACAAAACAATCAAAATCCAATTACATAACGTTTATGAGCTTGAAAGATACTGACAACTTCACACACCAGTTGTAACACACACACACACACACACACACACACACACACACACACACACACAAAATGGTGAGTGTTATTATTATTTTTGTTATTGTTGGTGATTACCTAGTTGCTTAAGAATATATTCATCATTTCTATCCCCCACTTCCCAGCAGCCTCAGCAGCACTTTCAAACATGGCTGCTGAGGTCTGCAATTCCCAGCACTATCTTCACTCCTGACAGTCACCTGACTTCCAATTCATAATACCTGTTTCCAGTCACTGTTCCAGCATCTGAAACTTTTACTTCGGGGCAATCACACTCGAGGTGCGATAGAAAAGTGACTGATACCATTTTAATTCTTTTAGGGAGGATATGTGTGTATTTATGTTTTATTTACATCTTATGCATTATTTTTAAATGTTTAATTAATATTATAAGAATTTATAGTATTGATTATTATAGCATATATATATATACATATCCATATATACGGTGGTACCGCACCTTACGAAAGTCTCACCAAATGAAAAATTCAGGTTATGAAAAGCATTTTCCAAAAATTTTTGTCTCAGGATATGAAACAAGTTCACGTTATGAAAGCACCATCTTAAAAATTCAAATGCACCATTCAAACATTAAAACGCGCCATTCAAACATTCAAACAATGCATGAGCTGCGCTCCCATCAATGACGTTCAAACATCCCGCCCCACTGGCTTCCCACTGGCTTACAAACGAGCTGTTATGTCGCCTTTACTCAAGCGCCATCTTGGACAGGTCCACCTGACACCATCTTGGACAGGGATCCCATTGGCTAGGAGGAATGATGCAGCTACGTCCCATTGCCTATTATAGAGCTGAATCCACCATGATGCTTTTCATGGAAAGGACAGAGTTACTGTTGCTTTATGCTTTATTTCTTGACTCAGGCTTTTCACCTTCCATAAACATTTGTAAGATGCTAACTCTGCTAAGAAGACATCGTCAACACGTGCGCGCGCGCGCACACACACACGCGTGCGTGTGATTTCTGGGGTGAGTGAGAAGAAGAAACGGGCTCAAGTGATATTGCAAAGGAATATGGCCAAACCCATCTACCATCGGTACGATATTGAAGCAGAAGGAGATCTTAAAAGGTATGCTTTTATAATTTTTAAAGGGTTTAGGGGTAGTATTGGGAGCCTTGGAACGAATCACGCATTTTACATGTAAAATGCAGTTCAACTTACTCAAAATGCAGGTTACGAAAAAAGCTCTGGAACGGATTAATTTCATAAGGTGACATACTACTATATATATATATATATATATATATATATATATATATATATATATATATATATATATATATATATATATATATATATCTCGTATTATACGCAATAAGCACCCTGATCCAATAAGCCACCCCCCAGTGTTTTTTATCTACATCTAATAACCGCCCATGTGTACTGGGAGCAAAATGGTAGATCAAACTTACCAATTTTATTTGATCTGTCTGTGTAACCGTAAAATGAGGCGTTCACTGCCTGTAAAAGTGAGTTTACATGGTATTTCAAGACCTCCTGCCACTGGGGAATGTTTATAATGTTCATCAGTAACAACACATTTGATTGTTCCGCCATGCTTTAAAAAAACAGGAAAATATTTTGTTGTGTTCTCTTGGTAAATGTCCAACAACCGATAAACCATTAGAAACTACTACAGCAAAACTATGGAATGCTCTGAATGAATGGAGCAATGAGCCAGATATGTACCTATCAGAAAGTGATGACAAGGGTTTTTCACCCGATTCTCCTGCTCATTAACGTCATACATATAAAGACGTTCCTGGCCATGTGCTTGTTTGTGTTGATTGGTTCAATGTGAAATATGGTAAAGTTGACATTCATGTTGATTGGCTCGATTTTACATCTGGGGGGAAATATTAAAAGGAACAGCACCGGGAGGGAAGAGTAAAGGGTCTCTTTTTTTCAAAAATTATGCTGTTTTCTGTTTATTTTCAGCTTTCATGTAAGTAGTTTGGTTGCACAAATACCAGTAAAACTCTTTTATTATATATATATATATATATATATATATATATATTTTCTTTCTTTCTTTCATCTGTTCAGCTTTTTCCCTTTCATAGGGGTCGCCACAGCGAATCATTTGATTCGCACATTTGATTTGGCATAGGTTTTTACATCGGATGCCCTTTCTGTCACAACCCTTTAGCAAGGGACAGAAACACAGACGGCTTTGCAGCTACTCTTTACGAAAGTCAGCAATGCTTCTTTTACATGCCTCTCACCATAGACAGTGAGAGCCATGGCCTGCCTTTGATAACCCAGTTAGCTGCACTGGGGGATGGTATATATATATATATATATATATATATATAAAATGTGTGTATATATATATATGTGTGTGTGTGTGTGTATATCTATCTATCTATCTATATCTATATATATATATATATATATATATATATATATATATACACACACACACACCCCGGGGGAGAGCCCCGCTACTCTGTGAAGGAAGCTCATTTTAGTCACTTGTATCCGTGATCTTGTTCTTTCGGTCACTACCCAAAGCTTGTGACTATAAGTGAGGGTTGGAACGTAGATCAACTGGTAAAGGGGGCATTGCGGCTCAGCTGTCTCTTCACCATGCCGGACCAGTACCAGCTCTGCTTTACAGCAGAGGCTGCAGCGATTAGCCTGTTGATCTCCCACTCTATCCTTCCCTCACTGGTGAGCAATACCCTGAAATACTTAGATTCCTCCACATGGGGCAGGACCTCATTCCAGACCAGGAGGGTGCATTCCACCCTTTTCTGGGTGAGAGCCATGGCATTAGACTTGGAGGTGCTGATTTTTATCCAGGCTGCTTCACACTCGGCTGTGAATCATTTCAGTGAGAGCTTGATGTCTTGGATTGATGAAGCCAAAAGGACAATGTCATTCATCAAAAGCAGAGGTGAGATTCTATGACCACCAAACTAGACCCCCCCCCCCAATGCCTCAGTTAGAAAGTGTGTTCATAAAAATTATGAACAGAATTGGTGACCAATTACAGCCTTGGCAGACTCCAACTCTCACCGGAAACGAATTTGACCTATTGTTACCAATGCGGACTGAGCTCTGGCTTCGTTGATACATAGACCGAATGGCCTGTAGCATCAATTTTGGTTCACTATAACCCCTGGAGCACGCCCCACACGATAGCCCAAGGGACATGGTCGAAACCTTCTCGAAATCCACAAAATACATGTGGACAGATTGCCTTCGCCAGGATCCTGTAGGGCATATAGACTTGGTTGAGAATGCCGCGGCCAGGATGAAAACCACATTGTTCCTCCTCAATCAGAGGTTCAACTATTGATTGAATCCTCCTCTCCAGTTCCCCTGCATAACTTTCCCATGGAGGCTGAGGAGTGTAATTCCATGATAATTGGAACACACTCTCTGGTCCCCTTTTTAAAAAGAAGAACTACCACCCCGGTTTGCAGTGATGGGATGGAACCCCACCCAAACACCCAGGGTGTTTCTCCTCCACGGAGGGCATGTTGATGAGCATGAGGAGGTTCTCAAAGTATTCCTATACATATATGTGTGTGTGTTCAGTTCAGTTCATTTTCTGTAACCTCTTAATCCTAATTAGGGGCATGGGGAGGCTGGCGTCCATCCCAGCCAACTCTGGGCCAGGGCAGAGTACACCTTGGACAGCTCGCCAGGCCATTGCAGGGTGGAAACACGCTGACGACTTTGCAGCTACTCTTATTGAAAGTCAGATGTTCTTTTACATGCCTCACACCATAGACAGTGAAAGACATGGCCGGCCTTTGATAACCCAGTTAGCTGCACTAGGGGGGCATATATGTGTGTGTATAGAATAATAACAATAATAATAATAATAACAATAATAATAATAATAAAAGGTTGTTTGAGGCTGCTGACAATTGCTTCATGTCTTTTTAATATGTGGAAGAACCAATCACAATGTGAGAAAGTGAGAAAGACAAAGATTATATATCAGTAAAGAAACTAATGACCAGATTTTCATATCATATGTGATGAAATAACCATAAAAATAAATTAACTAATTTGAATGACATGGTGTAACTGCTTTAAAGTCAATTTTGGGTAGCATCTCAAGATGTTTCTCCACACTTGATCAAATAAGCCAGAGGTGCTAAGAGAACTATAATACAGTGGCTATAAATAACATTCCAGTCAACACCATTTCAAAATATAGCAAAGCCATTTATCTTACAATATTTCATGCATAGACGGAATGGAAGTCAGTAATGGTTGAATAATATAGCCCCTCTTACTTTATATGGAAATGTAGCCCTTGGGCCTGGAATAACAAATGTAGACCGTTTTAATTTCTGTTGTGGTAAGTTTCATTAAGATTTATAATACAGCAAAGAGATCGATCTTCATAAAGGGGCCATGAGAAGTATTACGGCTCATAATGATTTTGTTGGATTTTTTTTTCTTTTAAAGAGCAAAAAAGAAGAAATATAGAGAAGCTACAGATTTTCACTGGTTTATAATCTCTAAATAAATGCAAAATGAATCTTAAATAAATATAAATTAGTTAAATGCTTTTGTATGAACATTGCAATAAAAGTGTTTTCATTGGATAAGCACGCAAAAATCCATTTGTTGAATCAGATATAGAAAGACGAGAGAAAGTGAGTACGTTTTGTTTGAAATGTGTAATTGGGTCCCAGTCAGAGCGATGAACATGTGGATATATCACATAGATGAAATGAGTTTGGGGTGCCTGGGCTCTGGTCTGCTTGGAGAGACTGGAGAAGTAGAGTGGACACATCAAGATGGATGTCGGATGGACACTACTCTTCCATCATCATAGTGAGTGTGTGTGTGTGTGTGTGTGTGTGTGCGCGCGAGTGGAAAGTCTAGATAGATAAAGAAAGAGAGAGAGAGAGAGAGAGAGAGAGAGAGAGAGAGAGAGCGAGAGAGTTCTTTTCCCAGCATGCTCCTCAATATGTGTCAGACTCTTTGTATTGCCAGTTAAAACACAACAGAAAACTCCCCCCCCACACACAACCCCCAAACAACAACAACAACAACAACAATAACAAAAAACCCTCTCAACATTTAATTTGGAAAACCACCAAGAATCTTTTCCTCATGAATTTATTTGTATTTCGGACCACCCATCATTCTCTCAATTTTGACCAGTTTCTCAGTCCTTGCCAGTGAAAAGCATGCCCTCAGCATGACACTGCCACCATCATGTCTCCCAGTATGGATAGTGTTCTTGGGGTGATTAGGTATTGGGATAGTGCCAGCCATAGTGATGGCCAAAAAGTGCAATTTTAGTCTAATTTTATTCTGACCAGAGGCCCTTCTTCCATACGTTTGCAGTGCCTCCCACATGACTTTTGATGAACACTTAACATGCATTTGTTTTTTTTCTGTAGCAAATGTTTTTTTTTTTCCTGGCAATCCTTCCGTAAAGCCTAGCTTTGTGGAATGCAGATAGAGACAGCCTCAGCTGTGGAGCTCTACAGCTCCTTCAGGGTTACCTTTGGTCTCTTCTTGCCTCTCTGATTAATGTTCACTTGCCTGGTCTGTGAGTTTGGTGGACAGTACTCTCTAGGCAGCTTTGCTGTGGTGCCATGTTCTTTCCATTTTGTGATGATGGATTTATAGCTGCACTGTGGGATTTTCAATGTTTTCTATATATTTTTTATAACCCAATACTTCCACAACTTTGTTCCACACTTCTTTTTGACAAAAATGAAGACTTCTTTAGTTTTCATGGTGTCACTAGTTTGGTGGTGACTCTTGATCAGACTGGAACCTTTCAGAATAGGTGTATAAATACTGATATATATATATATATATATATATATATATATATATATATATATATATGTGTGTGTACCAAAAGGACAGGACAAAGACTTTCTATTGAAACTCCATTTATCACTACAGATCTGTTTCGAGGGGTGGTGAAACCATCCTCTCTCTTCAGGTGATTATAGAAGATCTTCTATAATCACCTGAAGAGCGAGGATGGTTTCACCACCCCTCGAAACAGATCTGTAGTGATAAATGGAGTTTCAATAGAAAGTCTTTGTCCTGTCCTTTTGTTATTTGCTCTACCAAAAAGTATTGAGCACTCTCCTACGGAAGGATCTACTCAGAAAATCCTATATATATATATATGTATGTATGTATGTATGTATATATCAGTTATATCGTGTGTTACCCTTGTGTTAAGACGTCGTCTCTGTGATCTTTGTGTTTACATTGTTTTGTGGACTTTTGTAACCCTAAGCAAATTTGGTTGGTCAAAAGTGTAAGCCTACTAGCATGGGTGCAAGTCTCATACTCAGTGCAGGCTGTGTTCTAAACGAGCTCAACGGCACCCTTGTGCACTTGAAAGACCAGAAGTCCGTATAACCCACAGCAAGTACACTACTTTCGCAAGTACACTACTATTGAGCGCCTCACATATGCATTGATTGGCTGTTTTAAGCTTCATGTAAAGTGACTCGGTATAAATAAGTGACTTATTTGAAATTAATGTTGATATTATTTGATATTATTTTACAATGTTATGTTTATAATAATTGATTTAGGGGTGTTTTATGAGATACGGTGTAAGGTCACATTCTGACTTATCTTTAACCATTTTATAATTAGCAGCATTCCTGTGCTTTTAACCGTGGACTTTTATTGCTGTTGTGATGCTTTACAAGGCAGCATCCTTTCTGAGGTCAAAGTTCACAGAGTAGTAAATGTCACCCCTAAGGCAAAGGAATGTGATGGACGGTTTCTTATCATGCACTTTGATTATGGTACAACTTTTAGGCTGTGAACAAAGAAACATGTGACTCTGTACCCACTTTTTCACGCACACACCTCCACTGTATAAAAGCTTTATGCCCAGTGACACACACTGAGCAGCAGATGAATAAACCAGATTGATTTCACTCGTGTGGTTTGTTGTCCTCTGTTCCCGGAGTGCTCCCAGACGTTGAGATACAGGAATCCAGATCGTGCAGGTTTACATGAGAGCTTCTTCTGAGAGAGTTCTTACATACGGTAATGATATTTATGGATGTATAGTACAGTATGAGCGTCATACGTCACACGTCACTGTAACAACTTACGTTCACTTTCAACTTACGTTCTGCCGTCCGTAACCAATTAAAAACGTAAGTCAGGGAGCGTCTGTAATATGCATCACTTTAATTTCACTTCACCAAAATTTTGTGTAGATACATTACATTACTATATAGATTACAAGTTGGAAGGCAACAAAGTAGGAACAATGCCAGGTATGTGTGTCAATATTTTTCCGAGCACCTGGAGGGACAATTTATCATAGCCCAATTCATCTACTGTACATGTACTGTATGTTTGGCTGGGAAAGGAAAAGCCCAGCCTAAACCCAAACAGCAACCCAAAGCTCAGGAAAGAACCATGGACCATGGTGCTGAACTGGGCTAACTCTACATGCTTTCTCCTGGTTAGGATTGCACTGGATCCAGAGTCCATCCCAAGAACACCTTCTCAATGCACGACTTGGGAGCGCTAAGAACGAATTGCATGCAAAACAGTACATAACAGAGAACACCATCAATATAGAGCATAGCTGATCATAGCTGATTTCCAAAATGTCAGAGGACTCCTCAGTCTTTTCCGCACATGTGCATTCATGCAGCTGTTCATGAAAATGGGCTTCACGAAACCATTCTTGGGTTGGAAGCATCCTCAGCCTGTTCAGAGGGAACCTGTCGATAACTAATCCTAACCTTTCCCCCATCTACAAAATTGAAAATAAGAGTAAAATAAAATAGATGGTGGGTTTTATCAAGGACAGCATGGATAGGGTGGAGGAAATTGTGTCAGTAATGGATTCATTGCTGGAAGGTGAAAATAAATATCACAGCCTTTAATGGGGAAGCCCTTTCTGTTTTTGGAGAGATTCTTCCAATGACAACGTGTGATTCTTTCTGCTTTGATTACACCAAGATCACATCCACCCAACACACACACACACACACGAGGAATAGCACACTATGAGCATTCTTGTGAGCACTGGAGGAAGATGTAGATGGGAAGATGCAATAGTATGCATGCTGAAAAGGACGACCTAAACTGAAGCTAATGTTTATCTACCCAGGATTGCTCTTCCAACTCACTGGTTTGTTCGGGGCATTTCAGGAATTGAGTTGATATCGGAGTGCCGGTTTACCTGTGGCCTTTCCTCTCTTGCTTTACAGCAGTCATACCTGTTAGAGCTAGAAATTACCTTCTCCACGCATCAGAAACAGGCTGCATATATTTGGATAGCATTAGGCCCCAAGTTTTAGTGAATAAAATGCTGTATTTGCATTTATGCCTATATGCCTAAATAAAACTGAATCAGAAAGTGGATTCTATATAGGTAATAAAGAGATGATAAAACTAAGCTGTTTTTTTTTTAATCCAAACACCCTAAGTTAATTTATTCAAGCTGAAATTT
This sequence comes from Plotosus lineatus, assembly GCA_024760905.1. Taxonomy (NCBI): domain Eukaryota; kingdom Metazoa; phylum Chordata; class Actinopteri; order Siluriformes; family Plotosidae; genus Plotosus; species Plotosus lineatus. The sequence goes on along the minus strand of CM045745.1, from coordinate 13,140,999 downwards.
TCTCTTACCTCAGGCGAGAGAGAGAGAGCAGCTCCACTGATAAACACACTGCTCCCTATTTCTACACAATTTCCTTGAAGTTTATTTATGCACCACAGCAGCACACCAATATCATAATCATGCCCACTGATAGGATAATAATTGCATTTCCTAGGAAAAGAAAGCCTTTCAGTTCATAAAAAAAAAAAAAAAAAAAAAAAAAAAAAAGCAGGAGAACCTTATAATGCCAGTCAGTCACCTGATTATAAAACTGATGAGTCTTACAGGGAAGACTTGTGCCACTTGCACTGCTTATTACACCAGGACTGATTATTACATTAAAACAACACTGAATCTGAAAAAAAAAAAAGGAGATGCACAATAGCAATAAGGTCTGAAAATTTTAAGATTTCATAAAAATCCATTCACAAGTGTTGGAGAAGTTATAGATTACTGCTGACAATCCCTTTGCAGAGTAATGACAATGAGTGTGTTTTGGTATGGGAAACCCCCAAAAATGTAGTTAATACAAAACTCGAAGGTCGCTCATAGAGTGCAAGGTACCTTCACCAAGCACAATAGATTATGGTGACAAATGCAGTGATGGACCTGAAAAATCTATTAAATGTTGCAGGTGATCCGTGTATGAGCTCATGAAAAAAGAGTTCATTCAGGTAAATAAGTGACAATCATGTCTGAATTAATGATCCAAGACACCCAATAGGGGGATTTCGTTTTCATAACTTTGCCAACTTAAACTAAAAACTTGTGAGTCTTAAATTTTAAGTTGGCAAATTTATAAAAACAACCCCCCCCCCCCGCGCCCCATTGGGCATCTGAGATTATTCATTAAAACACAATTGTCACTTATTTACCTTAATGAACTGTTTTTTTTTTTCATGAGCCCATGCATGGATCACCTGCAACATTTAATAGTTTGTTACTTGTCCCACACTCTACTGTAGAAAAAAAAAAATCAAAATCCATGCACATTTTATGAGATATACAGCTGCTCCCCAACTTACCTTTTTAATTGGTTCCGGACGGCAGAACATAAGTTGAAAATGAAGATAAGTTGTTACAGTGATATATGATGTGTGACGTATGACGTTCATACTGTACCATACATCCATAAATACCATTACCATATCTCATAAAACACCCCTAAATCAATTAGTATAAACATAACATTGTAAAATAATATCAAATATATCAAATAACATCAACATTAATTTCAAATAAATTAAATTCATGCAAAATAATTTCAAATAGATAAAGTTTAATCAAATTCTCTCATCAAATATCAAATACAGTACCTAATATAGCCTTTAATATTCTCTATGATGCGATCTTTCTGCTTGTAAATGGTTCCGATGGTCGACGGATGGTCACTTTACATGAAGCTGAGCGAGTCACATTACATGAAGCTTAAAACAGCCAATCAATGCTTACAATATGTGAGGCGGTCACAACCAAAAGTAGTGTACTTGCTGTGGGTTATATGGACTTCCGGTCTTTCAAGTGAACAAAGGCACCGTTGAACTCGTTTAGAACTCAGCCTGCACTGATGTGAATCACCAGCAGAGCGGAGAGTTCTCTTTCTTTTCTGGATTCGGGTTTTCATTAATTTTACAACTCACTTTGCTTAACTGAGTATGCATGGTAGATTGTGCCGATCCGAGCAGATAGTTAATTCATCTCTGTGTCTGAGACTTGCACCAATGCTAGTAAGCTTATGCTTCTGACCAACCATATTTGCTTCGAGTTACAGAAGTCCACAAAACAGTGTAAACACAAAGATCACAGAGACGATGTCTTAACACAAGGTAACATGCTATATAACTGATATATATATATATATATATATATATATATCTATAAAAATAAATAACTGAACTGGGAAGGACGGGCACGTTCAGTCTGTCATTTGTAAACAATGGACGCAGCATCATTACGTCATTACGTCAGCATACTACATAGGTACGTCTAAACTCAAAATTTGAGTTCTTTGTTTTTTTTTTAAAAAACCCTCCGTAAAATCGAAAAAACATAAAACGGATGAACCTAAGTCGGGGAGCGTCTGTACTGCACAAAAACAAACACAGGTAAAAACCATATAGGTTTCCATGGACAGCATGGATTGGGTGGAAGAAATTGTGTCACGAATGGATTCACTGCAGGAATGTGAAAATAAATATCACAGTCCATCCTGGGGTCACCCTTTCTGTTCTGGGAATGATTCTTCCAATGACAAGGTGTGATTCGTTTTGCTCGAATTACACCCAGATTACACCCACCCACACACGAAGGAGAACACACCAAGAGCATTCTTGTGAGCAATAGAGGAAGGTGTAGATGGGAAGATGCAGGACGACTGAAACCAACCAATATGTTTATCCACCCAAATCTACTCTTCCAACTCACTGGTTTGTTCAGAGCATGGAGCAATTGAATTGATATCATCATGTCAGTTCAGCTGTGGCCTTTCCTCTCTCGCATCACAGCAGTCAAACCTGTTAGAACTGGAAATTATCCAAACCCCCCCAAAGACATCTGATGATTACTCATTCAGAAATGATTGTCACTTTCATTCATTCATTCATTCATTTTTTGAACTGCTTCATCCTAACTGGAGTTGTGGGGAGGCTGACGCCCATCTCAGGGGACCCCGAACAAGGGCAGGGTGCTCCCTGGACAACTTGCCAGAACATTGCAGTGACAATACTCACACAAACATCTAAACTCTTCTCTGTTCTGGTTCCAAGGCGGTGGAATGAGCTTCCTCTGAACATCCGGACAGCTGAGTCATTGGGTATCTTCAAACAACGGCTGAAAACTTACCTTTTTCAGAAGTACTTACATTAAGCACTATACTGTATACAAACATCGCGCACACACACACACACACACGTGTGAGCACACGCACACACACACACACACACACACACACACACACACACACACAACACCTACCATCTAAGTTTGATTGACAGTATACTTGGTCTGAGTTCTAACAAAACCAGTGTAACAATATATTCACTGATGGAGCTCTGGATAAGAGCGTCTGCTAAATGTTGTAAATGTACAAACATTCATACTCGGATTCACACCTAGATGCAATTTGGACCAGACGATTTACCTACTCTGCATGTGTTTGGACTGTGGGAGGAAACAAGGCTACACAGAGGAAACCTACACAAGCATGGGGAGAACATACAAATTCCATACAGAAACGCCCAAGGGAATCATACCCAGGACCTTCTTGCTGTGAGGTGGATGTGCTAATCACTATGCCACCGTACCGCCCATGATTGTCATTTATTTACTTTAATAATTTTTTTCCCACCACGACCCCATACACAAATTATTTGCAACATGTAATGTTTTGTTACTTGTGCCACACGTTTCTATAAAAAAATAAATATCAAAATCCATTCATAATTAATGCAGCCTGGGGGCACAAGCCAGTGTTCTTTCTCACGCTGGTCCCAAGCCCGGATAAATGCAGAAGGTTGTGTCAGGAAGGGCATCCAACGTAAAACCTATGGCAAATCAAACATGTGGATCATTAATATGACTTCCATACTAGTTTGGTCGAAGGCCAAGGTTAACAACAACCACCATTAGCGCTGTTAACCATCTGGGTGCTGGTGGAAACTGGACTACTGTTGGTTGAAGAAGGAGAGGCGGGAGAAGTAGGGACTTTGAATGTTGCAACTATGGCAATGAAAGATAGAGAGCTGGTTGACATGATACAGAGAAGGAAGGTGGACATACTGTGTGTTCAGGAGACCAGGTGGAATAGTAGCAAGGCTTGAAGCATAGGAGCAGTGTTTAAGCTGTATTATTATGGTGTGGATGGGAAGAGAATTCCTCTGGAATGAAAGTAGATAATGAGACTTGGTGGTGGAATGATGAAGTGTAGGAGTGTGTGCAAAGGAAGAGGTTACGATGACTATTCTTTTATGGGAAAGAATAGTGAAAGTGAAACTAAGGGCAGAGGTCAGCATTTGTGAACAACAGTTTGGTTTCATGCCAAGAAAGAGCACCACAGATGCAGTGTTTGTTTTGAGGATGTTAAAAGAGAGGTACAAAGAAGGTCAGAGGGAGCTGCATTATGCCTTTGTGGATCTGGAGAAAGCATATGACAGGGTGCTGAGAGAGGAACTGTGGTATTGCATGAAGTCTGGAGTGGCAGAAAAGTATGTTACAGTGGTGCAGGACATGTATGAACTATATAAAAGAGTGGTGAGGTGTGCTGTCGGTGTGACAGAAGAGTTCAAGGTGGAGGTGGGACTGCATCAAGGGTCAGCGCTGAGCCCCTTCTTGTTTGCGATGGTGATGGACAGGCTGAAGAATCTCCATGTTTGCAGATGATATTGTGATCTGTAGTGAGAGCAGAGAACAAGTGGAGGAAAATCTAGAGAGGTGGAGGTATGCCCTGGAAAGGAGAGGAATGAAAGTTAGCCTCAGTAAGACAAAATACATGTGTGTGAACGACAAGGACCCAAGAGGAACGGTGAGGTTACAGGGAGCAGAGATAAAGAAGATGGAGGATTTTAAGTACTTCGGCTCAACAATCCAGAGCAATGGAGAGTGTGGAAAAGTGGTGAAGAAGCGTGTGCAGGCAGGTTGGAATGGATGGAGAAAAGTGTCCGGTGTGATGTGTGATAGGAGGGTATCGGCAAGAATGAAAGGAAAAGTGTACAAGACGATTTTGAGGCCAGCGATGTTGTATGGTTTAGAAACAGTGGTGCTGAGGAAAAGACAGGAGGCAGAGCTGGAGGTAGCAGAGATGAAAATGTTGAGGTTCTCTTTGGGAGTAACGAGGATGGATAGGATCGGGAATTAATATATCAGAGGGACAGCACATGTAAGAGGTTTTGGAGACAAAGTCAGAGAAGCTAGACTGAGATGGTTTGGACATGTACATAGCAGAGATAGTGAATATATTGGTAGTAGGATGCTGAGGTTGGAACTACCAGGCAGAAGGCCGAGAGGAAGACCAAAGAGAAGATTTATGGATGTGGTGAAGGAGGACATGAAGGGAGTTGGTGTAAGAGAAGAAGATGCAGAGGATAGGATGAGATGGAGGATTTGCTGTGGCGACCCCTGAAGGGAACAGCCGAAAGGAAAAGAAGAAGAAAATCCATGTATAATTAGTTATACTGCACAGAAACAAACAAACAGACCAATTGAGGTGAAAATATAACCTCGTGGAAGATATAATAAAATAAGAGATATAGCATGGAAGAATGCTGTGAAGGTTCTGGGAAATTTTTGTTAAAATCCATTGGCAAACATACAAGTTGTCGCATGTCACCCTTCACCTTAATTAATACCCCGCGATGGATTGGTGATCAATACCCTGCCTTCGCCCAGTGTCAACTGAGAAAAGCTCCAGGCATCCCACAACCCTAGTCGGACTAAATGGTTTGGAAAATGAATGAAAAAATAAATGTCACAATACTGCATGTCCTTGGCATATATATATATATATATATATATATATATATATATATATATATATATATATATAAATTAAGAACTACTAAAACTATATCAGTATAGAAGGTAAACAATATCAAGGGGAAGCATCAAGAGTATGGAGTGTGGCAGAGTCATCTAATCTCTTCCAGTGGGAAAATGTACAGAGAAGCTTTCTATAGCAACATCTTCATCCATCTTAAGTATACCTCTACTTAAAATGACTTACATTTTCAGTGACTGTCAAATATCCATTGCTTTCCTCCCATGTGTAAACAAAGAAAATGGAGTCTGAACTGCGATATGAGTCTGATGAGTATGAACAGGGCATATAGGGTGATAGTATTCGATGCCATGTAAGATGCCATTTGAGGGGTTTCTGTATAAAGCTGAAAGGGCTTAATCCACCACAAAATGGATTGTTTCGGCGGTGTGCCTATAGCCTAAGATGCACGTGGAAGAACGAGCCTCTTTTCATTTTTCTTAACTTAAACAATGCTTCTCCAGTGCAGAGTGTACACACTTGCAGACATACACTGGCACACATATGCATGCACATATTTTGCAAACACATTGTCATAAGCCATTAGTTACTCAGTGTGTGCTGAGACTACACCAGCTTAGAAAACCAACAATGCTAGGCTCTTAAATGATGCATTCCGGCTCCATGCTGGAAACCCTGAAACCAACCACCCTGTTCCAAAGTACGCTAGCAGCTCTCACAGGACCTGACAAGACTTATTTTCTCCATTCTGGGTCATTTGGCATTGCCCTCTTGTGGTAATCTGTCCTTTTTGCAGCCACTTTCCAATGTCCGACAGAAATTGTGCCTCCAGGCAACCACAGCTTGCTTAATTAATTTGAGCAATTATTTGCTTATGTAGACAGAGTGGACATTTTGTCCACAATCGGCATATTTAAGAGGAACAGCTTGTCCCAGTAGATGGCAAAATATACCAAGGCAGTAAAAGTAAAGTAAAAATGCAAAATGGAAAAGGAAAATATATATATATTTTTATTTTGATGTACTATATTAATCGCATTTGGGAAATTATTTCCTCTAAATTTAACTCATTCAAAGTAAACACACACACACACACACACACACACACACACACACACACACACACACACACACACACACACACACAGCACTGGGCTGCCACATTCCACACACTTATACACACACTGTGGGTGTCCGGCGAGCAAGTAGCATTGAATATAGTTTGTAAAGAATAAAACATAATGCAGTGTGATTATAAGAGGAAAACATAAAGCACTGCCTCACTACCCCTGCCATCCCTGAATGCATGTCATTGCCCTTGACCCTAGTCCAGTGCTTCTCAATTATTTTCTGTAGCGCCCCCCCCCAGGAAGAAAAAAAATATTTCACCCCCCCCCCCACCGCCACCCCGCGAGCGACTATAAATAGTATTAATTTGTCTCTAAAATTGTTCTTAATACACCTTTTCATTATATCATTATTAACGTTAAAAAACAAGAAAGAAAGAAAGAAATATAATTCAACTTACAATAAAGAAAAACTTCATGAACATTGCTTTTTAATCTGTAACAGAAAAGATTTAAAGTGCACCAATGTGCCTGAAAAAAAAAAAAAAATCCTTATTTAAACTCATTCAACTTATTTTTGTCTGAATATCTCCGTCTCTCTCCACCTTTCTCTTCGTTCCTGTTAGAAAATTTTCAGTGTTATTTCTTGAGGGGTTGTTCACTGCACTTTATATCGTTTGCTCGTCTGAAAAAGCGCTACACCATAGAGTGACAATGAGAGCACCACTACCAACTAGTGGAGTGATGATGCGATTACACTTAATTCTCATACACAATTGCAGAAAAGCATGTTCCCCAGGGTCATACGCGCTCCCCCAGCATCACACCGCACCCTCCTGGCATCACGTCGCCGCCTGGCTTCATATTGCACCCCCCCCCCCCCCCCGAGAGGGGCGCGCCCCACTATTTGAGATGCACTGCCCTAGTCGGATGAAGATATTTGGCAAATGAATCAGTTAGTATACAAATGTCGACATTAAAGAAGACAATTTCAAATAAAAAAAGTCACATTTTTTAAGGGAGCTTAATACAAAGATTATTTCTTAATTTATAAATAACAGTGATGCCGAGAAGCAATATGGCAGAAAACTCAGGAAACCCGCGGTAATAAACAGACACGGGAGTGGTGTGTAAACCACAAGACATTGCTCCAACCCCAAATATAAAACTAGGACCAGCTCTCATCAGCCATGATGCAATGTCCAACATGGCACTCCACCACCAATTTCAAGAGACAATTCAAGAGAAGTCCCCCAAAGGTTTCCTGAGTTCTATACCTCCAGCTTCAGTCTGCTGACAGTAATGGCTTTTTCCAAAAATAGTAAAGAAACGTCTTATTAAAAAAAAAAAAAAAAAAAAAATGTAACCAGCAACAGTTTCATGCCAGAGCTGGAATGACTGTTGGAGTTATACTATTTATAGAAAATGAATTACCACCTTCTGTCTGATCAGAATTAACAAATCAATAACATTGTAGTATAAATTAATATCACAGTGATAACTGAAACGAGACATTTCGTAGTAGATGAAACTATGCTGGTGTCCATTTGGTTTATTATAATTGCGGTATAGGCATCTCGTGTGCATACCCACATGGCGAGGAACAGGAGTGGGTGATGGAATACAGTGCTTAAGATATTTAAATGAGCAAGCAGGGGTAAATATTCTGAGTAGTACATATGTCTAAGTCTTGCAAAAAAGAACACATGTATGTGTGTAGGCATAGATCACTGCTCTAACAATATCGAAACGCATTTCCTATAAAAGTGCTTGATGTCTCGTGTGCTTGACAGTGTAGTGAAGATGTGCCTCCCTCCCACATACACCCATAGCAACTCTGCCACAAACATAATGAAAAATATTTTCCATTTTGCCACCTGTATCAAGAATGAAGTCTCCAAAATACCTCAAATCTGCCCATCTGTCAAAGTGTCACTGCCTATGAATCATCAGTTGTCTTTAGAGCAGTGGAGTAAGACAACCAACCCTTGTGAAAATGCAAAAGCAGACCTCAAAAAATGGAATTTGATGGAAGGCATACTGAGAACAGAACACAGCAAGTCATCCTGGCAGAACTGCTTGGGTGAATATAGACTAAAGTTATCTTCAGAGGCACAGACTATCAACACTGAGAAGAAGATTTACCAGAGCTATCATTTTTAACCCCTTAAAGTCCAAGCAAGGGTAGTGGTGGCCTGGTGGTAACGGTGCTGGATCACTGATCCCAAGAATGCGGGTTCGAGTTTCAATCTCGACAGGTTGTCACTGTTCCCCCCCCACACTGCAGCAAACTGGGTTATCAAAGGCCGGCCATGTCGCTCACTGTCTATGGTGAGAAGCATATAAAGGAACCATTGCTGACTTTCATAAAGAGTAGGCTGTGTAGCTGTTGGCCTGGTGAGCCATCCAGGGTGTACTCTGTCCTCGCCTGGAGTAGGCTGGGATGGGCGTCAGCGTCCCCGTGACCCTAATTAGGATGAACCGGTTACAGAAAATGAATGAATGAATGAATAAAGTCCAAGCATATTATTCCGTTAGGGATCATTAAACATTTTCAACATTTTCCTAAGCGTACAAAACGTACGCTAGGGGGGAGGGGGGTACGATGTCTGCGCATGCTTTTTAATATGAGAATGTCGAGCAACAATAATTCATGCACTCGTAAATATATATATATATATATATATATATATATATATATATATTTTTTTTTTTTTTTTTTAATTTTTTTTTTTTTGTGCGTGTACGTTTGAAACTCTCAATGCGTGATTCGCCAACCACCTGTGGTGTTGCATATCTGTAAAGTCTGCAATGAATACAGTACAGTACTACCCAACCCGGTATCAGCTGCTGAAATATCAGAAGGCAGCTGATCAAGGGCGTAGGCTGGGGGGTACACAGGGTGCACGTGCAAACCCCCCCACACACACACACTGCGCATGTGCACGCCCGAGCTGACCAATCAACAAACATAATATTATCAGTAAGCAATAATAGCTGAACACTGTCAATCAAACAAAGTGCGAGTTTGAGAATAAAGCACAGTTTGTTAGTCCCGCCTCCGGCTCCTGCACATGTGTTCGAACACAAACATTGACGCACAGAGAACGAATGGATAAAATAATCATAAGCCATCCAGCCTTGATCTGCAGCCTAATGCTCAGTACTTTTATAAAATTAATAGTATAGTTTGTGCTGTAAATATGTATTTTTAATAAATGCCTTTGAATCGATAAATAATTTTAGCTCAATTTGTAAATGTATTTAGCACATGTACTTGCAGATGTAGTTTGAAATATCTTTGAGACTGTTTTTGGTTGAACTACAGTGGTATGAATAAGTATCTGAACCTTTTGGAATTTCTCACATTTCCGCATAAAATCACCATCAAATGTGATCTGATCTTTGTCAAAATCACACATGAAAAAACAGTGTCTGCTTTAACTCAAACCACCCAAACATTTATAGGTTTTCATATTTTAATGAGGATAGCATGCAAACAATGACAGAAGGGGAGGAGACTTAAAGAGCAATTGAAACCAATTTTTACCAAACAATTTAAGTCAGGTGTGTGCCCAATCACTGATGAGTGGCTTAAAGCTGCCCTGCCCACTATAAAACACACACCTGGTAAGAATTGTCTTGATGAGAAGCATTGTCTGATGTGCACCATGGCTCGCTCAAAAGAGCTGTCTGAAGACCTGTGATCAAGAATTGTTGATTTGTATAAAGCTGGGAAAGGATACAAAACCATCTCTAAAAGTCTGGATGTTCATCAATCGACAGTCAGAGAAGTTGTCTACAAATGGAGAGAGTTTGACACTGTTGCTTCTCTCCCAAGGAGTGGCCATCCACCAAAGATGACGCCAAGAGTTCAGCGCAGAATACTCAGAGAGGTAAAAAAAAAACCCTAGAGTGTCTGCTAAAGACTTACAGAAATCACCGGAACAGTCCAATATCTCTGTGCACACATCAACTATATGTAAAACAATGGCCAAGAATGGTGTTCATGGGAGGACTCCAAGCAGGAAGCCACTGCTGTCTAAAAAAACATTGTTGCTCGTTTAATGTTCGCAAAAAGGCACTTGGACACTCCACAGAAATTTTGGCAAAATATTTTGTGGACTGATGAAACCAAAGTTGAATTGTTTGGGAGGAACACACAACGTCATGTGTGTAGGAAAAATGGAACAGCTCACCAACATCAACACCTCATCCCCACCGTGAAGCATGGTGGAGGGTGCATCATGGTTTGGGGCTGTTTTGCTGCCTCAGGGCCTGGACAACTTGCAATCATTAATGGAAAAATGAATTCAAAAGTTTATCAGGATGTTTTGCAGGAAAACCTGAGGCGATCTGTCAGACAGTTGAAGCTAAAAAGAGGATGGATGCTGCAACAAGACAATGATCGAAAACACAGAAGTAAATCAACTTCGGAATGGTTTCAGAAGAACAAAATACACGTTCTGGAGTGGCCAAGTCAAAGTCCAGACTTAAACCAAATTGAGATGCTGTGGCATGACCTCAAGACAGCGATTCATGCCAGACATCCCAGGAATCTGACTGAACTACAGATGAGTCCTGATCGATGTGCTAGACTGATCTGCAGCTGCAGGAAGCGTCTGGTTGAAGTTATTGCTGCCGGGGGGGCCACAAAATATTAAATGTGATGGTTCAGTTACTTATTCCTCCCCTTCTGTCATTGTTTGCATGCTATCCTCATTAAAATATGAAAACCTATAAATGTTTTGGTGGTTTTAGTTAAAGCAGACACTGTTCATCTGTGTGATTTTGACAAAGATCAGATCACATTTGATGGTGATTTTATGCAGAAATGTGAAAAATTCCAAAAGGTTCAGATACTTTTTCATGCCACTGTATAATATTTGATTCATTTTCTGAGAGTAATAGATGAATTGTCTTCTGCTGAAAAACTGTGTGTGTTTTATTGTTTTAATATTGATAATTGTGGCAAAAAAGTAAAGAAAAACCAAAAATCCTATCTCAAAAAATTAGCATATTTCATCCAACCAATAAAAAAGTGTTTATAATACAAAAAAGTGAACCTTCAAATAATTATGTTCAGTTCTGCACTCAATACTTGGTCGGGAATTCTTTTGCAGAAATGACTGCTTCAATGCGGCGTGGCATGGAGACAATCAGCCTGTGGCACTGCTGAGGTGTTATGGAGGCCCAGGATGCTTCGATAGCGGCCTTAAGCTCATCCACAGTGTTGGGTCTGGTGTCTCTCAACTTTCTCCTCACAGTATCCCACAGATTCTCTATGGGGTTCAGGTCAGGAGAGTTGGCAGGCCAATTGAGCACAGTAATATTATGGTCAGTAAAACATCTACCAGTGGTTTTGGCACTGTGAGCAGGTGCCAGGTCGTGCTGAAAAATGAAATCTTCATCTCCATAAAGCTGTTACATACTGTACATACATCCTCTTCAGCTTTGTTTTGCCTTTAAGCCAATCTGTGGGTTTTCTGTGTGGTACTCTAAATCGTATTTGTCGCTAGAGGTGGTAAATGGCGTTAGTGATTAGATAGCTTTAGTGCTTCGCTTCAGCACTAGCTTTAGCTTTAGTACTGTGTCAACAACTTCCGGACTTCCTCAGGACAGCTTTTAGGGTGATACATAGTATCAACAACTTCCGTACTTCCCCAGGACAGCTTTATTAAGGTGATACATAAAGCACCAGCTTGATGAGCCACTAGGCTTGGGTGTAAAAGCTCAAACAGGACTTACATAGTATCAACAACTGCCGGACTTCCCCAGAACATACATAGTATCAACAACTTCCGGAAGTCGTGCGCTTTTCCTCACTCTCGGTCTCGTTTTTTCTCGCGCGTTTCTCGAGTTCGACTTCCGGTTTTTGTTTTGTTTCCCGGACAGAAGAACTCACAAATTTTTTGTTCGGATTCCAATTTGTTTGGACTCTAGAGTGTTCAGATTCCGAGGCGCCACTGTATCCTGTAATCTAAAATAAAATAAAAAATTAGCCAGAGGGAGGAAGATACACTTGTTTGATACACAGTACATGTTCTATATCGCTTTTGCAGTAATGTACTCTTACTATAGTTCAGACCCCAAATATTCACTGAGTACATAAAAGGTCACATGCATCTTGACCTTTTGACCCCATTGTAGATAGGGTCCTGAAACCTTAGGTGTTCACATTCCTGTAAGGTGTGACAGTGTGATAACACATATGAATGTTGCAGCAGTGACAACTTGGTGATTGAACCCCAATTTTCGGACCAGTAAGCCAGCACTCTACACCAGGCTACCCATTTTGACTTTGTTGGTGCCAAATAGGACGGATTGTTCATTTCTTCCTCATGTCTTGTGTAGGATTTACACACAATGACATTTTTTAATCCCCCAGTGCAGCTAACTGGGTTATCAAAGGCCGGCAGTGTCTCTCACTGTCTATCTATGGTGAGAGATTCATGTAAAAGAACCATTGCTGACTTTTGTCAGGAGTAGCTGCATAACCGTCAGCGTATTTCTGCCCTGAGATGGCTTGGTAAGCTGTTCGGGATGTACTCTGCCCTCACCCAGAGTCGGCCGAGATGGTCGCCAGCCTCCCTGTGACCTTAAATAGGATGAAGCGGTTCAGAGTATGAATGAATGACATTTGTAATTCATCTATTTAAGTTACTATGTGAATATTTTTACTCCGTAAATATGCATTTATGACACTGTGAAGAACAAAATGCAAATCAAATTAATTGAATTAAATATCTGAAACCAGTAAATTCAAAGAATTATTCATGCACAACAGTCTTCAGGGGTTTGGAAAGAATGGTGCAAAACAACATGAACTGAGCAGCAGTTCTGTGAGTAAAAATGCCAACTTGATGAGAGAGGAGATCAGAGGAGTGCCAGAACCAGCTTGAGCTGACAGGAAGTAACCGCCTAGCAGCACAGTGTTTAAAAGAAAATTAATGCAATTGGTTTCATGAGCAGAAGATCCACACAGGACAGGAATCTGTCTTCAGATTACTTCTGAATTCCTAAATTCTCAGAGCGCCCTCACCTACTGTCTACAGGTGACTGACTGAACCCCCCCCCCCCCCCCCCACTGAACTGAGGTTTGCACAGATGTTATGGCTTCATTGTTCGGAAAAGGGAAACGCCAACATGCAATAATAAAATGTCTACACAATTTTATGCTTGGATGTCAATCCAGATATGAGTCATTTTCACCTAATTCTTCTTATTATTGTGCATATACATGTGCATGAATCCATTTTAGGATCTTTAAAGTAAGCTATACTGCACCCATGTTATTTTTCCTCTTGCTTTTGTAGCTTGCAGGCACGTAAACCCAATCTGCATATGATCGTTCTTTTACCGCCATCACTTCCTGCTGATGCTCGTTCTAATGAGCGCCAATAACGCTATTCTCATTTTAATACTGTAACCAGCTTTTGCTACTAAATTTGTCCTGTTTTTGCATACATACAGGCATAAATGATTGATTCATAATAACTAATTTTCTTTTTGCCTTTCTTTTCCTCTGCCTTTTTTAATATCCATTGCTGTGTCCAAATATAGAAATAAATAGATCATGGAATTGTAATACTGAAAGCAAATTTGAGATATTAACCATATTAATGACTTTGTACTAAAGTTGTATCTTTCTCATGCTCAAGCTCTTATACACATGTAAACACACACACACACACACACACACACACACACACACACACACACACACACACACACATTTCCTGGAGACTTGCTCTAACTGTAACGAAGCACTAATCATAGCCTGAGTTTAACATTCACTTTAATATTTAATGATTTAATGAGGACTTGTATTGTTCCCATAAGGAAAACAAGCCCCATAATGTGTGTGTGTGAGTGTGTGTGTGTGTGTGTGTGTGTGTGTGTGTGTCTGCAGACTTAGGTCACAACATGAATATCACACACGCGCACACACACACACACACACACACACACACACACACACACACACACACACACACACACACACACCTAAAACTTGCTATAATTAGTAACAAAAAATGACAGACCATCGGAATGAACAGGTGAGCATTTATGTTACCTGTGTTAATTGGCATGGTCTGTAGACAGGAATTTAAAATGTAAACAAACAAAAGTCAACCTTCTCAACTCAATCACACCGTAAACTACTTTTCTCGACTTACATACACACTATCTTACCGTTTACGGTCAAAGAGACAGACACACAGACACATAGATAGATAGACAAACAGACCCTTTATTAATCATCATCAGTTCATTTTCTGTAACCTCTTAATCCTAATTCCCATGCAAGGGCAGAGTACACCCTGGACAGCTCACCAGGCCATCGCAGGGCACAAACACACTGACGGCTTTGCAGCTACTCTTGTCAAAAGTCAGCAAAGGTTCTTTTACATGAACCTCACACCATATATATATATATATATATATATATATATATATATATATATATATATATATATATATATTCTTCCTTTCGTCTTTTTGCCCCTTCTCAGGAGTCGCGATTTGGCAGAGGTTTTTACGTCGGATGCCCTTCTTGTCACAACCCTTTAGCAAGGGACAGAAACACGCTGACGGCTTTGCAGCTCCTCTTTACGAAAGTCAGCAATGGTTCTTTCACATGAACCTCTCACCATAGACAGTGAGAGACATGGCTGGCCTTTGATAACCCAGTTATCAGCACTGGGGGGGACGGTGCCAACCTTGTACAGAGTGGGACTCGAACCCCCAACCTTTGGATCAGCAACCCAGCGCCCTATACCATTAGGCCACCACTACCCTACTGTTGAACACACATCAGCTTCTCTTAACTCAAATATTCGTATTAACTCAAACAATACATTTATACTTCATATTATATATGAAGTTATAGAATTCAAATTATTTATAATTGCATTCAACCTCTGGTGTCAACCAGATGACGATGTTTCCTTTTTTTAACCAGGCTTCGATCAACATTCCTTCCTAATGTCATCTCAGGGAGTTTTCCTTGTCATGATCACCCCTGACTTGCTCAGTCGGGATTCAGAATTTCTATACTGGGGCAGTGGTGGTCTAGTGGTATAAGGCGCCGGATCGCTGATCCAAAGGTTGGGGGTTCGAGTCCCCCCCGGTGCAGCTAATTGGGTTATCAAAGGCCGGCCATGTCTCTCACTGTCTATGGTGTGAGGCATGTAAAAGAACCATTGCTGACTTTCGACAAGAGTAGCTGCAAAGCCGTCAGCGTGTTTCCGCCCTGCGATGGCCTGGCGAGCTGTCCTGGGTGTACTCTGCCCTCGCCCTGAGTAGGCTGGGATGGGCACCAGCCTCCCCGTGACCCTAATTAGGATGAAGTGGTTACAGAAAATGAACTGAATTTCTATAATTCTCTTTAAATGTCTAAACCACGATAGAAATAACAGTGAAAAATAATTGACTTGAACAAAACATGATCACAATGTGCAAGACCAAACAGCTGGTGTGTGAACCTAAAAAGATATTCCAGCAGTTACGGCTTTATGAGTTGTAAGATGAACTACTGAAAGTCACCTTTCCTTAGATTGGCTGACTTGAATTAGTATATGACAGCAGTATAATGAGGCGAAGGATTTACATGCACAGACCTTTCAAAAAGGGGAGGACCCAAGTCTTGCGAATGCAGTTTCATTCAAAAACCTTTGAACACTTTAATTAATGTATGACAATGACAATTATTTCAGAAAGTTGAAATAATTGTTCCGGGAAAAAAAAAAAAAAAAAAAAAAAAAAAAAAAGAAAAGAAAAGTGTGCACATTGACCTTGACCTAAAATATGATTTCTTTCACGAGCCTAAAAAAAAAAGGTAGTATGACGTGATTCTTTCATTATAGCACAGTGAAGTGGAAAGTGTATCTTTTTTATGTAACTGTATATTTACAAATGAGTGCTTTTAATTTAAACAAATGACCCAATTCGACAGCCATGTCAAAGACATGATGACTAATGCTTTGCCTGGCACGGTGCCGCAAGTGATTGCTTTTCTATTGCATCAAAATCATAGATTCATAGATCATGATAAAACTCAGTAGCCTGAACACCTTTTCATTAATGACTGTGAGAAAGCTAGCTGGGATTCGACTCGAGCGCAGACTGATTTTTCTGATGTTTTTCCTGTACTGTAATGCATTTGTTAATCTTATTTGTTTGAAACTTGGTGTGGTCGGTGTGTGTGTGAAGCTCACTGTGATATTGATATTCACACACACAGTGACTATTAGATTTCAGGTAATGATACCCGATGCTTGTTTTGGTTGAGTTTTCTGTGACAGCATTCATGTAATTGTTTAAAAACCTGAAATTCTAATAATTTTATTGTAGTAGAAAGCATGTGTGTGTGTTTTTTTTTTTAAAATAATGCACAAGGACCCTCCATTTTATGCCCCCGCTTAAGGAGGGAACCATTACCCTCAAGGGCTGCTGAGTTTATAGTCTCCATTTTGGTGTTCATACAAGCGGTTAGGCTACAGCTTTGCCTTGATGGTTTTACCTAAAAGACTGTAAAGGCCAGATAAAATAGGGCATGACAGTGTCCTACTGCACTGGAATAGCAATGAAAGAAGATCTTCAGTAATAAAAGTATTACTGGCAGATTCTACAGCTTGGAAAGTGTTTTTCTACGATTCTGGAATGGAGGTGGTGTCAGTATCAGTGAACATACAGCTATGCCACACTTTGAAGTTCTTCAATGAAATGTCAGTATTCATTTCTTAAATGAGATACGGCATTAACACCTTCTTGGTTGAATTCCAGAACATGCATGCAACATAGCACCAACACAAAAATGATCAAAGAGCTAAAGCCAAGACCTCTCCATAAATCTTTAAAATGAGAAAATGAGGTGTCTTTGGCCAGGTACAAGACCACATCAAGCTTTTGAAATCTTCGTTTGCGATGATCACTCTGAAGCGAGTTTCTACTTTATTTCACAGGCTGGTGAAATGGAACCGGCCAAAGTCAACAACAGAGCAATTAGTAAGATACCACTCTGCACTATCTTAAGCTAATGTGGACCAATATGTCAGTGGTCACATGATCATGAGATTCAGCTAGGTTAAAAAAAAAAAAAAAAAAAAAAAAAAAAAAGTTGGCCAAGAACTGGTCTGACTGTGTTATATTAAAAGAAATATAAAAACAATTAAAAAAACATGACTTAGCTCCAGCAAGCAAAAACCACAACAAAGTTCTAACTTGAGAAGATCATTTCTGGGTGGAGTTTGCGTGTTCTCCCCATGCTTGTATGGGTTTCCCCCGGTAACTCCATTTTCCCCCAAATGCTCTTCCATACTTTCCCTTAGGGGCAAGTGTGAATTATTTTGTGTGTGTGTGTGTGTGTGTGTGTTGGCCCTGCAATGGTCAAGTGAGCTATTTGGGGTGCACCCTGCCTTTGCTCAATGTTGGCTGAGTTAGCCTCCAGCTTTCTCACACAAACCCATAATAATAATAATAATTATATATATATATATATATATATATATATATATATATATATATATATATATATATATATATATATATATGATTATCAATATTATTATTAATTTATTTTTAATTCAACATCCAACTTAACAAACAGCCGAAAGGAAAAGAAGATGAAGACAACTTAGAAAACTTTTCGGCCCTTGGTAAATTTTGAAGGCTCAGCTGAGCTTTATCAATTGCTGACCTTTGTCTTTTTTTTGTTTGTTTTTGGTCTTGGTAAAGGAACGAAAACTCAAAGGCAGTGGTGTCCTGGTGGTATATGGCACTGGATCGCTGATCCTCAGCCTGGGGGTTCGAGTCCCACTCTCCACAGGGTTGTCACTGTTGTGCCCCCCCCCCAGTGTGCAGCTAACTGGGTTATCAAAGGCCAGCCATGTCTCTCCTTGTCTATGGTGAGAGGTTCATGTAAAAGAACCATTGCTGACTTTCGTAAAGAGTAGCTGCATAGCGTGTTTCTGCCGCTTGCTAAAGCGTTGTGTCAGGAAGGACATCATACGTAAAAACCTATGCCAAATCAGATTTGCTGTGGCGAGCCCTGAAAAACGGGAAAAAGCTGAAAGGAAAAGAAGAAGTAAAGGAGCAAAAACTCTTTCTCCCTCCTATCTGTCTGGGTACCCAGTGTGTGTTTTACAGCGTTTGAAAATCCTGGATTATTAAATTTTAAACTTTTATGAAGCATCGATTTCAACTCGCATACATTTTGGTGATGGTTTTAATTTGCTTATTGTTTAAGTTATTTAGCTGAGGTCTGCACACTTAATAATAGTTCTTCATTCGTCAGTCACTAATTTGGGGTGGGGTTGAGCACTAAGTCAGCTGAATACTTGAAAACACTGTGAAAGGGAAAATGCATGCTTACTGCACCGCTCTAGAGCTCAGAACACAGTGTACAGTATTCTAATTGCAACTCTAATCATCAAGCAATTCTACACTTTATCATCTTACATGGATCAACATATTATTAAATAATAATTTTTATATGTAGACTGCAGCTCAAGCAGCATAGTGATGTAGTGGTTAGCAAGTCCGCTTCACAGCAAGAGTTTGAGTCCTTTGCTCAGACATTTCTGGGTGGAGTTTGCATGTTCTCCCCGTGCTTGCATGCGTTTCCTCCGTGTACTTCACTTTCCTCCAACAGTCCAAAGACGTGCCACAAGCGTGGCTGGCTGTTCCAAATTGACTGTAGGTGCAAGTGTGAGTGTGAATGGTTGTGTCTATGTTGACCTTGCCACGCTCTGGCAAGTGCGGTCTCCCCCTGACCTTAGTAGGATGAAGCGGTTCGGCAAACAAATGGGTGAGAATGCAGCTCAGGTATTATTGGGATAATTTCATACAATGTACATAGTAATGATCTTAAAACACTGCTTTAACTGCATTTCATACGATGGACAGAGCCAGCAAAATAGTAAGAGATTGCAAGATTGTGCCCAGTGACAATCTCAAATCAATTAAAAGTAGACCTGTGATAGGCCAGTGTAGAAGCAGCTGGGGATATGACAACCAATACAAGAGCCATTAGCAATATATGACCTGATGAGCAGGAAGGAAGACGGTGAGGATAGTCACCTCTATAGGCCTGGTCTGGCAGATGGTGAAGGTCTCCATTGACTAGATCTGGTCTGAGAAGACTTTCCCAGGCTTTCCAAACTCTATGAATTCAAACGTGCACATACCAGATCTACTTGACTCCAAAAGGTGTCAAAATGACAGCAGGATGATTCTTCAGCCCATGTTAACACCTCCACCAAAGTTAATTAGTTTGTTCATACTGTGCACATATGGCCTTCCATGTAGACCAAATCTGATGCGTATAACCGAGCCAGGAATACCTCTTCTGAAAACAAACCAAATTACATCATTATATGGAAGTGAAGGGTGTAAGGTAGGTGCAATCTTTATAATTTATGTTTTTGCACCTTCTATCTTGAGACTGGTATTCAATACATCAAATAACCAACCACATCAAAAATCTATGGTAATCATTTTTTTTTATGTAGCATTTTTCCAGACCCTCACTAAACTGGGGCTGAGGTAGCCAAAAAGCTACTCGGTGGTCAGGCTCTGAGGGTGGATGAAAGGCACATTGAATACCTCAAGGCTCTGGACGTTGTAGACACATGTCTATAACATTGCATTGTCATTGAGGGCCATACCTCTGGATTGGTAAACTAGAGTGGTAGCCCCCTTTTTAAAAAGAGACAGTCCATATTTTTGTGGAATCACAACCCTCCTGGATTTAGAGAAGGCTTTCGAACGTGGCCCTTGGTCTATCTTCTGGGATGTGCTCCGGGAGTACAGTATACCGGATCCGTTGCTCTACAGTCGCTGTATCACTAGAACCAAAGTTTAGTCCACATTGGTAACAGTCAAATTCGATTTTGGTGAGGGTTGGAGTCCACTAATGTTATCTTTTATCACCGATTCTGTTCATAATTTTTATGGGCAGAAATTCTAGGAGCAGTGTTGAGGGATTCTGGTTTCGTGACCATAGGATCTTGTCTCTGCTTTTTGCAGATAACACTGTCCTTTTGGTCTCATCAATCCAAGAACTCCAGTCCTCATTGGTGTGCCTTGCAGCCAAATACAAATTGACTGAAATGAGAATCATCATCTCCAAATACTGGATGAGGTCCTACCCCAAGTGGATGAGTTCAAGCATCTCAGGGTCTTGTTCATGAGTGAGGTAAGGATAGAGCGGGAGATCGACAGGATTGCTGCAGCCTCTGCTGTAAAGCGAAGCTTGTACCAGTCTGTTGTGGTGAAAAGGGAGCAGAGCCACAAGGCGAAGCTTTGAATTTACCAGTTAATCTATGTTGCAACCGTCACCTTTGGTCACGAGCTTTAGTGAACGAAAAAACAAGATCGCGGATACAAGCCACTGAATTGAGCTTCGTTCACTATGTGGCAGAGCTCTGCTTTAGAGATAAGGTAAGAAGCTCAGCCATCCAGGAGGAGCTCGGACTGGAACCGCTGCTAATCCGTGTTGAAAGGAGGAACCAGTTGAGGTGGCTTGGGCATCAAGTTAGAATGCCTCCAAAACGCCTACCTGGTGTGGTGTTTCAGATATGTCCAACCGGGAAGAGACCTTGGAGTCGACCTAGAACACGCTAGAGGGATTATGTCTCTCAGCTGGTCTGGGAACACCTTGGTGTCTCCTCAGAAGAGTTAAAGGAAGTGGCTGGGGAGAGGAACGTCTACACCTCATTGCTTAGGCTGCTGCCCCCGCGACCCAATGCCAGATTAATCAGAAATTTTTTTTATGGGGAAAAATATTGTCAATTTTATCTTAATAATAAACATTTAAATATGAATACATTACATACTCTATAAATATCAGTTTTATCAGAAAATTATTATTTGTAAAAACATTTCATTGTCTTTGTTTATTCTCTCTAATGAGTTGGAATCTAATGAAAAGCTATAGATAGAGTTATTAAAATATTCATTAAGAAAAAGAAGGGGTGCGGTTGTGACCTAATGGTTAGAGAAGTGGCTTTGGGACCAAAAAGCTAGATTACTGAACCAGTCGGAAAAATGTGTGGTGGTGGATAAGTGAGCTGCACCTTCTCTTCCTCCACATGTGTGTATGCTCACATTGGATGGGATAAATGCAGAGGCAATAATTTCCTTTGCAGAATTAAGTTATTATTCTTTATCAGTTTTTCAGCAACATTTTATGTACATGTTTTCATAAGCTGTCTCAAACATCAAGAGACAAGAAAATATATTGAAGACGCAGTTGATATGGATTTAGTGACGTCCGCATAATTCCATCAAAAAGAAAGACCATTCAGAGCTAAAAAATAATGACTGGTGTAGCAACCACACTTGTTGACTGTACTCTTGAGTGGCACTAACTGGCATATATTATATATATATATATATATATATATATATATCATATAGTATATACAGTGTATACATATATATATATATATATATAAATATATAGTATATACAGTATATATATATATATATATATATATATATATATATATATATATACACACACACACACACACACACACACACACCATATCCTTGCTGTTGTATAATATGGCCTAATGTTAGGTTATGTTATTTTTCTTCAATGTACAGTACTTGAATGACATGTTTATGCTAATACTACTAACATAACCACTGCGATGACATTAGGTATTATGTAATTAGTAAAGAAATTCTAACTTAAACACCTACAACCTACGTCCTCTGAGTCTTCCGACACATGAGTGCTCTGTCTAAATTAAAGATGAAGTTGAACTTCTAATTATCGAATTGATAACAGTGTTAGAACTATTGAAAACTTCCTGTCTATGATTCTCAAAATATTACTTTACTTTCGTACTATTTCTGTAAGCTCCCAAATGTATTTTCTGTAACTGCTTAATCCTAATTAGGGTTGCGAGGAGGTTGGCGTCCATCCCAGCCAACTCCGGGTGGGGGCAGAGTACACCCTGGACAGCTCGCAGGGCAGAAACATGCTGACGGCTTTGCAGCTACTCTTGTCGTACGTCAGCAAAGGTTCTTTTACATGAACCTCTCACCATAGACAGTGAGAGACATGGCTGGCCTCTGATAACCCAGTTAGCTGCACTGGGGGGGAGGTCCCAAATGTCTATTAATAATAATAATATGAACAATATATAGCTCAGGCGAAGGGAGCAGTAGTGGCCTGGTAGTAAAGGGCGCTGGATCACTGATCCTAAGGTTGTGGGTTCGAGTCCCACTCTCCACATGATTGTCACTGTCCCCCCCCCTAGTGCAGCTAACTGGGTTAGCAAAGGCCGGCCATGTCTCTCACTGTCTATGGTGAGAAGTTCATGTAAAAGAACCATTGCTGACTTTCGACAAGAGTAGCTGCAAAGCCGTCAGTGTGCTTCTGCCCCTTGCGAAGGGTTGTGTCAGGAAGGGCATCTGATGTAAAAACCTGTGTCAGATTTACTGTGGTGACCGCTGAGAAAAAGAGAAGAGGCAAAAGGAAAAGAAGAAGATATAGCTCATGCAAAAGGTAATAACTTATTAGGACCGAGCTCACATTTGTGCACTGTGGACAGAAAAACACACAAAGTTTCGTGAAAGGTAAAAAAAAAAAAAAAAAGTACAAAAAAAAAAATACAAAAAAAAAAATGCACTATGAAATGGTAATATAAAATAAATAGGATAAAATTTATCATAAAATAAATGTAATATAACATAATAAAATGGTGGCTAAGGGGTGAGAAAGAAGCTCTTACATGCTTCATGTGTTTAATTTTCCTGTTATGTAACTTAGCCATTGTAGCCCGTCAGCTACCAAGCGTGTACAGTACAGTGTACCATTCTCCAAATTTAACTGCGAATTTAATAATCGTGCTTTTTTTGAAAGCTTATTCTTCTCTTTAGGATGGCACGTGGTGTAATGGCTAGCAGTTCCTCCTCAAGTTGGCATGTGTTTATGTGGGTTTCCTCTCTGTACTATTTCCACCAACACTTAAAAAAAAAAAACATGCATGTTAATCCCATTCAGAAATTCTTTCCATTGCCCCTAAATGTGAATCCAAATGTTTGTTTGTCTGTGTCGGCCCTGCAATAGACTGGCAAGCTGTTCAGGGTGTCCCCTACCTTCATCTGGTGTCAGATGAGATTGGCTGCAGCCTCCCCACAACCCTAATAAAGAATAGCGTAGTTCAGAAATGAAATTAAATGAGAAAAGCATTTTCTATTTATATGGGGACTCGGTTTCACATTATTTTTTATTGACTGCGCCTGCGTTTGAAATGAATAAGTGGTATAAAGTATTTATAAATTTGCAGTATTTCAGTAGAGGATTTAAGGCATTTAAATCTGTATTCCTATATGCTTTCAGACAAATGTAATAGATCTCTTAGGATATGGACATTTTTGTAGACTAGATTTTGATGAACACCGCTTCTGTGTATAAATGCTTCTGTGAATGATTTACGAATATATTTGTTCATTTCCAGTTTGATAAATGAGGCCCAATGTTTGCAAACTTTTTAATGGTGGGGTACATGATAACAGATGCGACATCCCTGCTGAACCCTCTAGTGCAGTGACATTGAGTGATTATAAAGCATGGGCCAGAGTTCTGCAACACGATGCTTTGACTGGATTTATGTTGCTACTTTCGAATAAATCACTAAATCTTTAAAGAATGGAAGCCAACATGCTCATCATATATTGCATGTCTTTACAGCGAATTATGCCAGTTGTGTGTACAACAAATATTTATTCCAAAGATCGAGGTAGCACACAGACAGTACAACAATTCATAGAAAACAAGCATGTTAATGTGGCATCAAGAAAGAAAAGATCATATGCACCAGGACATAATAATATACGTACAGTGATCCCTCACTTTCCGTGGTTAATTGGGACCGAGATTCTCATGCGACCACCGAAAACCACAAAGTAGGATCACCCCGCCAACCTCCAACCCCCCCACCAAGTGACGTATTTTTGATTTGATTAAATGTTTGGGTTTTTACACCCGAGCCTAGCGGCTCATCAGGCCGGCGCTTATCCCCGGTTTCCGTAGCGTGAAACAATCAGGAGTTGATGACGCTAGTCCATCGCAGGTTACCTTCCCAGTATATATTTTACTGGTACCCATTTATACTGCTGGGTGAACAGAGGCACACTTGTGGTTGAGACCTTGCCCAGGGGTCTTAACACAGTGAGGGTCTCAGTGGGATTTGAACTCACAACCTCCCAATCATGAGCCCAACACTCTAACCACTACACCACCGGCTCCAAGTGACGTATACGTACATATATATGTGTATATATTATCAATAAATGCATATTCAATGCTATAAATGCTTCTAATAACAATTAAACATTTAAAAATAATGCATTAAATGTAAATAAAATATAAATACACACACATACAGATGTGCATGCACGCACTCAGATGCGCACCGTACAACAATGTAAATAGTTTTGATGGGAGGTTTTGGGTTGTTTTTTTTTTTTTTTTTTTTTTTTTAATTTATTTATTTATTTAGTTTTGCATGGTTGGCCTTGTTTTTGTGCCATTTTCCTTAACTTTTCCCCTATTCTTCCTTAATTTCCTTATTTTTTTTAATTCGATGAATATTTTTTTGAAAAAAAAAAACGCGATGCACTGAAGCCGCATGAATCGAAGCGCGACGTAGCGAGAAATCCTTGTATTTGTAAATCCCCCAGACCCTATTAGGGTTGGCAAGATTTCATAAAGTCACAAGAGAAATACAAGGACTACAATGGCACTCCGATTGACTCACAAACAAGGTGCATGTGTTGAATGACAAACACCAATTAATTGGATTAGAGCTGATAGGCTGATGCAAGTGTAAATTCAGCAAGGAGCATGAATTCTAAAACTGCGAAATAATGACATTCATTCTCTTCCATTACTAAATTAACAGGAATTAGGTTACTATACTTCATATTACACTGAAAGGGACGACGAAACAAGAGATAGTGTTCTTTTATGACTCCTTCCATCAGTCAAGACTTCTTTTCTCAGTGAGTGTCTCAAAGGCTACTATAGTTGTCCGTCTCAAGGTAAATTGCTCCTATTTCCATGGACGTGACAGACTTGACTTTGGACATCAAGCTAGAGTTTATCTGCCTCTTTTATCCAATTAGGATATGAGTTCACTTTGGAAAGTTCACACACACACACACACACACACACACACACAGTACCAAGGAATACCAACACACATAGACGGCCCAATCACTACTACTGAGTCCCCATTTAGATCCCAGCTGGGATAACACAGTCTCTCCATGCTCACTTATCTGCTTCTATTCCACATCCACCCTTCATTGTACACACACACACACACACACACACACACACACACACACACACACACACACACACACATACATAGCATTTGCAGTAGTGTGGGCCCAGCGTGTGAGATGAGCAGCAAACATGGGGTGACAGGCTCGGTTGGGCCATTATTGAATTGCAGTGAGGACTATATTACTTTAGAGGGAGATAAAAGACTATGAACAAGACAGATGGGAGGGGGGACATCAAACAAGACTGTGTCCATATTGTGCCAGGACCAATCCCGCGGAAGGCAGCTTTGATTTCCCCTTAGGCCAGGTGCCATTTCTCCTTGAATAATTCTTATGAACAATCCAGCATGTTCTGTAGTTTTTATTCCTCTTCCTTTTACTGAACTGCCTTGCTTTTCTGTCTGCTTTTACCCATGACCAGTGAACAAATGCTCTGTTCTGATGTTATGATTGGAATTCTTCAAAAACATTTAATTTCACCATGTGTGCTGAAGCTCTTGGGGGAGCACCTTGGCATACAAAGCAGGAAGGCCTATGGGAAATCCACAATGTGCTTGCCAGGAATCGCCTCTGAAAGCAACAAGCACCATCACCAAAGCAGCCTGCTGCCAACACGCTATTCATTAGCCGCAGTGTTTACCGAGTCTGTTCCACCCCGATGAGCTTCACACTCTTCCATCAATGAGAAACACACAGCAGTGTTCATAGATAAAGTGAGCCTGTTGTTGCCGTTTTTTCACCATTAGAGTAGTTAGTACAACTAAAAAATTTTTTTTTAGAATTGAACGATTACACAATTATTGTTGACAGAATTCATGCATTCATTCATTTATTTGCTGAGCTGCTTAAAGTAGCAGGGGAGTGTAGCATATCCTGGATGACTCTGGATGAAGGCAGGGTGCACCCTGAACAGCTTTCCAGTCCATTGCAGAGATAACACACACAACCAATCAAGAATAGGCATGGGGAGAGCATGCACACTCCAGACAGAATAATCTTCTTCAAGCCCGGGAATCGAACTCAGAACCTTCTTGCTGGGATGCAGAAATGCACTATGCAATCAGCTCTCACTATAAGTGAATGGTAAATGTGAATGCTATAAGTAGTAACCGCAAAAAACCACTGCAACTCTACAAGGCGAACAACTGTGTCAATATAAACCGTTTATCTTTACCACTGACCGATTATTCAATTCATAGTTGAATATCACACAGGGCTGTTTTCTTGTGTTTAAAATATGAGAAGTCAGACAGAATTCATACTGAATGTTTGGCATAACTTTGAAAATAGACTTTTTCAGAAGGAATGCATGACTTTCTATTGTAAACATCAGAAAATCAAAAAACATGGGAATTTTAATAAGGAGTATTTAAGATTGATTTTCAGTACATTTTACAAATATACTGCTTGATGCTTGCTAGCATGCTAACTGTATTTTAATATGCAGTGTAAACAATAATTGGACATACAAGGATCCCTCACTTTCCGCGGTTAATTGGGACCACCATGCGACCACCTAATTCCGCGAAGTAGGATCCCCCCCCCCGATGTATTCGTACATGTATATAATATCAATAAAGACATATTCAATGATATAAATGCTTATAGTAAGAATTAAACATTCAAAAATAATGCATAACATGTAAATAAAATATAATACACACATATACAGATGCACTCGCACTCAGATGCGCACCTCATAACAATGTAACTAGATTTGATAGGAGGTTTAGGGTTGTTGTTTTTTTTTGTCTGTTTAGGGTTTATTTTTTGTGTAATTGGCCTTGTTTTTCTGGCATTTTCCTTAACTTTTCCCCTATTCTTCCTTAATTTCCTTATTTTTTAATTCGATCAATATTTTTAGAAAAAAAAACGTGATGCACTGAAGCCGCATGAATTGAATCACAAAGTAGCGAGGGATCTCTGTATATGTTTCTTGGTCATTGTTGAGGTATGATAGTCAATAGTGATCTGAAGATTAAAATTTTTCTCAGATAGTTTAATCTTACTTGATTTTTCAAGCTGTTGCTGCCTTGGAATTGTGAAGCAATATAATACAAACAGAGTTAAAAACAAATAATTTCATAGGTGAGACAAACAATAGAGATTGTCTATGATATGATGCTCTGACAGACTGTGGAAAAAATGAAATAATGTCACAAGAACATTCTTCAATTGTCACCTTATCATGGTGGAGGGGTTTGAGTGTCCTAATGATGTGCTGTCGGGGGGCAGTATGCCCCTGGTGAGGTCACCCAATGCAAACATGTCCTAGGTGAAGGACATGTCCTAGGTGAAACATGTCTGGTGGGGAGGTAGAATGAGCTGGTGTGTAAGACTAAGAGACAGTGACTAGACATAGTTTGACGCAGCTTGATGCATGGCTTGGGATTTCGAACCATGTATTTTGTGAATTTAGAGAAAGTTTTTGACCCTGTCCCTCGGGCTATCTTCTGGAGTGTGCTACGGGCCATTCGGTCTCTGTATTATTAGAGACAGAGCTTGGTCCGCACTGGGAAAAACAGGTCAAATTCGTTTCCGGTGAAAGGATGGAGTCCGCCGAGGCTGTCGTTTGCCACCGATTCTGTTCATAATTTTTCCTGACAGAATTTGTAAGTGCAGCGGAGGCGCTGAGGGGTTCTGTTCTGGTGGCCAGGATCTCATCTCTGGACCTCCAGCTCTCATTGGAGAGATTCACAGCTTAATGTGAAGAGACCATGATAAAAATCAGCACCTTCAAGTCTGAGTCCATGGTTCTCAGTCAGAAAAGGGTGGAATGCACGCTCTGGATCTTTAATGAGGTCCAGCCTCAAGTGTAGGAGTTCAAGTATCTCAGGTTCTTGAGTGAGCAGAGGATGGAGGAGGAGATGGATAGGTGGCTCGCTGCAGCCTCTGCTGTAAAGCGGAGCTTGCACTGGTCAATCATGGGGAAGAGGGAACTGAGCGCAAGGCACAGCTCTCAATTTACAAGTCGATCTACCTTCTAATCCTCACCTACGGTCATGAGCTTTGGGTAGTAACCGAAAGAATAAGGCTCTTCCTTAGAGATACTGTGAGAAGCTCCGCCATTCTGGAGGAGCTTGGTGTAGAACCGCTGCTCCTTCGCGTTGAGTGGAGCCATATTGTTTGGGCTGGTTAGAATACCTCCTGAACACCTCCCTTTTGTATGTTCAACTGGGAAGAGACCTTAGGGTTGACCTATAACACTCTGGAGGAACGATAATTACAAAAAATTACGAGAAGATATATTTATCTTATGTACCAAGGGGAACTAAATTCTCTTTGAGCTTGATAAGCCTATGTGTCCTATTTGGTATTATGATGGCATAAAATGTTTGAAACCATACGTTAACTGGATTATTCTCTTACCTTATGAGTCATTGACAGTGAACATTTGCAATAAATCAGATATCAAAGACTCCACCCGAAGTTCATATTGGCAGCTGATCATTAATCAAGGCAGGCGGGAGACGAACATTCATTCATTTATGCATGATTTTTTTAAGCAGTTTAATCCTAATTAGAGACTCTGGGAGGCTGGCGCCCATCTCAGCCAACTCGGGGTGGAGTACACCTTGATCAGCTTACCAGACCACTGCAAGGGAACACACACACACACACACACACACACACACACACAAAACCATTCAATTCAATTCAGTTTTATTTGTATTGCACTTTTTGCAATTGACGATGTCTCAAAGCAGATTTACACAGTAACACAGTGAAACTAGGGACTTACAAAGTATAAAGGAATTTAAATATTTCCTATTACCTGTACACATCCATCGAAGAAGGAGAGGTCGAAGAAAGAGAGGCAGAAGGCGTGTCCGTGGGCAGAGAGAGAAGAGGAAAAGCATGAGTTTAGGACTGAGAATAGGGAATTTGAATGTTGGAACTATGACAGGAAAAGGTAGAGACCTGGCTGACATGATGCAGAGGAGGAAGGTGGACATAATGTGTGTTCAGGAGACCAGGTGGAAAGGTAGCAAGGCTAGAAGCTTAGGAGAAGGGTTGAAGCTGTTTTTTCATGATATGGGTGGAAAGAGAAATGGATTAGAAGTCATCTTGAAGGAGGGGTTGGTCAAGAATGTTCTAGAAGTGAAAAGAGTGTCAGACAGAGTGATGAGTCTCAAGTTAGAAATTGAAGGCTTGGATTCAATGTTGTTAGTGCGTATGCGCCACAGGCAGGTGAGTGAGAAGAGAAGGAGAGATTCTGGAGTGACTTTGATGAAGTGTACATGAGAGTACTTTGATGAGAGTACCCCCAGAGGTGAAAGAGTGGTGATTGGTGCAGACTTCAATGGACATGTTGGTGCAGGCAACAGAGGGGATAGGTTTGGTTTCCAGGACAGGAACACAGAGGGACAGATGTTGATAGATTTTGCAAAAAAGGATGGAAATGGCTGTGGTGAATACTTTTTTCCAGGAGAGAGATTAGCATAGGGTGACTTATAAAAGTGGAGGTAGGGGCACACAGGCAGACTACATCTTGTGTTGGCAATGTAATTTGAAGGAAGTCAGTGACTGCAAAGTAGTAGTGGGTGAGAAGGTTGCCAAACAGCCAAGGATGGTGGTGTACAGGATAATGCTGGTGGTAAGAAAGGTGAAGAAGGCAAAGGCAGAGCATAAGACAAAGTGGTGGAAGCTGAAAAAGGAAGAGTGTCGTGTTGTGTTCAAGGAGGAGCTGAAACAGGTTTTGGGTGGTCAAGAAGTGCTTCCAGATGACTGGACAACTACAGCTAATGTGATTAGGGAGACAGGTAGGAGAGTACTTGGTCTATCCTCTGGAATGACAGTCAATAAGGAGACTTGGTGGTGGAATGAGGAAGTGCAGGAGTGTGTACAAAAGAAGAGGTTAGCTAAGAAGAAATGGGACATAGAGAGGACCAAAGAGAGTAAACAGGAGTACAGGGAGACACAGCATAAGGTGAAGGTAGCGGTGTCAAAGGTCAAACAGAGGGCGTATGATGACTTGTATGCTAGGTTGGACAGTAAGGAGAGAAAATGATTTATACAGGTTGGCACAGCAGAAAAATAGAGATGGGAAGAACGTGCAGCAAGTTAGAGTGATTAAGGACAGAGTGGGAAACGTCTTGACATGACAGAAGTGTGCTGGGAGGATGGAAAGAATGCTTTGTAGAGCTGATGAATGAGGAAAAATGAGAGAGAAAAAAAGAATAGAAGAGGTGACTGCTGAGGACCAGGAAGTAGCAAAGATTAGTAAGGGTGAAGTGAGGGGGGGAAATTGAAGAGGATGAAAAGTGGAAAGGCAGTTGGTCCTGATGACATACCGGTGGAGGTATGGAAGTGTCTAAGAGAGGTAGCAGTAGATTTTCTGACAAGAACATTCAACAAGGTTTTAGAGAGTGAGAGGATGCCGGAGGAATGGAGGAGAAGTGTGCTGGTGCCCATTTTTAAGAACAAGGGAGATGAGCAGAGTTGTAGCAATTACAGAGGGATAAAGTTGATGAGCCATACAATGAAATTATGGGAGAGAATAGTGCAAGCTAGACGAAAGGAAAAGGTCAGCATTTGTGAACAACAGTTTGTTTTCATGCCAAGAAAGAGCACCACAGATGCAGTGTTTGCTTTGAGGATGTTAATAGAGAAATCCAGAGAAGGTCAGAAGGAGCTGCATTGTGTCTTTGTGGATCTGGAGAAAGCATATGACAGGGTGCCGAGAGAAGAACTGTGGTATTGTATGAGGAAGTCTGGAGTGGCAGAGAAGTATGTTAGAGTGGTGCAGGACATGTATGAGAGATGTAAGACAGTGGTGAGGTGTGCTGTCGGTGTGACAGAAGAGTTCAAGGTGGAGGTGGGACTGCATCAAGGGCCAGCTCTCAGCCCCTTCTTGTTTGCTATGGTAATGGACAGGCTGACAGACGAGGTTAGACAAGAATCTCCATGGATTATGATGTTTGCAGATGACATTGTGATCTGTAGTGAGAGCAAAGAACAAGTGCAGGAAAATCTAGAGAGGTGGAGGTATGCCCTGGAAAGGAGAGGAATGAAGGTTAGCTTCAGTAAGACAGAATGTGTGTGTGTGTGAATGAGAAGGACCCAAGAGGAACGGTGAGGTTACAGGGGGCAGAGATAAAGAAGATGGAGGATTTTAAGTACTTAGGCTCAACAATCCAGAGCAATGGAGAATGTGGAAAAGAGGTGAAGAAGCATGTGCAGGCAGGTTGGAATGGATAGAGAAAAGTGTCCGGTGTGATGTTTGATAGGAGAGTATCGGCAAGACTGAGGGGAAAAGTGTACAAGACGGTGATGAGGCCAGCGATGTTGTATGGTTTAGAAACAGTGGCCCTGGGGAAAAGACAGGAGGCGGAGCTGAAGGTAGCAGAGATGAAAATGTTGAGGTTCTTTTTGGGAGTAACAAGGATGGATAGGATCAATAACGAGGACATCAGAGGGACAGCACATGTAAGATGTTTTGGAGACAAAGTCAGAGAGGCGAGATTGAGATGGTTTGGATATGTACAGAGGAGGGATAGTGAATATATTGGTAGTAGGCTGCTGAGGTTGGAACTACCAGACAGAAGGCCCAGAGGAAGACCAAAGAGAAGATTTATGGATGTGGTGAAGGAGGACATGAAGGTAGTTTGAGTAAGAGTAGAAGATGCAGAGGATAGGGTGAGATGGAGGCAGATCATTTGCTGTGGCGACCCCTGAAGGGAACAACTGAAAGGAAAAGACGAAGAATTATACATATATATATATATATATATATATATATATATATATATATGTGTGTGTGTGTGTGTGTGTGTGTGTGTGTGTGAGAGAGAGAGAGAGAGAGAGAGAGAGTGAGAGCTGGCCTTTAGTAACCAAGTTAACTTCACCAAGGGAAATTAATTATTTGTTAGGCGCTCCACCAAAATTAGACGCTGGTCGCACAGACCACTTTTGAGATAAAGGCCAGAAAAGTAAAAATGGTCCATTTTTATCGAAATTCAGATTTTTGCATAAACTATTAAAATGAATGGCTCAAGTGAAATCGACTAAAACTATCTAAAAATGTATTTTTTCTTCTATTTTTCTGACGAGTACCCTCATAAAACTAGATAAAAACAGTAGCAAACTTACCGGTTTTTGTTGCAATTATTCACAGAGTTCGGTACAAGACACACTATAATCCATACACCAGAAGAGCGGCTGTGAAGTAGTCTCTCTATTTTGGATACTGTTTTGATATTAAAATGCCGTCTCAGTGAATAAAATAAAGGTTATAAAGAAGATATGCTCATAAACAATGCAGGCTAGTTGCTAAGGAAGATCTGAAACGAGCACACTGATTGGTCAGCTCGGGCTTGCACATGCGCAATGCCCGTCACATGTTAACTTCCGGTTTTTGCTTCCTGCATCTGCTTTACTACATGCAGAATTTATATCTGCCTTTCTCTTCAATAACAGTCATTAAGTTTATTTATAAAAATGATGTGAATACACATCATTTCTGGAAAAGGAGAGTGAAATGTCATCTGTGATGTCTAGCATCATTAGTATAGATGTTAAATTTGACACGAGAATTGGGCTTTGAAGATGCCGTAATGCTTGGCGTTCTTGAAGATTATTTTGCCAGTGAGTATTTTTCTCTGCATGCAAAATTTTATTATGGAATTTTTTTGATCATTTGATTTGTGTGTAATCTTGTCTGGATTGGACATGCTGGATTGTGGGTTGTTTAGTTTTGTACGGAAATTGGTCAAGACCTGAAAAATACTTAAATGTTTCATTCCTTTTACATATGAACAAACTGATGACTATGCCAGCAGTGTTGATGAAGATTTTGATTTTGATGTTGATGAAGAAGAGGCATCTGTTAATAAAAGTGTGATGACTGGTGTTTGTGAAGAAGATGTGATCTTATCCGCGGAGCAGGATATAGATGAAGATGATGATGCTGAGGGCGGAGTTGATGAAGGTTACTTGTATAAAGAGATCAGAGAGTTTTGTTAGAGTTTTCTTATATTTCGTTTTCTTAATTTCAGTGTGATTGTTTGAACCTGACAGTGTTTTTGTTCAATCAGTATCATTTGAAGGGATTTGAACCTTTATATAATGGTCAAAAAGATACATAAAGATACTTATTGGAATAAACAGAAATAAAAAAAAAATAGTCGTTTTTTTTGGTAATTTTTGGAGTCAGCACGGTGACTGATGGGTTTAAAAAGGGCGATGAAATGAGGATGATTTCTCTTATCATCTCTTCCTAAAACTCTTCCTAGACATGTTTTCTCAAAGTTTATATGGCTGAGGTGCATTAAAATGTTTGGTTGCTAAGGACTAATGATCTTGGAACTAAAGATTTTCTCTAAAACGTCTTTTGAAATTTTTAGTTGAATGCTGACACAAGAAATAGCATAGCTTTGTCAGTTTTCAAGGTATTGACAAACTTTTTGCTGCATTTGGCAGCATTGGGCCTCCTCTATCTGACTGTGTAAAAAGTTCATTTTTGGACCCAAGAGCCTACTTTTGGTGGAGTGGCTCACATTTAATTGAAATTAAAAAAGTCATATTTTTTGTGAAATATAATCTCTCTTCCTCTCTCAAAGTTTATTTCATACACATGCAAAAATAAAGAAGAACTGAGGTGTGGATTAGGAATGAAAATGGAACACAGAATAAAGGCTCACAGTTCACCACTCAGACTCTGCGCATCATAAAAAATACTTCTCAGACAAGCAGACAGACAAATCACAGAAACTTCAAGTGAGGAGTTAAGGTGAGGTGAACCAACAAAACACAATATAACTGGAAGCGGAGGCAGAGAAATGTAACACACACAAACACACACACATACGCGTGTGCACGCTGCACACATGCATGCACACACACACACACACACACACACACACACACACACAAACACACAAACACACACACAAACATGCACACACTCTCTCTTTCTTATTAATCATCCCTTACAATAAAACAAAACAGAAAATAAACAACAGCAATGCTTCCAACAATTTTCAGGGGAAAGTGGAGAATACATGCTTTGAATATTACCATATCACCTATATACGAATTTGCATATTAATCGAGCCATCATGATGATTTGCATATCAAAACACAAGAGCAGAATGAATATAATCAGAAAACACAAAGAGTCAAACACTTATGGATATGCTGGTATACGACAACAGACAATTATCAATTGATCATAATCTCTGATTACCAGTTTCAAAAGATTATTTTTGGTTTTGAAGTCCTGTGTAGACAATGAATATGATATAATTTATATTTGTTTATAACCAAACTATTTACTGTCAAGAAGTTGTCTGGTAAACAACTAGGTTTTCTGTTCTTATTGCAAACGCTGGTCTGAAATAATGAGCTTGGTTTCTCATGCAAGACTCAGACTTTAATAAATTGTCTCTATCATAAAAAAATCTAATATTTAATTAAAGATATCTTCCATATTCTGTTATCGTATGTACAGACACTCCCCACTTTACGTTCATTCATTTTACGTATTTTTCGATTTTACGTTTAGAAAAAAATTATGTTGAGTTTCGCGTGTTCTCTGTAGTACAAGACGTACCTACGTAGTACGCTGACGTAATACACTACTTACGCATTACGCTGCATCCATTGTTTACAAACGACAGACTGAATGTGCCCCTCCTTCTTCCCAGTTCACTGCATGTTACCCTTGTATTAAGACGTCGTCTCTGTGATCTTTGTGTTTACACTGTTTTGTGGACTTTTGTAACCCTAAGCAAATATGGTTGGTCAGAAGCATAAGTCTACAAGTGATGATGGTAATCAGAAAAAGCGGCAAACCATCTCGTTAGAAATGAAGATGGCTATTATCAAGAAAAATGCTGGTGAAAAACATGTGAATGTTGCACGTTTCTTCCAAATGGCTCCGTCGACCATCGGAACCATTTACAAGCAGAAAGATCACATCACAGAGAATGTTAAAGGTTCTATTTGATACTGTATTTGATGAGTGAATTTGATTAAAATTAATTTTGCTTGAATTTAATTTATTTGAAATTAATGTTGATATTATTTGATATATTTGATATTATTTTACAATGTTATGTTTATAATAATTGATTTAGGGGTGTTTTATGAGATATGGCAATGGTATTTATGGATGTATAGTACAGTATGAACGCCATACATCACTGGAACATACAGTAACAACTTACTTTTTTTTTTTTCACCTTACATTCAGCCGTCCGGAACTGAACTAAAACCGAAGTCGGGGAGCGTCTGTATTCAGATTTATATCATTCATTCATTCATTTTCTAAACTGCTTAATCCTAATTAGGGTCATGGGGAGGGTGGCACCCATTTCAGCCGACTCTGGGCGAGGACACAGTACACCCTGGACAGCCTGCCAGGCCATTGTGGGGCAGAGACATGCCGACAGCTATGCAGCAACTCTTGATGAAAGTCAGCAATGTTTTTTTACAGCCTCTCAACATAGACAGTGAGAGACATGGCCAGTCTTTGATAACCCAGTTAGCTGCACTGAGGGGACAGTGACAACCCGTTGAGAGTGGGGCTTGAAACTCCAACTGTAGGATCAGCGATTCAACACTCTTACCACCAGGCCACCACTGCCCAGATTTATATCAATAAATCTTTTACTCAACAGACTATTTATTATTTTCAAAGAAAAATTCATGTCTATGGTTATTTTCGGTTATTCAATTAACTTGGAAGGGCCCGAGTCATGAAAACAATCCAACATGGGGGATGAAGAAATATGGCTTGAAAAAAGTACTACAACAACAACAACAACAACAACAACAACAACATTGAAGTGCATGTATTGGATTTTGTAATATATAACAGTCTCATAATAACAGTAGTACAGGGATCCCTCACTTTCCACGGTTAATTGGGATCAACTCCCCCACCCCGACTGATGTATATGTACATGTGTATATAATATCAATAAATACATATTCAATGCTATAAATACTTATAATAATAATAATTAAACATTAAAAAATAATACATAAGATGTAAATAAAATATATACACACACACACTCCTGCTGCACGTGCACGCACTCAGATGCGCACCTCACAAAAATGTAAGAAGTTTTGATGGGAGGTTTTGGGATTTTTTTTGTTTTTGTTTTTTTTGCATAATTGACTTTGTTTTTGTGGCATTTTTCCTCAACTCTTCCCCTATTCTTCCTTAATTTCCTTATTTTTTAATTCAACGAATATTAAAAAAAAATAAAAAACAAAAAAACATGATGCACTGAAGCCACATGAATTGAAGCGTGATGTATCAAGGGATCCCTGTACATTGTTTTATCTCACAACATATAGGACCAAAGCATTTCTATATTCAAATGGAAAGATAACATGTACACCATGCTGAGTAATCATTTCACTCGAGCTGTGTCACAGACATTTAGAATTTACTTACAGACAACATCTACTTCACCCAACTGTACCAACAAAACCAACAGGTGTGTAGTATAGCATTAAATACAATTATAACAACATGTGTGAATAGAAATATTATATAGTGAATAATGAGAAAGAAAATCCAGGCTTTTAATAATAATAATAATAATAATAATAATAATAATGATAATAATGATAATAATAATAATAATAATAATAATAATAATAATGATGATGATAATAATAATAATAATAATGATAATAATGATAATAATAATAATAATAATGATAATAATAATAATAATAATGATAATAATGCTAATGATAATAATAATAATAATGATAATAATAATAATAAAAATAATAATAATAATAATAATAATAATGATGAAGATCATAATAATAATAATAATGATAATAATGATAATAATAATGATAATAATAATAATAATAATGATAATAATAATAATAATAATGATGATAATAATAATAATAATAATGATAATAATGCTATGATAATAATAATAATAATGATAATAATAATAATAATAATAATAATAATAATAATGATAATAATAATAATAATAATAATAATGATGATAATAATAATAATAATGATAATAATAATAATAATGAAGCAACAAGGAGACAGGAAAGAAGAAAAAGTAAATAATAAGACAGACAGGTTCTGTTATAAATATTATAATTAGAAAAACAATGTTCAATGTTCTTGTCAAGCATTAGAAACCATGTCAGAGTTAACGTGAGTTTTCTTAAAATGCCTTCTGAATTTATATTGTTTACAAACCGATATATGCATTCTCACAGCACAGCAGCTACACAAGCTTCAAGCTGGAGATGAAAACACTTCTCTGTGTATTCACTGTTAATACACTTGTTCTCCCAAACAACTTCTCATTTTTTTTCCAGAACATAACAGACATTTTGTTCAAGTTATCAGACTACTGCACTAAGAACAGATTGAGACTTCCTTTCGGCTTTTTCCCTTTTTCTCAGGGGTCGCCACAGCGAATGATTCGCATGTTTGATTTGGCATAGGTTTTTACGTCGGATGCCCTTCCTGACACAACTCTTTAGCAACGGGCAAAAACACACTGACGGCTACGCAGCTAATCTTTATGAAAGACCTTGTGGAGAGTGGGACTTGAACCCCCACAACCTTGCCCTATACCACTAGACCACAACTGCCCCAAGATGAATGAGAACAGTACAGGCCGGAAAAGTGTGCAGAGGTGGAATCCCTCAAAAGGTTATTGGTTCGTGATAGCTGCTTGTGCCACAGTGAGGCGGGGCTCATCTGGTGAGAAACAGTTGTGACACATATTCATCCAAATATGTTTTGAAGTCACCTTTTTTAAAAAAAAAAAAATTATTTAACACACACACACACACACACACACACACACACACACACACACACACTAGCAACTTTGATTTGTAGCATCTGATTACAAACTGTATTGATTTGTCTTATGTTATACAGCAGGGCTGTAACTTTAAGATAAATATCTTTTAGTTTTTATTTTTTATAAAATGTAGTATGATTCCACTTCCTTTATCTTTGAACAAAGTATAAAATGCATGGGGTGCGAGGTCAGAGCAAAATCTTTTTCGGGGTGCAGGAGTAAAACAAGGCTGGGAACCACTGGTCTAAGGCACACAGCTATTCAATGGTTAATCAAATTCACAGTCTGCACCATCAATCTTTAAGAGTGACGTGATCATGGTAAGCAGACCAGACAGTAATTTGCAAAAAAAACAACAAGAATAATAAATAAAGAAAAATGAAACAAAGTGAGGAGTCAAATAAAGAAGAAACATTTCTCTGATGGTTCAAAACCTTCGTAGTATTTCTTTAATCTGTGGACTGTCAGGAGCTTGTGGTATGAGAACTGTACTAGTAGGATGTGCTGATGAACTTTTTAGAAGAAACAGCTTTCAGATCAAGTAGTGAGAAGTGTGTACCTTGAAGGTACCTGGAACGCTTACTTAGAGAAAGGAAATGATTGTGACTGAATAATGTCTCACAGAAAGATCTGAGCCCATATGTACCGTGTCAGTAGCGCATAAGGCCAGCTCACTATAACCACTGTCATGCACATGTGGACTTAACGATTAATTTCAACAGGCCAATCTATAAACGTGAAAATAAATAAAACCTCTGCAGGTTGGGGATTTTTGTTCTATATATTTTTGGAGCCACCAATGTGAGTTGTGTAAGGAATGCATATTTATTCAGTCCCATGTATTCACATAAAATATTTGTCTGAAAGAACAACACTTTAAACCACCGATTATCTCGGACACGAAATGAGTACATCAGAGGGACAGCCCATGTAAGATGTTTTTGAGACAAAGTCAGAGAGGCTAGATTGAGATGGTTTGGACATGTACAGAGGAGGGATACTGAATATATTGGTAGTAGGATGCTGAGGTTGAAACTACCAGGCAGAAGACCTCGAGGAAATTTATGGATGTGGTGAAGGAGGACATGAAGGCAGTTGGTGTAAGAGAAGAAGATGCAAAAGATACGGTGAGATGGAGGAAGATGATTCGCTATGGCGACCCCTGAAGGGAACAGCCAAAAGGAAAAGAAGACGACGAAGAAGATTATATTGGACACTAGACACATGAGGTTAGAAAAGGCAGTCTTTTCAATTACCTTGTCCGGTCTGATTAGTGAACGCATAACATTTTCCCCTTTATAGTATATAAAATCATATCGTTTGAAAAGGTAATACATACTTTAATGTGTCAAGAGTAAACTGCATCGCCGTCAGCGTATTTCTGCCCTGTCGTGGCCTGGTGAGCTGTCCAGGGTGTATTCTTCCGTCCACCAGAGTTGGTTGAGATGGATGCCAGCCTCCCTGAAAGCTGGAGCCTATCCTACCTGACATTGGCCAAGAGATGGTGGACACTATTTCGCCAGAACAGATTGGCTTTTGCAAGGCAGAGACACAAACATAGTACACAATTACATACACAGAATCCATTCACACTCAAATTCACACACACACATATATATATATATATATATATATATATATATATATATATATATATATATATATATATGCTATGCAACTTGCTACTCTCAATTTCCCTATATATATATATATATATATATATATATATATATATATATATATATATATATATATATATATATATATAGGGAAATTGAGAGTAGCAAGTTGAGCAAATGTGTGTTTCTGGACTGAGCGAAAACTATAGTAGTCCAGGATACCCACGCAAGCATAGGAAGAACATGCAAACTCCACACAAATACTACACAAACACAAACTCCACACATATGAATCTTCTTGATCTGAGGCCTCAGTGCTATGGAGATGTTGAGATAAATAACTGAATTGATGAATAAATTACTTTGATTGATGGACCTTAATTTTAAATCTGGACAACGGTGATGCCCTTCATTTACGTGTAAGTCAAATATTTTACAAAAGATATCATGTGAATGCACAAAATGCACAATGTTGCTAAATGACATCATGCTTCTCAAAGAGACTGTCCCATGAGTGGCACCAAATTAGAAAGAATCAGGTAAGTTACGACACCTGCTCATGTATACAATCAATTGGCTGTCTTGCTAATCATGACAGCATATAGCACAATCCAGTTGTGAATCACAGGCAATTTGCAAAGTATCTCAACATCTTTAAGAGGTTGGCTCAATTGCAGATTTACATGTGATTGTGGGAAAAGGGCTAATTTAGCTAATGAAAAGGTGTAAACCACACACCTGGCTTCAGCAGTTAGATTTCATTCTACAAATATCACACAGTAGCTTCACGCTAGTACTGCAATATTAAAGACACAGTACGTCTAGAGTAGCATGTCTAGTGGTTAGCACTTCTGCCTCAAAGCTATATGGTCCTGGGCTCAAGCCCCATGCTTGAAAAGGGTGTTTCTATATGGGGTTAGCATGCACTACCTGTGCGTGATTCAGTTTTTCGCTAGGTGCACCGGTTTATTTTCAGCATTATGAATAGTGACTATTAGGCTAAAGAGTGAAAACCTGGTACACTGGGGCAGTAAATGTGGGTTCATAGGCTAGGCACACCACCAAAAGAAATAATGAAAACAATGGTTTGTCCCAAAATCAGAGGGCAAGTCCTCTCCAAACACAGGCGTAACATGCCTGTTGTTGTATATTACACACCTTCATATAAGCAACATGTAAAGCGTCTAACCATTGGCTGTATTTTTAATAAGCCGAGTTTGCATTACGA
This sequence comes from Plotosus lineatus, assembly GCA_024760905.1. Lineage (NCBI taxonomy): Eukaryota > Metazoa > Chordata > Actinopteri > Siluriformes > Plotosidae > Plotosus > Plotosus lineatus. The sequence continues at coordinate 13,099,483 of CM045745.1, read as the reverse complement.
TTGAGCATGTGTGGGGAATGTGATGTCAAAAGGTCACAGCGACCAAACTTTGCAGTGAGCACTTTCTTTGGTATTTCAACAACATTGTCACACTTCAACAACTGAATATAGTCCACTTTAAGCCTTAAATTGTCATAATGCCAGGTGTGTATTGTGCGATTCCATGATGCTCTGTGCTAATCGAGAAGCAAAGCCGGCTTTTATATATAGTTATTAGTTATATATAGAGGTTAATTGGAACTGAGATCCCCCTGCAACCATTGAATTCCGCGAAATAGGATCAACCCCCCCCCCACCCCACCCCCGCCGACTGACTTATACATACATGTCTATCTGTCTTCCTTTCGGCCTTTTTCCCTTTTACTCGGGAGTCGCCACAGCGAATCATCTTGATTCGCATGTTTGATTTGGCGTAGGTTTTTGGGTCGGATGCCCTTCCTGTCACAACCCTTTTAAGCAAAGGACAGAAACACGCTGACGACTTTGCAGCTACTCTTTACAAGTTTTGATAGGGGGTTTTGGGTTGTTTTTTGTTTTTGTTTGTTTGGGTTTTGTTGCATAATTGTCTTTATTTTGTGGCATTTTCCTTAACTTTTCCCCCTATTCTTTCTAAAGTTCCTCATTTTTAATTTGATAAATATTTTTTAAAAAAGCGTGATGCACTAAAGCCGCATGAATTAAAGTGAGAAGAAGCGAGGGATCTCTGTGTATGTGTGTGTGTATATATATATATATATATATATATATATATATATATATACACATACATATATACAGGTCCTTCTCAAAACATTAGCATATTTCATCGACCAATAAAAAGTGTTTTTAAGACAAAAAAAGTCAATATTCAAGTAATGATGTTCAGTTATGCATTCAATACTTGGTCGGGAATCCTTTTGCAGAAATGACTGCTTCAATGCGGCGTGGCATGGAGGCAATCAGCCTGTGGCACTGCTGAGGTGTTACGGAGGCCCAGGATGCTTCGATAGCGGCCTTAAGCTCATCCACAGTGTTGGGTCTGGTGTCTCTCAACTTTCTCTCCACAATATCCCACAGATTCTCTATGGGGTTCAGGTCAGGAGAGTTGGCAGGCCAATTGAGCACAGTAATACCATGGTCAGTAAACCATTTAGCAGTGGTTTTGGCACTGTGAGCAGGTACCAGGTCGTGCTGAAAAGGGAAAATATTCATCTCCATAAAACTTTTCAGCAGCTGGAAGCATGAAATGGTCCAAAATCTCCTGATAGCTAGCTGCATTGACCCTGCCCTTGATAAAACACAGTGGACCAACACCAGCAGCTGACACGGCACCCCAGACCATCACTGACTGTGGGTACTTGACACTGGACTTCAGGCATTTTGGCATTTCCTTCTCCCCAGTCTTCCTCCAGACTCTGGCACCTTGATTTCCGAATGACATGCAAAATTTCCTTTCATCCGAAAAAAGTACTTTGGACCACTGAGCAACAGTCCAGTGCTGCTTCTCTGTAGCCCAGGTCAGGCGCTTCTGCCGCTGTTTCTGGTTCAAAAGTGGCTTGACCTGGGGAATGCGGCACCTGTAGCCCAGTCCACTGCTTCCACAGGTCCCCCAAGGTCTGGAATCGGCCCTTCTCCACAATCTTCCTCAGGGTCCGGTCACCTCTTCTGGTTGTGCAGCGTTTTGTGCCACACTTTTTCCTTCCCACAGACGTCCCACTGAGGTGCCTTGATAGAGCACTCTGGGAACAGCCTATTCGCTCAGAGATTTCTTTCTGTGTCTTACCCTCTTGCTTGAGGGTGTCAATGATGGCCTTCTGGACAGCAGTCAGGTCGGCAGTCTTACCCATGATTGCGGTTTTGAGTAATGAACCAGGCTGGGAGTTTTTAAAAGCCTCAGGAATCTTTTGCAGGTGTTTAGAGTTAATTGGTTGATTCAGATGATTAGCTTAATAGCTCGTTTAGACTACCTGAACATGATATGCTAATTTTTTGAGATAGGAATTTTGGGTTTTCATGAGCTGTATGCCAAAATCATCAGTATTAAAACAATAAAAGACCTGAAATATTTCAGTTGGTGTGCAATGAATCTAAAATATATGAAAGTTTAATTTTTATCAGTACATTACAGAAAATAATGAACTTCATCACAATATGCTAATTTTTTTAGAAAGGCTAGTATATATATATATATATATATATATATATATATATATAGAGAGAGAGAGAGAGAGAGAGAGAGATAGATAGATAGATAGATAGATAGATAGACAGACAGACAGACACACACACACACACACACACACACACACACACACACACACACACACACACACACACTGTATTAAATACACTGTTTTATTTGTACGATATTCTGATTCACGATATCTTTGCACCACTATTGATCAGAAGTGAAAGCAAAGTGCTTAACGTATCTGGGCTCCATCATCACTAACAACTTGTCTTTTGACAGAGAAACTGACCGATACATTGCAAAAGCTGCAGAAGTGTTGGCTAAACTGAGCGACAGACTATGGGAAAACAACCACTTAACCTAAAACTCCAAATTCAAGTTTGTCAAGCATGAAAATTAAGAACCTTGCTTCATGGTAGTGAAACCTAGGCTACTTCTATCAGACAGGAGACTTGCCTTGAAAACTTTCACACATTTGACACTCTCTGCATTACACGGCAAGACAAAATTACTAACACCAAAGTGGACTGCAGCAATCTGGCTCCCAAAACATGCATATTCTACTGTGCCAGCTCCATAAACGTGAACTGAAACACATGTACTGTATGCAGGTTGTCGATATTCCAATGGACATCATCTATGGACAGCTGGCTGCAGGATGCCATCCAGTTGGCTATTCAGTACTGTGCTTTAAAGATATCTGCAATCATTACATGAAACTTACTAAAATTGAGCCAAATAGCTGGGAATTATTTGCACACCATTCTGGAAGGTCTCAAAAGAGGTGAAGAAAGGCCTCAAAAGGGGTGAAGAAAAATCCAACAAACAATCAGAAGAGGGCAATGCAGAAACCTGAGACAGCAAAGAAGTTCACCTGTAATCTGTGCAGAAAGGACAGTCATGCAATGATCGGTCTGCTGGGTCATTCAAGGCACTGCTCTCATGGGGACACACTGATTAGTTACCACTTTGCTTCCATTATTTTACAAGATGGACAGATGCCGACTATGACTATTAAATAAAGCATGGTGATATTTATTTGCTTGATGCTTCATACTATAATGAAGGTTATTTAAAAAAATAGTTAAAAGCTTTAAAATGGTTTAAAGGACAGTGGTGGCCTGGTAATAAAGGTGCTGGATCACTGATCCTAAGGTTGAGGGTTCAAGCCCCACTCTGAATGGGTTGTCACTGTCCTCCCAGTGCAGCTAACTGGGTTATCAAAGGACGGCCATGTCTCTCACTGTCTATGGTGTGAGGTTTATGTATATGAACCATTGCTGACTTTCAACAAGAGTAGGCTGCATAGTCGTCAGCGTGTTTCTGCTCTGCGATGGCCTAGCAAGTTGTCCAGGGTGTACGCTGCCCTAGGCCAGAGTCAACTGAGATGGGCGCCAGCTTGGCCGCAACCCTAATTAGGATTAAGCCGTTAAAGAAAATGAATGAATAAATTGGTTTAAAAAGAAAAACATATTCCAGTCTGAAATTTTATGAATAAGAAAAATTGAAGAAATATATACCCATCCAATCTCCAAGCTTTTCATGGTCACCCTGTGTCCAAAAAGCCCAGAGCAGTCAATACTTGAACATCTGATGGCAAGAGTATGGGCTCACAGTGCTGGTTTAAGGTATTGCCCAGCTCCAGGAGAAAAGCTATTTGTAGCCAACAACGTCTTCACTCAGAAATGTGCATGGCCTTGGAAAATGCGGTCTCTGTCCAGTTCACAATTTGTAATTTATTCTATTAAGAGTAAATATGCCAGTGGAAAGAGCTGGTTTATTATTGTAAATAGCATTGTCAATTATTAAATAAGCCAGATAGTTCCAGTGAGTATAATTGATATGGAATAAAGTGACATTTATGTGCATTCTTCTTTGTAATATAATGAAAACAATTATATAAACATTTAGTATGATGAAAAAATGCTGCCATCATTTTACGTATTAGAAAAGAAGAAATAGTCACTTTGGCACAGATATGTGTGTAAGAGTGCCCCTTTTGTGATTCTAGATTCTGTTCTCAGAACAACTC
>CM045745.1:13062781-13090281 GCA_024760905.1 Plotosus lineatus | reverse complement strand
GCTGCAGCAGCCATAATTCTTTGCGTGTAAAGGACAGAGTTACTCTTGTTTCTTGGTTTATTTCTTGACTCAGGCTTTTAACCTTCCATAAACATTTGTAAGATTATAACTGCTAAGAAGACATGGTCAACATGCGTGCACACACACACACACACACACACACACGCGCATGTGATTTCCGGTGTGAGTGAGGAGAAGAAGAAACGGGCTCGAGTGATATTGCAAAGGAATATGGTAGTAATGGGGGCCTTGGAACGAATCACGCGTTTTACATGTAAAATGCTGTTCAATTTCCGAAAACAGCAGGTTACGAAAAAGTTCCGTTTGTTTCAAACTTCTTAATGATTTCTCTGACAGAGGAATGGGCAGGTGCAGGCAAGGGGCTATTTTCTTGTAGATATTGCCTGACTTGTGAAGGTTGACACAGACCTGACATACTTGAATGGTGTTTTCCTTTGTCAATCCTATGTTGAAGAGCCAATAAGAGAAATGGTGCTAAATACTGTGATCAACAATTTCTAGGAAATAAATGACAGAAATACATCAATTACATTTATTTCCTAGGAATTGTTATATGTGTCAATAATTATGCAACAGGTAATTTTATGAAAAATAAGTATTTCTTGTCCAGGGATGGTTTTAACATTAAAATTCATTTCAGCTGATGGTTATATTTTTCTACAATTTTCATTGTGAAAATATGCTTCTGTAATAAAATGTAATTTATTTTAAGGTTTTTAAAACATATTATCCAGAGGTCCCTATATATATATATATATATATATATATATATATATATATATATTTATATATATATATATATATATATATATGTACACATATATATATATATATATACATATATATACATATATATATATATATATATATATATATATATATATATATATATATATGTACACATATATATATATATATATATATATATACATATATATATATATATATATATATATATATATATATATATATATATATATACACACACACAGACACACACACACAGACCCCTCACTTTCCGCATTTAATTTTTTTTTCCTCTCATCGGAAAACTCACATTTTTTATAGAATCTGGGCAGGACTGAGTTCAGGTTTGCATGATTATAGTCTCCTGCAGTGATTATAACACTGTCTGGCTGCACTGCTCGCTGTTTGTTAATGGAATGTTGTCGTAGCTCCATGGCTAGCTTAGCATTACATTAACTTGGGGTGGCACATAAACATAAATACAGATGTAAGCTGTCTTGGTAGACAAAAAGATCTACACTGTACCATCAGATACTCTACATCAGGACAGCAGTGAATATCTTTAATTATGGAGTTGGAATACCAGCTGTTGTTGATGTAAACATACAGGCCTCCACCACATTTCTTATCAGACATGCTAGCTCTGTCTGCTCTGCAGGAACTGTAGCCCACAAGCTCAACTGTGGCATCTGGGGTGAAAGTGTCCAATCAAGTTTCTGAAATTCCCATTGCACAATATTCCACACGTCGTGAATTAAAGCACAGTCGTAACTCGTCCATCTTGTTGCTGAGTGACTGGGAGTTGGAGAGGAAAAACTTAGAATGGCTGATTTGTAGGGTTTAGCATTTAGCTTAGCACTTATCCCCACTCTCTTCCCCCTCTTCTGTTTTCTGTGTTGTCACCATCTACGCCATTTCAGTGGCGGAATAGAAAGAGAGAGGTCCGCAGGCACAAGGATCTCTGGTGGTATAAAATCCCAGTTACTATTTTTTTCTGAATGTGGAGCAGCAATTATCATGAACCATGAGCAGCTTGGCCATGCTATACTGCACATGTGCAGCTGCCAAGGACTGAGCCCTGGAAAGAAAACACGAGTACAGTATACACAATGAAAATGAAAACAAAAGACATTGCTGCTAATATATGAAGAACGCCGGGTGGCTAAATATGCCTGTGCCATCATATTTTCTTGTTGTAGCAATATTGTTCAAACATAAATTGAATGCTGGTTTTGCCGACATGGTTGCGTCCTTTCATAATATTCTTTCACATAGACTCTAATACCCACAATTTGCATGCATGTGAATTGCCCCAAAACACCTCAAACAGAGCATCAAGCCAGAGGGGTGAACTTTACACTCAGTGGCTCTCAAATGCCCATGACGCAGCCCTGGTATCAAATTCAATTTACATTGCCATATAACCTTGACTGAAGTTTTGAATCACTTGATTAGTTTTCCACTAAACCTGCTCGATCAGTTTAATAGGATTGAGCTGCTTCTAAAATATGCCTCCTCCTCACAGTAGGACACTTTTTGGCTGCCTGGATGTACATTGTGCTATATTTCACTTTGCCTTGTTTGGCCTTAGAATTAATGTTGATGTTATATAAAGTAGATAAACCCAGTGTTGTGCCTTTTGTTGTTAATCTTAGTATTCGTTTTGTTCATGTACATCCTGATAGCGCTTAAGGAAGTTATTCATAGAAACACAGTTATGCATATAAAGTTTTCCATTCCTGCAATGAGCAACATCGGTGTGATGAAAATGTCACTCAGGCATTTTGTTATACGAGGTCATGAGACATGTAAGTCTCTCTGTATGCTCTGGGGACGCCATACCAGAGCCCAAAAGGTGCTAAAGAAGATGGAGAGAGGTGGGAAAAACACCAAAACATTGACTAAGCAGAAAGAAAAGCCTCAATTATCATAAAGATCCAGGCCCACACTCTCCGCCTCAGTAAATCCCTGCGGTCTGCTCATCAACATTCCAGGGGACCTGCCAGATTACTCAAGGCACTCTGTAATTTGCAGTAAAGAATAAAGATGACGGCAAAACAAAAACAAATCTGAGATGCTACAAATTAGGAGTGTGCTCAGTTAGTCTGTCAATGCTGTAAATTTCTAGCATATAAAAACATCGTTCTGGGTGCGGGAGTGTGAAGGAATTAATGAGCTGTCCATTTGCGTTACTTTATTCCATCGCGTGGCTGGCGTTTCCGAAACGATGGTGAATCAATCTGCCTTTATGGTAATGAAGCTTCAATGCTGGAAATGATTACATTAATGTATTGCACTGGTTTGGAGTGCAGGAATGCCCGTGCCGTCTTGTCTCTCTCACCTCCGAAACGCATTTACACGAGAAGGTTTCCAAAAGCTTTGTCTTTCTTGCACTTTACACCACATCTGTATACCTTTGAAATGCTGCTTAGCTGAAGTACATTTGGTTCATGGACAACATAATGCAAGCCAACGTATGATGAAGCAACTTACTTTTACCTTCTGAAATGCCGGACTCAGGTGTAGTTTGTCATACCTGATGGGGTTCCAGCAGTGCTTCTCAATTATTTTCTGCCCCCCCCCCCCCCCCATTAGAGGAAAACATTCCATGCCCCCCCCCCACTATAAATTGTGTCGTTTGTAGATAAAATTGTTAAAATTGTTATATTGTTATCCTCTGCATAACACTGTATCCATTGGAATACAGATGTTCACCGACTTACGTTCATTTGTTTTTTCGATTTTATGTTGTTTTTATTTATTTTTTTTAAAAAAGTCAAATTTTGAGTTTAGCGTGCTCTCTGTAGTACGAGATGTACCTACGTAGTACGCTGATGTAATAATGCAATGACGTAATGACGCTGCGTCCATTGATTACAAACGACAGACTGAACATGCCCCTCCTTCTTCCCAGTTCAGTGCGTGAATTTATATTGAATTTAATTTACTTGAAATTAATGTTGATATTATTTGATATATTTGATATTATTTTACAATGTTATGTTTATAATAATTGATTTAGGGGTGTTTTATGAGATACGGTAATGGTTGGCAATACCCGACACGTTTTTGCTGAAAAAACTCACACGGCTTATCAGCGTGATTGGGGCGGAATGTCTTTAAGTGACACCTTAATTTATTTGGCTTCACGCTGTTCACTGCCAATGTTTTCAAACACAGTAAACACAGCGGTCTTTCCTCGTTTCTCAGCGCAGCACAGTGAAGCCGAGTGCTACATCCGCTTCATCATACCTCCACCACTTAGCTTTCGGGAGACTTTCGTTTTCCTCACTGTCTCCGACTCGCTCCACCTCTGTTTTCGTCCCTGTTAAATTTGTTTCCTGGTGGGTTTTTTAACTTCACTTCATATTTTACAATTGAGCTAATTCTCTCTGGGCACACTCTGACAGTGAGGGAACCACTGCCACCTACTGTAGTGGATGTACAATTACACTTTATTCTAGTATGGCAAAAAAAGCATGTTCCCTGGGGGTCACATTTGCCCCCAGACACCCCCCCACCGGTATCGCACCGTGTCCCCCTGTGGAGGGGGGGGCACCCCACTATTTGAGAACCACTGGGTTACAGTCAAGTTAAGAATGATAAATAAAAATATTCACAAACAAATTACATGCAATTATCAAAATGTTCTCATTTTCACATCTCAAATCAGCAATTGTCAAACCTGTTTACCTTCAGTCTGTTGAAGGGTAAATACACACACACACACACACACACACACACACACACACGCTGCACAGACACACACACACACACACACACACACACACACACACACACACACACACACACACACACGGGCGAATTATCTGAGGCAGCCATATAACAGATGTTTTTTGACAATGGGACAGGCAGATAGTTCACTATGCACTTTTCGATTTTATCCAAATTTTTACTTGCTATTTTTCACTTGCCATTTTTACTCAAAGATCAAACACATAAACCCACAGAGACGACTGTGAGAAGCTTTCTTCCACCACTCTTTAGCATTGCCAGACCCTTTTTACCGGAGCATGTGGTCCAATATAAACATGCCCCAATATAAACACCGCCATTAATTTTTGAAGAAAAATTTGCTACATTTTCAGAAAAATTTGCAGTCATAGTAAGGATAATTTATAAAAGAAAAGCAGCCATTGACACATCAAGTTGAAAACAGTGACTACATGGAATTCACTAAGATTGATAAATAACATTGTTTTCTTAATATAACTGACCAAAACTCTCCCATAAAATCACAGGGAGATGACACACCTTGACTTTGGTCATTATTGCCATTAGTAATGGTAAGATTTTGCACCTTAGTAGATAACATTCCCTATGGAAAGGATTATTTATATGTGCTTGGTAATGAAAATAGATTAAAAAAAAAAAAAGCTGACAAATAATAATATTAATACGCAATCTTTAGTCAATGTTTTAAACTTAATTCATAAAATGTTGTTTTTCTTTAGAAAAATGTCATTACCGTTACTGTGTACCTTTTTTTTTCTAAAAATGGCACGCTTAATACTGCATTAATAAGATACTATGGCATGATAACAGGAAAAAATATTTATTTCTACTCAAACATGTAGTAAGAGTGTTAGCTACAAATAACAGCTATGGTTTATGCAGCCATTCTGTATGTAAGTGCATGTCACTGTGGTTGTGCACCAACTTGAACATGTGTACTCCATGTGTTGCATGTCACAGCTTCTCCATGTGTCTGTGTGCATCACTGAGGGTAGTTTGAGCTCTGGTAAAGTGAGACAATGTGAGACAAAAAGAGTCAGTTTTAATTTTTAATGAAACCAAATGAAATTGTGTATATGTGTACAGCTACAAGTATATGGCATATTACTTGTTACTTTTGTTCATGACCAAAAAGGGGTGACGCTACATTGTTAATTTTTAATGGCAGCTCATTTTCCACTGACTGGTCACCTATGACCTTGTGTTGCTCATGGGACAAACTGTGCTTGGCACCAGGACCCCCTCGGCCGCATTTTCTGGACACTCAGGTGAAGAGAGATCAGTGTTGTCAACCAGTCACCACCTGGTAGTGAACTGGCTGCCCTCCAGACCTTGGAGACTCAAGCGTGTCTCCTGGAAACCTTTGGAAGAGTTTCATGTCATTAGGTCCTTCAACTCCTGCCTCTGGCAGAGTTACAACCACATTCCAATAGAAGCTGAGGATATAAAGTCGAAATGGGCCATGTTCCTTGTTTCCATTATTGAGGTTTCAGCCCGGAGCTCTGGCCAGAGGGTCATTGGCGCCTGTTGTGGGACAACCCTTAAACCAGATAGTGGACACTTGTGTTGAAAGGACCGTCCAGCTCAAGAAAGAGGCCTGTTTGGTCTTTTTGGCCTGTGGGATGCCAAAGGCAGCGCACAGGTACCAACAGGCCAAATGTGTTGCAGCCAGGTGTGGGAGGAGTTCAGCGAGGGCCTGGAAAAAGACTATTATTTGGCCTCAAAAAGGTTCTGGAACACCATCCAGTGCCTCAGGAAGGGGAAGTAGTACGCCACAAACACTGTTTACAGCAAAAGTGGGGAGCTGCATACCTCAATTTGGGAGGTTGTAGAGAGGTGGAATTCCTCAAAGACATCCTCTGTGCAGGAGGAAGAGCTTGAGGATCTACCCATCACTGTGGTAGGGGTCGTTGAGGTATATAAAAAGCTCCTTGATGGTCGGGCTCCGGAGTGAATGAGATCCGCCCTGAATACCTCAAGGCAGTGGATGTCGGTAGACTGTCTTGGTTGACACGTCTCTGCAACATCAATAAGGGCCATAGCTCTGGACCTCCAAACCCGAGGCCATGGTTTTCAGCTAGAAAAGTGTGAAATGCACCATTTGGGTCTGTAATGAGGTCCTGCCCCAAGTGGAGTTCAAGTATCTCAGGGTATTGTTCACAAATGAGGATGACGTGGGGGAAAGAGGCAGATTAATGCAGCCTCTGCTGTAAGGCTGAGCTTGTACTGGTCTGTTGTGTGTGAGGGAGCTCAGCCGAAAGGTTAACTTCTCAATTTTCCAGTCGATTTACATTCCCACCCTCACCTATAGTCACGATCTTTTACCGAGTGACGAAAAGAACAAGATTGCAAATGTAAGTGACTGAAATGAGTTTCCTTCGCAGGGTGGCAGGGCGCTCCCTTAGAGATAGAGTGAAAAGTTCTGTCATCCGTGAGGAGTCCTCCACATTGAGAGGAACCAGTTGAGGTGGTTCAGGCATCTGATTGGAATGCCCCTCGAATACCCCTGGTGTGGTAATTCACGCATGTCCAACTAGGGAGAGACCCTGGGGTTGACCTAGAATACGCTGTAGGGTATATGTCTCTTGGCTGGTCTGGGAATGTCTTAGCATCCTCCCCAGAAGAATTGGAGGAAGTGACTGGGGAGAGGCAGGTCTGGACATCACTGCTTAGGCTGCTCTCCCTACAATCCAACACCACATTGAAGCCCAAAAGAAGATAAAGATGAGGATCTATAAATGGCTGTCTAAAAAGTTATTCCACGATGAAGAGAATGATATGTAATAAGAAGAAAAGAGATAGAGCGAGGTAAGATCTGGCTATAATTTGTGTGGTGTGGGATTTTTTTTTTTTTTGATGGCTTTAATCTTGCGATCTTAGCAGCTGAGAAGGAACAAAGTTTCCAAGCTGACTATGTTTACAGTTCTGGCATTTCTTCAACCATCATTTAGGTAGACACAGAAGCTCACTCTGCACAGTTTTAGGATATTTTTCTTATTTTACTGTGATACCCAGAGGGCCCTTCCCATTTTGTGAGTAATTTAGAAGTTGAAATGGGTAGTAAACTTAGTACATTGTCTCCTGGTGGAAATTTGTTTAGGGCACCATTATTATATAGCCAAAAAAATAAAAGCATTTCAATGTCTCGCTGCGGGACCAGCAACTTGGCATTCCCAAGGTTACATGTCAATTGTTATAAACAATATTTAATAATAGAGAAACCTGGGGAGGTAAAATCAATATTAGACTGAAGGCTTTGATCATTGATGACTCTTATTTGGTCAAAAGCATGTCTCAGAGTCTCATTGTGTTCTTTCTCCTGTTTTTTCTCTCATCTATGTTCTGCCTGGGCTTTCTCAAAGTCATGTCAAACTGAGACAGTTTCTTTTTTCCCTTCAGAGAGAGAGAGAGAGAGAGAGAGAGAGAGAGAGAGAGAGAGAGAGAGAGAGAGAGCAAGAGAACTAAAGGATGCATCCTGCTGGAACCAGACATGTGCTTGATCACCTCCTTCAGAACCAGAGTTCCATCCAGGAACCTGTTAATAAACTGCTCTTGGATATCATTGGAGCTCCATACATTTCCTGTCAGGAGACACTTTCTGCAGGCATCCTCCAGCTGCTGGATGTAAATGGCTGTCCAGCCTTCTCCATACCCAGCAATCAAAAACAATGGTGGAGGTGCTCTAGGGAGTTCCCCACTTCAGCTCTGCCCATGGCAGCTGCTGGCTGGGTCATTGTGCTGGGATTTGTCCAACAGCAGCCATAGGAGGCAAATCACGCAATGATCATCTGGCTGCCCCCCCACTTCACTTCCACCTGCTCAAATAGCTTGAGGAAAACCTCAGGATCATCTTGAGGTCCCATATTGTTTGGGGTGGCATTTGGGAAGCCCGAGGCTGTTGAGTAGTGGCAGGGCCTGGAGCATCTGCCAGTCACTTTGCTGGATCTAAAACAGTACTTGGGAGTGCTGATTCTTACTGTCATGCAGTGAGTCCAGAACCTAGTGAGTAAAGCAGTGAGTCCAGCACCTAGTGCTAGTTACACAGGATCTTGGCAATGGCTTAGATGAGCTCAGAAATGGAAGCTGCAGCTTCCATCAAGACAGCTTCCCACAGGCAAATCACAAGTTTTGAATACTGAAGACTCAGGGACAGACAGATAACTTATATTGTTTATTCACTTTTCATTCATTCATTCATTTACTGAACTGCTTATGCCAACTATGGTTGTGGGGAGGCTGGAACCTATCTCAGCCAAATCTGGGGGAGGGCAGGGTACAAACTGAACAGCTTATCTGTCCATAGGATGTAATAGGAAAACATACTCACACACCCATTCACATTCACATTCACACTAGGGGCAATCTGGAACAGCCAGTTAGCAAAAGTGCATGCAAACTCCTGACAGAAATGCCCTCTAACCCAACACCTTGTTGCTTTGAGATAGATTGCTAACAATTACATCATGCTGACTACAGACGCTCCCCAATTTACGTTTTTAATTGGTTCCGGACGGCCAAACGTATGTGACGTATGACATGTGACGTATGACACTCATACTGTACTATACATCCATAATATCATTACCGTATCTCATAAAACACCCCTAAATCAATTATTATAAACATAACATTGTAAAATAATATCAAATATATCAAATAATATCAACATTCATTTCAAATAAGTCACTTATTTGTAACGAGTCACTTTACATGAAGCTTAAAACAGTCAATCAACGCTTACAATATGTGAAGCGCTCAATACCGAAAGTAGTGTACTTGCGAAAGTAGTGTATTTGCTGTAGGTTATACAGACTTCCGGTCTTTCAAGTGCGCAAGGGTGCTGTTGAACTCGTTTAGAACACAGCCTGCACTGATGCAGTCTCCCAGCAAAGCGGAGAGTTCTTTCTTTTGTGTAAGTAAGTAAACTTTATTCAAGAGATGCATACAATGAACAAGTACAAATCCTAATGAATATTAATATAAAAATAAGTATACACTCTGAGGATTCTGCTAAAAGATAAAAAATATAAAGATTGTGCCGATCCGAGCAGATAGTTAATTCATCTCTGTGTATGAGACTTGCACCCATGCTAGTAGGCTTACACTTCTGACCAACCATATTTGCTTAGGGTCACAAAAGTCCGCAAAACAGTGTAAACACAAAGATCACAGAGACGATGTCTTAACACAAGAGTAACATGCTATATAACACACACACATATATATATATATATATATATATATATATATATATACAGTCAGTATATAATATACACATTCAGTCTGTAGTTTGTAAACAATGAATGCAGCGTCATTGCGGCATTACATCAGCGTACTACGTAGGTATGTCTAAACTCAAAATTTGACTTAAAAAAACCAAACAAACAAACAAAAAAAAAACGTAAAATCGAAAAAACGTAAAACAGATGAACGTAAGTTGGGGAGCGTCTGTATTCAGTTTTATTAAAAATTTTACTTGCCATTTTCCAGTTGCCTTTTCTCATTGTGAAAGTGCAAATGCATAAACCCACACGGCTCTCTCTCTCTCTCTCTCTCTCTCTCTCTCTCTCTCTCTGTATGTCTCTCTCTCTTTCTGGTTATTGGCCTCTATCTTGTAAGTACACAGAGAACACACATAAATAGGTCTGATTATTATACACAGTTGAAGATCATTAATATTACCTGCTGGGTGTTCCTGAGTCTGATTTGTGACTGCATACGAAAATTGTTTGACTAGTTATAAAATATCATAGGCAGGTACAAACAGCAGTAATTATTGATTTAAAATATACATATAACATAATGTGTTTCACAGCTCTCTAATTGAGACAAATTACCTCAAGTGATTAGGCTGAGGAACTGTCCGAGCGAGCGCACCACAGAGCAAGCACTAAATATGCACTCGAACATACAGTGATGGATCAGTTATGCTTTAAGGCTGTTTTGTAACTAGGGGTCTTGGGGCACTTGTGAAGATTTATGCAGTCATAAATTCTGGTTTGAGGACATTCAGCTCAGAATCAGCAAGATAATGACCCTAAACATTTATCAGTATTAACTGAGACATGATTGTAGCAACTCCAGGTCAATGTTTTGCAATAGTTGATGGCGTTGAAACCAGAAAAAACTGCATTAGAAAACCCTTGATGAAAATAAAATTATACTTTATTGATCCCAGAAGCCCCAGTGCAGCTAACTGGGTTATCAAAGGCCGGACGTGTCTCTCACTGTCTATGGTGTGGAGGCTGTAAAAGAACCATTGCTGAATTTTGTCAAGAGGAGCTGGGTAGCCATCAGCATATTTCTGCCCTGTGATGGCCTGTTGAGCTGTCCAGGGCACCAGCCTCCCCACAACCCTAATTCCGGTTAAGAAGTTCAGAAAATGAACGAATGAATGATCCCAGAGAAAAAGTGTGCAAATAGTTGCTCTATACAATTAGAGTGAGATCAAGATAAGTCTCGATCAAGAATCTTGAAAGGACAATTATATATATATATATACACAGTAAAACCTTCGCTGACGAACGCTTAAGCTCACGAACTTTTCGCCTCAAGAACATTAAATTTGCGAGCATATTGTCTCTGCTGACGAACTAGTTTTCGGCGGACGAATCAAACCACGCGGTCGAACAGCGCCACGGTGGCGGCCACGAGAAGCTGACGCACGCTCACGGCGTCACAGTTCGTCACCCCCTTTCTTTGAATGCAGAAGTGGTTTGTGTTTGATAGACATTTTGGACCATATCGAGTGTACTTTTGCTATTATGGGACCGAAAAAGACCCCACCACAGGCGGAGATCATTGAAAAACACGAACGAGGTGTGCATTTGTGTGACTCGGCGTCCCAGCGTCCCAGTACCAGTACGCTAAGTCTACCATTGCTCCCATCCTTAAGAACAAGGAAGCTATTAAGGGTGCGTGTGTGGCTAAGGGTGTTTCCAAACAGTAGGCGTTTCCAAACTCTCCTTCCAAACAGTAAGTCCCTCCCTCCCTCCTCCTCCCACTCCATTCCATCAAGCCATCAACGACCATCACAAAGGTAAATAAAACGACTTTATTATACAGTACAATTTATTTCTTTAATTACAATACAATAGCACATTTATTATACATAAAATAAGGTATATTTTTGTGTAGTTTTAAGGCTTATTTAGTAGAAAATTATGTTTTATGGGGACCTGGGAACGGATTATTCTCATTTTAATGGTTTCTTATGGGAAATAAATGTTCGGAAGACGAACTTTTCGCCTCACACACACTTTCTGGGAACCAATTATGTTCGTGAGCTGAGGTATCACTGTATATATACACATATATATATATATATATATATATATATACATATACATATATATATATACACACACACATATATATATATATATATATATATTTATAGTCGGCCCTCTACTTACTAAATTAATCAGTTCCAGAGCCTTTTTCGTAGCCTGGAGTTTTCATGAGTAGAGGCACATTTTACATGTAAACCGCGTGATTCATTCCAAGGCTCCCAAGACTACCCCATAAACCCTTTAAAAATGATAAAAATACACCAATTTTGAATGAAATATGTGTTAAAAGTCAAAGAAAATTATTTATTAAACCATTTAAACATTTTATTAACATATTAAACCATTTTATTAACATATTTATGAATTAAACCGTTATTAAACATTTTTTATTAATGCACATACACACAACACTGTCTCTCGCTCTATCTCTCTCTCTCTCTCCCTGTGTCTCACACACACACACACACACACACACACACAGACACACACATAAAACTCTCTCTTTCTCTGTCGTGTTTTGCTGAATGTAGGCTCCACCCACACACAGTGCGGAGCTGACGGAGCAGTTGTATTTAAATGTTTAAATGGACGGGATGTTGTATTTAAAGTGGAATTACAGTACCTATTTGAAAGATCAGAGGTCCTGATTCAATATTAACTTGCTTCTTTGCGAGATTGGAGGTCTCGTCCCACAGAGCACTGTTTATGCTCCTTCTGCTTCAATATCGTTCTGAAATAATTGCCCCTTCAGTGTATTCCCGTTTTTCTGTATTTTCCAGGTCCATGATGGATAACGAAATATAACACTGCAATGATCAATCTCAAAATAAACTCTCAAGCCAACATTCCTGTTCAACTCTCCTCTCTCACGAGTTTGACAAACAGGAAGTACGGGTACAGGAAATATGGGTACAGTTCAGCTGCCTCCTGGCCAATGGGAGGCCAGCAGGGCGGGATGTTGGGAGACAGACAATGAGAGAGCAACTCGCACATTGTTTGAATTTGTGACTGGCGCATTTGAATTTTTGAATGGCGCATTTGGCGCTTATCGTGAAAAAGAGGCTGTTTTCGTAAAAAGAGGAAAAAAATTGTTCATAACCTGGATTTTTCGTCTTCAGAGGCTTTTGTAAGTAGAGGGCCGACTGTGAGTGTGTGTGTGTGTGTGTGTGTATATATATATATATATATATATATATATATATATATATATATATATATATATATATATATATATATATACACACACACACATATATATACAGAGAGAGAGAGAGAGAGAAAGCAGTTGTGGCCTGGTGTAGTAAAAGATGCTGGATAGCTGATTGTACGGTTGGGGGTTCGAGTCCCACTCTCTACAAGTGTGTCACTTCCCCCAGTGCAGCTAACTGGGTTATCAAAGGCCGGCCATGTCTCTCACTGTCTATGGTGAGAGGGCCATGTAAAAGAACCATTGCTGACTTTCGTAGAGTAGCTGCATAGCCGTCAGCGTGTTTCTACCCATTGCTAAGGGTTGTGTTAGGAAGGGCATCCAAAGTAAAAACCTATGCTAAATCAAACATGCGAATCAGATGATTCACCGTAGTGGCCCCTGAGAAAGGGAAAAGCTGAAAGGAAAAGAAGAGTATTATATGTGTGTATATATTGTATATATATATATATATATATTGTGTGTATATATTGTATATATATATATATATATATATATATATATATATGTGTGTGTATATATTGTGTATATATATATATATATATATATATATATATATATATATATATATATATATATATATATATATATATGTGTGTGTGTGTGTGTGTGTGTGTGTGTGTGTGTGTATATATATATATATATATATATATATATATATATATATATATATATATATATATATATATACACATACACAAAACAAAAATAAAAGGACAGGACAAAGACTTTCTATTGAAACTCCATTTATCACTACAGATCTGTTTCGAGGGGTGGTGAAACCATCCTCTCTCTTCAGGTGATTATAGAAGAATTCTATAATTCTTATATATATATATATATATACACATACACAAAACAAAAATAAAAGGACAGGACAAAGACTTTCTATTGAAACTCCATTTATCACTACAGATCTGTTTCGAGGGGTGGTGAAACCATCCTCTCTCTTCAGGTGATTATAGAAGAATTCTATAATTCTTATATATATATATATATATATATATATATATATATATAAACACAGGGAGGAATGCTTTCCTGTATTGGTCATGAGAGCATTTCGATGATATCAGTCTCTCACTGAAAGTGCTTTTGTGACTGATCAGCGGGTTGTGAAGTGGGTGGGAAGTATTGTTCAATATTATCTTTATTTTGGACAGCATTCGCCTCTCCGACACACAGAGAGTCCAGCTCCATCCCCACAACGTTACCAGCCTTGCGGATCAGTTTGTTCAATCTGTTAGCGTCTGCAACTCTCAGCCTGCTGCTCCAGCATGCAACAGCATAGAGGATAGCACTGGCCACAACAGACTCAGAGAATATCCTGAGTAGTGTCTGCCAGATGTTAGAGGACCTTAATCTCCTCAAAAAATAGAGACAGCTCTGGCCCTTCTTGTAAAGTACGGTAGTGTTCTTAACCCGGTTGAGTTTATTGTCAACATGAACTACAAGGTTTTTGTAATCTGACATCATTTCCACATTCTCGCCCTGAATGGAAACACGGGTCACTGGAGTTTTGGATCTCCTAAAATCCACAATCAGTTCCTTGGACTTTGTTACGTTAAGCTGCAGATGATTCTGCTCACACCGTTTGAATCCATTGCAGACCAATATTCTGTCTCCTCAACTTCACTGGCATAGCTGACTACAGCAGAGCCAAAGAAAAAATTCTGAAGATTTCAGGTCTCTGTGCAGTAGCTGAAGTCTGCGGTGTAGACGGTGAAGAGGAAAGGGGAGATTACCCTTGCTTGTGGTGGTACTTTGGTGTTGTTGACCACCGTGTTCAACACGCAGTACTGTAGGTGCCCATACTGTAGTTTCTGTTCAGGCAGTTCACAATCCAGGACACCAGAAGCGTTCTCCTGCATTGCTGCCAGCTTCTCACGAAAGAGGATCAGCCTGGTGGTGTTGAATGCAGTGGAAAAATCCAAAACAGAATGTGCCATGTTTATTACCATGAAGTCTTTATTTATTTATATATATATATATATATATATATATATATATATATATATATATATATATATATATATATATATATATATATATATATATATATAAAGACTTCATGGTAATAAACATGGCACATTCTGTTTTGGATTTATATATATATATATATATATATATATATATATATATATATATATATATATATATATATATATATATATATATATATACACACACACACACACACACACACACACACACAGTGGTACCACACTTTACGAAAGTCTCACCAAACGAAAGATGCAGGTTACGAAATGCATTTTCCTAAAATTTTTGTCTCTGGATACGAAACAAGTTCACATTCTGAAAGCACCATCTTATAAATTCAAACGCGTCATTCAAACATTCAAACGTGCCATTCAAACATGCAAACAAGCTTCCCATCAATGATGTTCAAACATCCCACCCCACTGGCCTCGCATTGGCTAGGAGGGATGACGCAGCTCTGTCTTATTGGCTATCTCCCAACATCCCACCCCGCTGGCCTCCCATTGACTAGGAGGGATGACGCAGCTCCCTCCCATTGAACCGCATTTTACATGTAAAACGTGTGATTAGAAGGCCCACAATACTAACCCCTAAACTCTTTAAACATTATAAAAGCATACCTTTTAAGACCTCCTTCTGCTTTCATAGCGTACTGATGGTAGACGGGTTTGGCCATATTCCTTTGCAATATCACTCGAGCCTTTTCTTCTTCTCAGTCACACCAGAAGTTACGCGCGCACACACACACACACACACACACACACACACACACACACACACACACACACACACACACTCTCTCTCCCATAATGCTTTTTGTGTGTATATGTATATAATATTATGTGTGTATATATTATTGGGGACGAGCCCCCCGCTAAATGCACAAAACCGCGAAATGACTTCTGCCACTTCTTAAGGACACCAACACACCTATATATTATATAAAACAATCTATACATTATATAAAACAATCTATATATTATATAAAATTTCTATACAAGTTAATTTTAAAGTGTTCTATGCATGTTAATATCAAACAGGTAACGTGTATTAATATTTAAATAAATTATACACCTTATACTGGCAATAAATATATATATAAATACTGTATAACAAACCTTATAAATAACAAATCCACAGCCACGTCGAGGAGGAGACTCATTGGCGGTACTGGTGCTTGTTTGGGCTTTGTCAGCGACTCCAGAGCCTTTGTTTTAGTACGTATCATGTTAGTGTCCAAACTCACATTATTTTTACGGCAGTCCATCATCCACAACGATAAGGCATTTTCCATTTTCACAACGGCCTTATTGCGCTTTGATACTGTTATGGTCTGTGCTTGTTGGCGGCGTTTAACTCTCTCTCTCTCTCTCCCTCCCCCCCATACACTGCATGCGCTGGTGAGGGGAGTGGCTGTTACCCCAAGAAATCCAGAGAGTGCACCTGAATTCACTCAGCCAACAGCGCGCTCGAGGAGCTCAGTGTTCGACCAGTTTCCGTGTTGATACTTTCCCAGTGATTTTGGTTTTTGTGTTTTTACCCTCACTACTGTGGTGAACACGATTTTTCCCGCACTTCAGTGCTTCCCCTGAGCTCAATAAAAGTCATTGTTTCATGCCCCCCCCCCAAGATGGCACTCCCTAGAGGGTGACTCACGGAGTTCCCAGAGTCAAATTGTTTCTTTTAATTTGTTTTGGTTGTTTATTTTTTATTATTTAAATTTTTTTTTGCACTATGCTTGTCTATGACTGTACGACCCTACTACAGCTACGAGAGTGTAGTACTTTCGGACATTTAGACCCAAATATTCTCAACCTCTATCCTGAGCTATGGCAGCTCAATGCTAACCCGCACCCCTGATAACAATAAGCCCAGGCGGAGACGTGGCAGGCGGGGAGGGGCCGAACGATGACTCCGGCGCTTGCAGTGATAGGCGAGCACTTCCAGTCATACTATTTGCAAACGTTCAGTCTCTGTGAAATAAGATGGATGAGTTTCATGCATGGATTGCAACGCAGAGAGATCTACAGGTCTGCTCCATGCTGTGTTTCTGTAAAACATGGCTCGAGGACGGTACGCCCGACCAGGCGATTACACCAGCCGGCTAAATGGCCTTCAGAGAGGACCAGAGCACAGCGGATAGTGGCAAGACCCGCGGCAGAGGAACAGTGGTCTTTGTTAAACAAGCCTGGTGTACTGACTGTAAGATCATCTCTAAATCTTGCTCCGCGAATGTAGAATATAGAACTTTGAAGTTGCAGCCATTTTTTTTACCCAGAGAACAGAAATGTATCATTGTGAGTGTCGTGTACACCCCCCCCCCACTGCTAAGGAGGAAGCTGCACTGGGGGAGCTACACGATATGATCAATGAGCATGAAAACAAACATCCTGATGCTGCATTTATCATTTGGGGGATTTTAATCACTGCAACCTCGGGAAAGATATGCCCAAACTGTATCAGTTTGTAACTTTTCCAATGAGGAACAATAAAACACTTGATCACTGCTACAGCAACATTAAAAACGCCTACATAGCCAAATCAAAGCCCCACTTTGGTAGGTCTGATCACCTGGCAATTCAGCTCAAGCCCACTTACACCAAGAGGCTTAAAGCACAGCCAGTTACAACAAAAAAGGTAAACACCTTGTCTGACAATGCACTGGCAAGTCTGCAGGGCTGTTTAGAGGCCACAGACAGGAATACCTTCAAAGTGGCCAGGAACGACATCCATGAATACACAGACTCTGTGAGTGACTACTCAGCTGGTGCACATCTATATGTGCTCCCCACCAGAACTGTCAGTGTGTTTCCAAGCCAGAAACCCTGGTACAATGGAGACATCAAGGGGAAAAAAATCAGAAAAAGGCAAGTAGCTTTTAAGTCTGGAGATCAAGGGGAATATAAGAAAGTCCGGTCTGAGTTGCAGAAGTCCATCAGAACTGCAAAGAAGTGTTATTCCCCAAAACTTGTAGGCTACTAATAAGTAACAACACACGCAGTATGTGGCGGGGATTCCAAGCAGTCACGAATTACAAGAAGACAGCACCAACTACAGTCCCTCAGGTTGTCTCCCTCCCTGACAGCCTAAACACCTTCTACACCAGGTTCGACAGACTAAATACAGACACTCCCTCAAAAGCCCCCTGCACCTCCACAGACAATACCTTTCAGGTTTCACCTGCACAGGTCCTGAAGACTCTCAGGCAAGTTAACCCCCACTAGGCTGGAGGACCAGACGGTGTACTTCCCAGAGTTCTGAAGGCCTGTGCGGAACAGCTTACTGGTGTGTATCTACACATTTTCAATCTGTCTCTACGCCAAGCCATAGTTCCCGTGTCTTTAAGTCCTCTACTATTGTACCGGTTCCCAAGAAGCGGAACCCATCTCTCCTGAATGAGTTCAGGCTAGTGATACATACATCAGATGCCATGAAGTGTTTCGAAAAACTGGTTCTTATACACATCAACCCTAGAGTACCAGATGCGACCAACCCCTTTCAGTTTGCCTACCATCCCCAACCGCTCAGTGGACGACGCAGTTGCCATTGCGACACATCACATCCTACAACATCTGGGCAGCAGAGGAACATATGTCAGGACACTTTTCCTGGACTACAGCTCTGCTTTCAACACCATACTACCGGGCAGGTTGACTGAGAAGCTGACAGACCTCGGTGTACTGACCCCCACCTGCAATAGGATTACCACAGGGCTCCTGCCTCAGTCCAAAACTCTTCACCCTTAACACACACGACTGTGTCTCCACCCAGGAAAATACCACCGTCAAAGTATGCTGATGACATCACCATCCTGAGCCTTATTCAGGGCGAGGATGAATCGAGCTACAGGAGTCTGGTGAATAGCATTCTTATCTATGGAGAGGATAACAACCTCAGTGTAAACATAGATAAGACAAAAGAAACAATAATGGGCTTTAGAAAACATCCACCCCACTTGAAACCACTCTTCATCAAGGGGACTGAGGTGGAGAGGGCTGACAGCTATAGGTTCTGAGGTCTGCAAATAACATTGGATCTGAGCTGGACCTTGAACACTACAGCCATAGTGAAAAAAGCCCAGCAGAGACTCTACTTCATTAGGATGCTCAGGACGCTGGCCTGTACTGTCGCCCTCTTACCCAGGCCTGCAAAGGGTTGATCGAGAGCATCCTCACGACATGCATCACTGTGTGGTATGGCAACACCACACAGGCAGACCGGAAGTCTCTGCAAGGTATCATAAGGACTGCAAAGAGGATTATTGGGACTGGACTTCCTACCCTAAACACGATTTACACACAACGCTGTCACAAAAGAATGGAACAGATCATTAAAGACACACTACATCCAGCTCACTCCCTACTTAAACACAAACAGCAAACATACAACCTCAGACACAAACGGGCGGACAGTATTGTCACACATTGAACTCGCTTCTTCAACAGCTTCTTTCTTGCTGCAGTGAGACTCTCAAGCCGAACAAAATGATGGGCATAGTGTGACTTAGATTTGGATATACATATGTACGTATGTGTGTGTGTGTGTGTGTGTGTGTGTATGTACATATATATATATATATATATATATATATATATATATATATATATATATATATATATATATATATATATGTACACACACACACACACATACACACAGTGGTACCTCACCTTACGAAATTAATCTGTTCCAAAGGTGGTTTCATAACCTGTATTTTTCGTAAGTAGAACCACATTTTACATGTAAAATGTGTGATTCGTTCCAAGGCCCCCAATACTACCCTTAAAAATCATGAAAGCATACCTTTTAAGGACCTTAATTCGTGTTGACCATGTCTTCTTAGCAGTTATAATCTTACAAATGTTTATGCAAGATTAAAAGCCTGAGCAAAAAAATAAAGTTGCAATGAGCACACTTGAAAAACTCATGAAACAAGCTGCTGTTCAAGGGAACCTTCTTGGCTGTTCAAGGGAACCCTCCTAGCCAATGGGAGGCCAGCGGGGCGGGATGTTGGGAGATAGTCAATGGGAGATCAACTCATGCATTGTTTGAATGTTTGAATGGCACGTTTGAATGGCGCGTTTGGCGTGTTTTGGAAGAAGAACTTGCTTCATATACTGAGTCAAAAAATATTTGGAAAATGTTTTTCTTAACCTGGATTTTTCATTTGCTGGGACTATCGTATGGTGAGGTACCACTGTTTATATGTGTATATATAGGTATCTATGTATGTATATATTTAACACTATATTAACTGAGTGTAATATAATTTATGTTGTGTGTCGAATGACTTTGCTGCTGCATCTACTGATTCACTTATTTATTGTATTATTATTATTATTATTATTATTATTATTATTGTGCTGTTTACTGCGCCTGTGTAAGGTCCCATCTAAACAAAGGACTTTGGTACTTATTCTGTAGTAGTATGTGTTTGTGTATATGAGGCTGTTCTGAGCCTCCTCTTTTTGTTTTTTTTTTGTTTTTTTCTTTTCCACAACTTTGACTCTTTGCACGACTGCACAAGAAATTCCTGTGTATGTAAAAAGCACAAATGGCAATAAAGAATCTTGGATCTTGAAAATTAAAGCATATGAATGGAATGATTAGCTGCATGAACACAAAAGCTTCAGTTTTTGTCTCACTGTGTAGTTATTTTCTAATTATAGACCTCACTCACTCAAACACTTTCAGTAATCGCTTTACCCGGAGTTGCAGTGTATGCAAAGCCTATCCTGAACATTTGGGTCCGAGGTGAGAATACAGTCTGGATAGGATGTGCACATATTCATGCTCCTATACACCTGGGTGAAATTTATCTTAGCCAATCCACATATAGCCATGTTTTTTGGCGGTGGGGAAAAAACGGAGCGCTCAGGGGTGAGGGGGGGGTATATAGACACAGAGGAACATAGAAATGCCACACAGGCAGTATCCTGAGGTCATCTATATGGATCTGTGAGACAGCAGCCTTGCACACTGTGCCAATGCATTGCACCCCAGATAAAACAAATCACCAATATTACTTTTAGTTCTCAGGTATGATTCATTCAGTTATTTCGCAAAGAAATGCTGAAAACTGTTAAAATAGCTTAAACTCGAAATAGCAAAGCACCAGGTGTCACCTTGACAAAAAGACCATGCCAGAGCTCTCTTTAGATAAAGTGCTGCTTTAAGAAGAAAAAAAAAGTGCTGAAATAAACCAAATCTGTATTTATAACTCAGGTGCTAAATATAAATATATACATTTTTGTTTTCCAATTCACTATTGGTGAGATGCATGGCTAGAGACAGTGGAACCAAATAATTCATCATGTCACCATGAGCAGAAGGAGCTGCAGAAATGCTAGCTGTCCCCTCAGTGGACCTCGGCGCTGATGTTAGAGGTGATTTGGGCAGCACTTCCACTTGTCCCAGGGGCCCTCGCTTGTTGAAAAGGGGGCTTACAAGAAGCAGAACATAAAAATATCCCTTCCCATGCCTATACCCAGGGGTTCCCTCAGCCGTTGTGTATCCATTACGACTGCTTTTTGCAGCTCATACATCGATACAGTCCAGTACAAGCAGGCCAGAGGGAATGTGTGCAACAGAGTGCTTTGTTACAAAAACCTGTCTCCATGGATCAATAGCTCATTAATACAGGACAATGGGGCATGAGTGCTGGCAGAGACCAGGGTGGATGGGGCAAGTCCTTCACTGACAGACAGGCAGTCTTCCAGCGGTAGTTAGTGTTTGGTTACACCTTCGGGACTGGGCCCTTCACATCAACTACAACAAAACTAATGTTAATCACCGGACCTGGCAAATCAACCAATGCCGTGTGCTTGGGACGGTGTGTAACCGCATAATTTCTTAATGATTTCTCAAACAAAATCCTAATTGAATGATTGCAGAAGTTTGTGTTCTTTCCTGCTTCCAAAACAACAAATAAATAAATAAATAAAATCCCTGGGTTACATCCCGGGCAACCTGCAGTCGTACACAGTTATAAAATTTCTTTACTCCACGCCAAAGACACAAAGTTGATGGGTTCGATCGCGCTGAATCAGCTTATAAACGATATTTGTGCTAACTGATCATAATCAGTGTAAATAAAAATCTTTCACACATTCTTCCTGTTGTTTACGGACAGAATTTCTAGGTGGAGCTGAGATGTTGAGGGGTTCTGGTTTGGTGGCCATCGGCTCTCGTTTCTGCTTTTTGCGGATGATGTTGTCCTTTTGGCTTCATCAAGTCATCAAGTCCGAGGCCATGGTTCTCGATCGGACAAGGGTTGAATGCACCCTCCGGGTCGGGAATGAGGTCCTGCCCCAAATGGGGTCTTGTTCACGAGTGAGGGAATGATGGAGCGGGAGATCGACAGACAAATCGCTGCAGCCTCTGCTGTTAAATGGAGCCTGTACCGGTCCGTCGTGGTGAAGAAGGAGCTGAGTCGCAAGGCAGAGCTCTCAATTTACCAGTCGATCTACGTTCCAACCCTCACCTGTGGTCACGAGCTTTGGGTAGTGACCGAAAGAACAAGATCGCGGATACAAGCAGCTGAAATGAGCTTCCTTCACCGGATGGCGGGGTTCTCCCTTAGAGATAAGGTGAGAAGCTCTACCATCCGGGCAGAACTTGGAGTAGATCTTCTGCTCCTCCGCATTGAGAGGAGCCAGTTGAGGTGGCTCGGGCATCTGATCAGAATGCCTTCCGAAAAAACTCCCTGGTGTGGTGTTTCGGGCATGTCCAACAGGGAAGAGATCCCGGGGTCCACCTAGAACATGCTGGAGGGACTCTCGGTCTCTCGGTTTGTCTGGGAACACCTCTGTGTCCCCCAGGAAGAACTGGAGGAAGTGGCTGGGGGGAGGGATGTCTGGACCTCTTTGCTTATGTTTCTGCCCCCGCGCGGCCTGACCACGGATTAAGCGGAGGAAGATGAGATGAGATGACATTCTTCCTGTTTCTGTTCAGGAGTTCTCTGATTTCTCCTGGCCTTCAAAAACAGGCTGGTGGCTGCATTGACACCTATGGATGAAGGCCTGTTACTAAAAATCTATCAGAAAATATTATACAGACTCATGTCATAGGGGCAGTGGTGGCCTAGTGGTATAGGGCGTTGGATCGCTGATCCTAAGATTGGGGGTTCGAGTCCCACTCTCCACAAGGTTGTCACCCGCCCCAGTGTAGCTAACTGGGTTATCAAAGGCCGGCCATGTCTCTCACTGTCTATGGTGTGAGGTTCATGTAAAAAAAAAAAAAAAAACATTGCTGACTTTCGACAAGAGTAGCTGTAAAGTTGTTCGCGTGTTTCCGCCCCGCGATGGCCTGGCGAGCTGTTCACGGTGTACTCTGCCCTCGCCCAGATTCGGCCGAGATGGGCACCAGCCTCCCCTTGACCCTAATTAGGATTAAGCGGTTACAGAAAATGAAATGAACTCCTCTCATAGCTGTGTGCTTTTCTCTTGCAGTTGTTGCAGAATATCGAACAATTGTTAATTTATTATAATAAAAAAATGCAACTTATTTTCACCCAGGAAAAATAATTTTCCTGCAGTTATGAGTTAATATTACAATTGTGCCTTGACATTTTGCAACTGCAAGTTAATATTTCACAACTGTGGCTCTTTGCTTTGCAATTAGTTTCCACTATCACACAACTGTGACTTCTGTTTCCAGCAGCCAAACCCCAACAAAACCCAGCAGTATGCAAATAAGCAATAGAACCCATCCGAAGTATTCATTTCATTCGGTACTGGCCATTCTTGGAGAATATTTTAAACTCAACTGGATAGCACACCTAGGGTGCAGGCATAGCTTGGTAGCTTATTAGCCTTGGAATAACTTAATAAGCAGAAAGGTCACACTAACTTCCAATTAAGGAAAAAAAAAGGACACAACTGTGTGGAAAATCTGTTGAAGTGTCCTGAGTTAGGTGCGAATGTACAGTATGTATGTTTGGTGCACTGTAATGTACTGGCATCCCATCCAACATGCATTCCCAGGATAGGTTCAAGGTCCCACCACAGATATTTTATATACATAAATATGCATTTATCTGTTACATATTTATGATGTATAGCCTCAAGTGCTTGATATGTAAATATTCTCACTCATTAATTTATTCATTTGCCAAACAGCTTAACCCTACTAGGATTGCAGGGACACTAGTGTCTACTTCAGACAACTCTAGGTGAAGGTGGTGTACACCCTGATTGGTCTGCGGACAGACATTTGCTCACAGGACAAATGCTCACAACCTTAATGAAAAAAGACAGACATTTGCTCACAACATCTTTGTTCTAATAAATGCAAAATACAAAATGATCACAATGTGTTATAAAAAATTACTTATTCTTATAACTACATAATGCTAAATTAACTCATTATACATTAGGGTTATAGCTACGGTTAAAATTGAACAAAATTTTTTATGTTGTGAGCAAATGTCTGGTTTTTTCATTGAGGTTGTGAGCATTTGTCTTGTGAGCAAATGTCCTGGAACCACCCTGATCAGCTCACCAGGCCATCGCAAGGCAGAACACACAACCGTTCACACTCCCAACTCAAACCTAGAACCAATTCTGAACAGCCAGTTCACCTCATGTGAATGTCTTCGGACTGTGGTAGGAACAGCAGAGTCCCCGAAGGAAACCCATGCAAACGCCACACAGAAACACACAAGCCAGGGAATCAAACCCACGACCTTCTGGCTGTGAAGCAGACATGCTATGTCAACACGATGCCACTGTGCTGCACTACTTAAATTCTGTCTTCCTTTCGGCTTTTTCCCTTTTACTCGGGAGTCGCCACAGCGAATCATCTGATTCGCACATTTGATTTGGCAGAGGTTTTTACGTCGGATGCCCTTCCTGTCACAACCCTTTTTAGCAAGGGACAGAAACACGCTGACGACTTTGCAGCTACTCTTTACAAAAGTCAGCAATGGTTCTTTTACATGCCTCTCACCATAGACAGTGACAGACATGTCCCGCCTTTGATAACCCAGTTAGCTGCACTGGGGGGGACAGTGACAACCTTGTGGAGAGTGGGACTTGAACCCCTAACCTTTGGATCAGCGATCCAGCACCCTATACCACTAGACCACCACTGCCCCTGCTGCACTACTTAAATATGTATTCTAATTTTTTTTGTTAAAAGTGTTAAAACCCCAGTGCAGCTAACTGGGTTATCAAAGGCGGGACATGTCTGTCACTGTCTATGGTGAGAGGCATGTAAAAGAACCATTGCTGACTTTTGTAAAGAGTAGCTGCAAAGTCGTCAGCGTGTTTCTGTCCCTTGCTAAAAAGGGTTGTGACAGGAAGGGCATCCGACGTAAAAACCTCTGCCAAATCAAATGTGCGAATCAGATGATTCACTGTGGCGACTCCCGAGTAAAAAGGAAAATGCCGAAAGGAAGACAGACAGACACAGGAATATGGTGACTTTTGAAATAACATATCAGTAGTGCCCATGTTAATTTTTTTTTTTAAATAATCGATAAATCATTTCTTTGTCTTGCATACAAGTAGAATGCAGCTTGTGTAAGTGTGTATTGCACAAGGTGGCTCATATCTCATTGTGTCAGAGAAAAGAAGAGTAGAGTTCAAATATATATATATATATATATATATATATATATATATATATATATATAAAATGCAGCCGTGAGGGGGGGGGGCACAAACCAGTGTCTCTCCCTCACGCCGGTCCCAAGCCCGGATAAATGCAGAGGGTTGCTGCCAGGAAGGGCATCCGGCGAAACAAATGCCAAATAAACTATGCGTAATCACAAGAAAGAATGACATACCTGGATCGGTCGAGGCCCGGTTAACAACCCATCGCCATCAGTGCCGCCAACCAACAGGGTGCTGATGGAAATTGACTACTGTTGGTCGAAGACGCCGAAGAAGGAGAGGCGGGAGGCGGTCCGCTGCCAGAGAGAGAAGAGGAAAGGCATGAGTCTAGGACTGGAAAGTAGGGACTTTGAATATTGGAACTATGACAGGAAAAGGTAGAGAGCTGGCTGACATGATGCAGAGGAGGAAGGTGGACATACTGTGTGTTCAGGAGACCAGGTGGAAAGGTCGCAAGGCTAGAAGCATAGGAGCAGGGTTTAAGCTGTTTTATCACGGTGTGGATGGGAAGAGAAATGGAGTCGGAGTCATCTTGAAGGAGGAGTTTGCCAGGAATGTTCTAGAAGTGAAAGGAGTGTCAGACAGAGTGATGAGTCTCAAGTTAGAAATTAAAGGTGTGATGGTCAATGTTGTTAGTGCTTATGCCCCACAGACAGGATGTGAGCGAGAAGAGAAGGAGAGATTCTGGAGGGAGTTAGATGAAGTGATGCAGAGTACCCCCAGAGGTGAAAGAGTGGTCATTGGGGCAGACTTCAATGGACATGTTGGTGCAGGAAACAGAGGGACGCAGGGAAGTGATGGGTAGGTTTGGTATCCAGACAGGAACGCAGAAGGACAGATGTTGGTAGATTTTGCAAAAAGGATGGAAATGGCTGTAGTGAATACTTTCTTCCAGAAGAGAGAGGAGCATAGGGTGACTTATAAAAGTGGAGGTAGGAGCACACAGGTAGACTACATCTTGTGCAGGCGATGTAATTTAAAGGAAGTCAGTGACTGCAAAAGTAGTAGCGGTGAGAGTGTTGCCAAAACAGCATAGGATGGTGGTGTGCAGGATGATGCTTATGGTGAGGAAGGTGAAGAAGGCAAAGGCAGAGCAGAAGACAAAGTGGTGGAAGTTGAAAAGGAAGAGTGTCGGGTTGTCTCAAGGAGGAGTTGGAAACAGGCTTTGGGTGGTCAGGAAGTGCTTCCAGATGACTGGACAACTACAGCGAATGTGATCAGGGAGACAGGTAGGAGAATACTTGGTGTGTCATCTGGAAGGAAAGTAGATAAGGAGACTTGGTGGTGGAATGAGGAAGTGCAGGAGTGTGTACAAAGGAAGAGATTAGCTAAAAAGAAGTGACATTGACAAAACCGAAGAGAGTAAACAGGGAGTACAGGGAGACACAACGTAAGGCAAAGGGAGCAGGTCAAAGGCCAAACAGAGCGCTTTGATGACTTGTATGCCTGCTGGAAAGTAAGGAGGAGAAAATGAATTATACAGGTTGGCACAGCAGAGAAATAGAGATGGGAAGGACGTGCAGCAAGTTAAATTGATAAAGGACAGAGAGGGAAATGTATTGACTGATGACAGAAGTGTGCTGGGAAGATGGAAAGAGTACTTTGAAGAGCTGATGAATGAGGAAAATGAGAGAGAAAAAAGAGTAGAAGAGGTGACTGTTGAGGACCAGAAGCAGCAAAGATTAGTAAGGGTGAAGTGAGGAGGGCATTGAAGAGGATGAAGAATGGAAAGGCAGTTGGTCCTGATGACATACCGTGGAGGTATGGAAGTGTCTAGAGAGGTAGCAGTAGATTTTCTGACAAGAACATTTAACAAGGTCTTAGAGAGTGAGAGGATGCCAGAGGAATGGAGGAGAAGTG
>CM045745.1:13000281-13057781 GCA_024760905.1 Plotosus lineatus | reverse complement strand
TTCCATCCTTTTTGCAAAATCTATCAACATCTGTCCTTCATGCTCCTGTCCTGGATACCAAACCTGCCCATCACTTCCTCGTCCCCTCTGTTGCCTGCACCAACATGTCCATTGAAGTCTGCACCAATGACCACTCTTTCACCTCTGGTGGTACTCTGCATCACTTCATCTAAGTCACTCCAGAATCTCTCCTTCTCTTCTAGCTCACATCCTGCCTGTGGGGCATAAGCACTAACAACATTGAGCATTACACCTTCAATTTCTAACTTGAGACTCATCACTCTGTCTGACACTCTTTTCACTTTTAGAACATTCCTGACAAACTCCTCCTTCAAGATGACTCTGACTCCATTTCTCTTCCCATCCACACCGTGATAAAATAGCTTAAACCCTGCTCCTAAGCTTTTAGCTTTGCTACCTTTCCACCTGGTCTCCTGAACACACAGTATGTCCACCTTCCTCCTCTGCATCATGTCAACCAGCTCTCTACCTTTTCTGTGCATAGTTCCAACATTCAAAGTCCCCACTCTCAGTCCTAGACTCATGCCTTTCCTCTTCTCTCTCTGCCTACGGACACGCCTCCCACCTCTCCTTCTTCGACGTCTTCGACCAACAGTCGTCCAATTTCCATCAGCACCCTGTTGATTGACAGCACTGATGGCAGTCGTTGTTAACCCGGGCCTCGACCGATCCGGTATGGAGGTAATACTTTTGATTTGCATCATAAATAATTGGCATTGGTTTTACGTCGGATGCCCTTCCTGACACAACCCTCTGCATTTCCCCGGGCTTGGGACCGGCATGAGGGGGAGAGACACTGGTTAGTGCCCCCCCACCTCATGGCTGCATTAAATGTAAAATGTTTCCCAACCTTTTTGGGCCAAGGCACACCTAATGTAAAAGGTGTGCCTTGGCCCAAAAAGGTTGGGAAACACTGGTATACAGTACACTGTCCGACATAGGAATTTATGAAAAGCAAAATAAATTTAGACTTAAACTTTATCTTTGCATAATTTTAGCATGATATTGGCAGATGACTTGAACACGCTAGCCGAGTTATGCAGGCAAACAATACGCATGCTTCGTGAAGGTATCTTTTAAAACTCATTCAATGTTTTAATATCTACTACACAAAATCATAACAAGAGCAAAGTAAAGCAAGATTTTTCATTTTTCTTTTTCATTTTTAAAGTTTAGGAATTATTGCACTATGATTCATCTGCTTCCCCACAATGCTTGCATATGCACGATGGGATCTTTTAAAACTAATTGAAGGTGCTTCATGCTTTTTTACCTTTAACAACGTAATCATATTGCACAGCTTTCTTCTATTTTGAGGTTTAAATTTTGTTGAATTTCCAGGATTTTATAGCCACTGACCTTGGCAAGCCTTTATTGCTTTTCTGCCATTTCAATTCAAGCATTACGATGCAATAATTGCAGCAATACAATATTTTGTTTATCCCATGTCAGTGATACAGTACCAAGATTTCATGGCTTTCCACCAATCAGAAATTAGAAAATCTCTTGAAGGAATAATAATGCTTAATAATGGCAAATCAATCTGATCGTGCTGGTTCCATGAACTAATGCTCTATATCCATCTAAATATAATCCAATTAGATATATACAGGAATCCCTCGCTACTTCACGCTTCAATTCATGCAGCTTCAGTGCATCGTAGGTTTTTTTTTTAAATATTCATCGAATTAAAAAATAAGGAAATTAAGGAAGAATAGGGGAAAAAGTTAAGGAAGATGCCACAAAAACAAGACCAATTATCCAAAAAACCCCAAAAAAACCCTAAACAAACACAGAACAAAAAACAACCCAAAACCTCCCATCAAAATTATTTACATTTTTATGAGGTGTGCACCTGTGTGCGCGTGTCTGCATGTGTGTGTATTTATATTCTATTTACATCTTCTGCATTATTTTTTAATATGTAATTGTTATTATAAGCATTGATAGCATTGAATATGTATTTATTGATATTATATACACATATACATGCAATTATACGTCAGTTGGGGGGGGGGGGTTGTGAGTGATCATACTGCACGGAATTCGGTGGTCGTGGGGGTGGGGTTGGGGTGGGTGTCTCGGTCCCAATTAACTGCGGAAAGTGAGGGATCCCTGGATAGCATGAGATTTCCTTTAGATCTCTATTGTACTCAGATTCTTAGATAATACAATAATTACTGGTACATAACGATAAATAAAAATTTCCTGCCAATGATAAAACTTCACATACATTCCACTATAGTTACAGCAAGGAAAAAGAAAGAAAAAATGGTTCAGTATACTGGATATAATCGGCTTCAACAAAATTCTTCCTGCAAAATTCAACATTTATGATTATAATAATTCTCCTCATTTTTTTAGTAAATGAACAGTTCATTTTTCTGTAACCGCTTCATCCTAATTAGGGTCACGGGGAGGTTGGTGCCCATCCCAGCCAACTTAAGGCGAGGGCAGAGTACACCCTGGACAGCTCGCCAAGCCATCGCAGGGCAGAAACACGCTGACGGCTTTGCAGCTACTCTTGTCGAAAGTCAGCAGTGGTTCTTTTACATGCCTCACACCATAGACAGTGAGAGACATGGCCAGCCTTTGATAACCCAGTTAGCTGCACTGGGAGGACAGTGACAACCTTGTGGAGAGTGGGACTCGAACCACCAACCTTTGGATCAGCGATCCGGCGCCTTATACCACTAGACCACCACTGCCCGCAAATGTAAATGAACAGAATTGTCCCATTGTGCAGTGAGATGTCTCTCTCTCTCTCTCTCTGTGTGTGTGTGTTTGTGTGTGTGTGTGTGTGTGTGTGTGTGTGTGTGTGTGTGTGTTATACGCATATGTGATGAAGTGGTGTTACTGATTTGGACAACTAAAGTGATTCAGGAGGCTGGGGACCGAGCTGCCAGTTCATTATCAAAGTTCATGCATCGTGTTTACCCCAGTACGATTACCTTAACAAGGGACATAAATCATATCATTAATCCAGACGATTACCATCAAAAATCTATAAAACTGTAGCATGTTGCTCTGCCCAGCCACTATTCATTTTAAATCACTGACAAAAAAAGCACGAGGCAGGACAGTTACATACCCAATTATGTTGTCATCTACTCCATGTTGAATTTAACGCAAGTTTAACGAAACTTCATTTCCAGTGCTCCAGTACTAGTGCGTATTGTGGATTTGATTACTAAAGAGAGCACAGACATGGACACATGGACACGGACCACATTTCATTTATAAGCATTCTTCTTCTTTTTGGCTTTTTTCCCTTTGTCGGGAGTCGCCACAGCGAATCATCTGATTCGCACATTTGATTTGGCGTAGGTTTTTACGTCGGATGTCCTTCCTGTCACAACCCTTTTCTCAATGGACAGAAACACGCTGACGGCTTTGCAGCTACTCTTTACAAAAGTCAGCAATGGTTCTTTTACATGAACCTCACACCATAGACAGTGAGAGACATGGCCGCCTTTGATAACCCAGTTAGCTGCACTGGGGGGGGCGGCGGCAGTGACAACCCTGTGGGGACTCAAACCCCCAACCTTAGGATCAGCGATCCTGCGCCCTATCCACTAGCCCACCACTGCCCCTTTCTTCTTCTTCTTCTTCTTTTCCTTTCGGCTGTTCCCTTCAGGGGTCGCCACAGCAAATGATCTGCCTCCATCTCTCCCTAT
The DNA here is from genome assembly GCA_024760905.1 of Plotosus lineatus. Classification (NCBI taxonomy): domain Eukaryota; kingdom Metazoa; phylum Chordata; class Actinopteri; order Siluriformes; family Plotosidae; genus Plotosus; species Plotosus lineatus. The sequence continues at coordinate 13,054,083 of CM045745.1, read as the reverse complement.
CCTCTGCATCTTCTACTCTTACTCCAACGACCTTCATGTCCGCCTTCACCGCATCCATAAATCTTCTCTTTGGTCTTCCTCTGGGCCTTTTGCCTGGTAGTTCCAACCTCAGCATCCTACTACCAATATACTCACTATCCCTCCTCTGTACATGTCCAAACCATCTCAATCTAGCCTCTCGAGACTTTGTCTCCAAAACATCTAACATGTGCTGTCCCTCTGATGTACTCATTTCTATATGACAGTAATTGTTCTCAAGCTCATAAACTATTATTTCTTGTGTGTTCAGGAATGTTAATTAGTAACTGCACTTAAAGTAGGTGTTGATTCGATCCTGAGTTCAAGTTAATATCTCTACCGAATTTTTACACGTCTGCTCTGCGTCTGTTCGGATCCCTGTGGGTACTCTCAGCTGTGTTCCTTTTTCTGTGCCCAGTGTTCCCACAGTAGGCTCAGGTTCCACAAACAGAGCAGTGTGATAGCTGAAGCCAGGATAACCAGAACATGTCTATTGAGCATGAATGAATGAATGAATGCACTGAAAAAAGTGTGCAATTATGACAGTGATAAATGTCTGGAACAACGCAGGGTTAACCCCTGAGTGAGAGAATCCTTTGCAGCATCTTCAGTAAATCATACTCTGAACAGTTACAATTCAGGGGCTTGTTCGTGGGAAATTGTTTTTTTTTTTTTTTTTTTGTTTGTTTTTTTTTTCCCAGGATGTGAAGCAGGGAAGAACAACTGACCTCATGTTGCCCATAGTCTGGCATGACTGAATCAGCCTGGTCTGTCTTTTTCTGCTCTGATCGAACTGAGAGAGATGTGGTGGAGACCAGACGAGTGAGGCTAACATGGACGCTACCTGTTTCGATCACTAGTTTAACACCACCCCCACCCCTTCTGCCGCAGGTCCATTTGATTTAACTTTCCTTGTCCGTCCTCCAAGTGACCACCTTTCAGACTTTGGCCACAACCCACCCAGCCCTGTTAAGTGGAGTTCAGGGGAAAACACAAGAAGGAGTTTAAGTGATTGTCAGCATTTAATCACTTTTCTCTGGACGGGGTATCTTGATAAACATCTATCAGTGGAGACAGGCGTTTTTTCACCAAGGCCATGACCCCCAGAAGCGTGCGGAGCCTGGCCATCTTATCGGCCTATCTGGCCCTCGGTCCCAGACTGATGTCCCTCTACTACAATCTCAACTCCTCACATCAATCAAAGATTTTTTTTTTTTTGGGGCGCTTTGCTTTTTTTCCAGAAAACATTTGCTCTTTTGCTGTTGCCGTCCCCTCATCTATTCGTTTTTCCTGCATTTCCATTCCCTTTTAATAGATGGTGTATGTCTTCCTCATCTTAACTTCACTTTTACTGGAAAATATGACAAGATACTCTCTGAGAGTCGTCACTACCTGCTATATGATACACATAGAATAATATAATGTACTTAATTACAGAGTAGCTCTGATCAATAAACAATATGTGCACATAATCTAGCTCAGATAATCAATAAACAATATCATGCACTAATTCATTCAGTTGCCGGACTGCTTAATTATACTAGGAGAGGCTGGTTTCCATCTCAGCCAACTCTGGGTATAGGCAGGGCACACACTGAACAGCACAGCATTTCTTTGCAGGGCCCACACACGCCCACACACACACACGCACACACACACACACACACACACACACACACACACACACACACACACACACACACACACACATACACATACACACATACACACACACACGCACACACACACACACACACACACACACACACATACACACACACACACACACACACACATATGCCTGGGGCAATTTGAAACAACCATGTAGCTTAATGTGAATGTCTGTGGATTGTGGGAAGGAATCACAGTACCTGGAGGCAACCCAGAGAACATCCGAACCCCACCCCGAAATCCCCTGATCGAGCCTGGAACTCAAACCTAAGACCTTCTTGCTGTGAGGGTAGATGTGCTAAACGCTATGCTACAGTGCTGTCTCAATAACAGTTTGGTTCAAGTATTGATTTTTTTTTTTAAATCGTCTTTCATACCAGAGTGCTGTTGGAACCTTAAATTTGTTGATCTAGTACGATTTCTGCACGCGTGCACACACACACACACACACACACACACACACACACACACACACACACAGAGAGTAAAGGCGGCTTTATTGGTTGAAACACCTTACTGATATGAGATGTTTGAGGAGACTGGACTGGCTGGTTCAAGCTGCCAGGAAACCTACAGTAAATCGAATATACGGATCCCTCGCTTCTTCACGCTTCAATTCATGCGGCTTCAGTGCATCGTGTTTTTTTTTTTTTTTTTTTAAAGAAATATTCATCGAATTAAAAAATAAAGAAATTAAGGAAGAACAGGGGAAAAGTTAAGGAAAATGCTGCAAAAACAAGCCCAATTATGCAAAAAAAAAAAAAAAAAAAAAAAAAAAAAATGAAAGAAAAAACCCCTAAACAAACACAAAACAAAAAAACAACCCAAAATCTCCATCAAAACTATTTATATTTTTATGAAAGGTGCGCACCTGCGTGCATGCACATGCATCTGCGTGCATTCATGCTCGCTTTCTGTATATGTATTTATATTTTATTTACATCTTAAGCATTATATTTGAATGTTTAATTGCTATTATTAGCATTTATAGCATTGAATATGTATTTATTGATATTATATATACATATACATGTATGTATACGTCAGTTGGGGGTTGATCCTGCTTCACGGAAATCGGTGGTCACGGGGGGGATCTCGGGCCCAATTAACCGCAGAAAGTTATCTGGTTTTTAACAGGACATATCAGGTTTTACTACATTTAGGCCAGGATAAGAGTTTGAATCAACACTGGTCATAAATTTGTTCATACACGATAGCTGAAAATTAAAAAAAAAAAAAACATTAGCTCTCCTGAAGAAACTGGCTTTCTGCTGGGATATTTCACATGACAACTCAGAATTTGGTGTCAGCAACGTGAAGCCGAAGACATTTTGAGAATTGTGTCAACAACTCAGAATGTTGCTTGTGGTGTGATGGTGTACATATAAATGTAATGGTGTATTCTTATGGCAACTATTTCCCTATTTTATTTTATCTTATTTTATTTTATTCTATCGGTGCATGATTTTGTGCCATGGTTTCATCAGGGCAGCACCTTTGTAATGTGGAAGAACAAGAGCTGCGGCATATCTGCAGATTTCTCATCATTTATTATACAGTGGTACCTCACCTTACGAAATTAATCCAACCCAGAGACTGTTTCGTAACCTGGATTTGTCGTAAATTGAACCACATTTTACATGTAAAATGTGTGATTCATTCCAAGACCCCCAAAACTACCCCCTAAACCCTTTAAAATTATAAAAGCAAACCTTTTAAGGCCTCCTTCTGCTTCAATATCGTACCGATGGTAGACGGATTTGGCCATATTCCTTTGCGATATCACTCAAATGCATGCCACGAGCCCACTTCTTCTTTTCACTCGCACTGGGAACTACACGCACATGTGTGTGTGTGAGTGTGTGTGTGTGTGTGTGTGTGTGTGTGTGTGAGAGCGTGTGTGTCCTATCCAATGGGAGCCCAGTGGGGCGGGATGTTGGGAGATAGCCAATGGGAGGGAGCTGTGTCATCCCTCCTAGCCAATGGGAAGCCAGCAGGGCGGAATATTAGGAAATGTAGTGAATGCGAGAGCAACTCGTGCATTGTTTGAATTTTTGATATGGTGCTTTCATAACATGAACTTGTTTTGTGTCCAGAGACAAAAATTTTATGAAAAGGTTTTTCGTAACCTGAATTTTTCATTTGTTAGGGCTTTCATAAATAGAGGTTCCACTGTATATAGAATTTATTTTCAATTTGTGTTCTTAATAAAGTGGCTTGTGGGTAAATAATATTTGATATGGTCATGCTTTCATTATGAAGTCCTATATTCTGTATACACCAGAGACCCTTTTACATTACATGTTTACATTTTACATGTCTTTGTTTTTTAACAACATGCATTTGATTTGAGAGTAAACACTTCACCAAATTAGACATATTGAATCTTATCATGTTCTCACAGAATTTATGAATAATTTTTCAGAACTGGAAGGGGTATATCACCCACAATGTGTTTGGTTTCCTGTCATCTTAAGGTTAGGTTCTGACCATTTATTTAAATTTTTTTAAATCTAGGCCATTCTACGAGGTAACAAACCTGCTGTCACATTTTTCTTTACGGTCTTAATCATGGCCAGATTCTGTGCGGGTATGGTGTAGGAATTTTTTTTTTTCTTCATTTTTAACAATGTTTTTCTATCTCTTCGAACTGTGAGGTAACATGTGCTATAGATTATTGATGCCATTGTCTGTTTTCTACATTTCCCAAAAGGCTGGTGTCTGATGCTTTTCATACATAACCATTTCTAAGCTCTAGCACATTCAGAGAAAAGATTGTGCTGAATCATGAAAATTCCATGAATATAGCAGGGACATGCAGTTTTCAAGTTCCTACCGTATCTTTACTACATGCTACCAATGTCTTTATACGTACTACAACATCCAGTTGGTAGAGAACATGTGTGAGCCATCCTGGCAATGACAGCAAGATGTTGTTGATGATAATGAAGACGACAACTACTGCATCCATTCCAGAATTTCACAAAGTTTAATATGTTGCTATTCATTTCTTAACATGGACATCATTAAATAACCATTTAATGCTAATTTAATGCTCATTTATTCTCACCCTTTCTACCCATATCTGTACATAAAGTGCTCACATAACTTACATATACATAATCTGTACATAAATATGTAATACAGGGATCCTCACCACTTCGTGCTTCAATTCATGCGGCTTCAATGCATCATGTTTTTTTTTTTTTTTTTTAATATTCATCAAATTAAATAATAAGGAAATTAAGGAAGAATATGGGGAGAAAGTTAAGGAAAATGCCGTAAAACAAGGCAAATTATGCAAAAACAAACAAACAAACAAACAAAAAAAAAAACACTAAACAAAACTACCCAAATCCCCCCAACAAAACTACTTACATTTTTATAAGAGGTGCGCATCGGAGAGCGTGCATGCGGAGCTGTATGTGTGTGTATTGATATTTTATTTACATGTCATGTATTATTTTTGAATGTTTAATTGTTTTAATAAGCATTTATAGCGTTGAATATGTATTTATTGATATTATATACACATATATATGTTCGCATACATCAGTCGGCAGGGTTCGATCCTAATTCACGGAATTCGGTGGTTGCGGGGGTCTCCCAGTCCCAATTAACAGCGGAAAGTGAGGGATCCCTGTATGCATGTGTGTGTGTGTGTGTGTGTGTGTGTGTGTGTGTGTTGTGCTTGCTGCTCTCTGCACTTCTGATTTGATGTTCAACTGAATTTCATTATCCTGTATTTATATATGTGTAATGACAAAGTTGAATCTAATCCAATCCAATCTAATCTAATCTACCATGTTCGACGTGATAAGCGTCCAGGGCACCTAAAAATTGTGTGTGTGTGTGTGTGTGTGTGGGGGGGGGTTATTAAAATGTTACCAGCGGAGTGGAACGGTAAGTGCTTATTACCATCAAGGTGGAAAACATGAATAATAACAGAGCAATAAAAGAGTTTTACTGGTATTTGTATTATTCATTTTGTGGTATCAACCAAACTACTTACATTAAACCTGAACATAAACAGAAAACAGCATAATTAAAAGAATAAAAAGACCCTTTAATTTTCCCTCCCGGCCCTGTTCCTTTAAATATTTTCCCCTATGTAAAATCGAGCCAATGAACATGAATGTCAACTTTAGCACATGGCACATTGAACCAATCAACACAAAGGTCAACTTTAGCACAGTCTTTAAATGTATGAAGTTAGTGAGCAGGAGAATCGGGTGAAAATCCTCGTCATCACTTTCTGATAGGTCCATATCTGGCTCATCGCTCCATTCATTCAGAGCATCCCATAGTTTTGCTGTACCAGTTTCTAATGCTTCATCTTGTTGGACATTTACCAAGAGAACACAGCAAAATATGTTCCCTGTTTTTTAAAGCACAGCAGAACAATCAAATGTGTTGTTACTGACGAACATTATAGACATTCCCCAGTTGCAGGGGGTCTTGAAATATCATGTAAACTCACTTTTACAGTGAACGATTCATTTTATCGTTACAGAGACTGATTGAATAAATTTGGTAAGTTTGATCTATCATGTTGCTCCCGGGGCGGTTATTAGACATAAGACAAAGAAAAAAAAAACAAAAACAAAAAAAAACACAGGGGGGGGCCTTATTGGAGCAGGGTGCTTATTACATCGAATACAGTATTCTAACCTAATCTAATCTAATGGTCATGCACAGTCTACATCCGATGTGTTTTTACCACTGCTAATGAGGTCACACGATATGTGTACTACATTCTCATGGTATTCGTCCAGTTCTTTAATTTTTTTTTCTTAGTGATCAATTTTAAGCTAACTATATCCAGTGTCATTCTACCAAAACAAGGGCCTAGCTGTGTAATAAATACTATGTACTATATGATATTTTGTAAAACAAGGCTTGAATAAATAGTTATTTTTATAATTATACAGCATTATTATTTACTTCTTATGTGACAATTACAGTAATATACTGCCAAATATTGCCCCATACCACTGTAAAATTACAGTACGATGCTGTTTTTATTACAGTAACCTACAGTGATGAATACAGTACTGTAATATAGTACAGCAACATACTGTTCCTGTAAAAATTACAGTAAGGTACTGCATACGGATTTACAGTAACTTTTCTGTTATTGTAAAATTTACAGTGACTTACCCTCTACGCTACTGCTAGTAAGTTACTGTAATTTTTTTACAATGTACTGTTCCCTATGCTGTGGTTTTTCATTAACTCTACAATTTGTCCATATGTCCACATGTATTTTCCGCATGTCAATGAAATCCCTACTGGTTTTTGAGCTAAATTGTTACTACACCAATGTTTTTTGTTAATGTATCCTGATTAAGATCTAAGTAATTTAAGCGCATTTTTAACATCCAAGGCTCCACCATCTACTCTGCACCCATGGAGACAATACCATTTCCTTATCAGTTTCTATTGCATTCCGACTATATTGTAAAAGTTACATATTATGCTTACCCAAGTTCTGAGAATACAGTGGGAACTTGGTGGAGTGTGACGTGGGTATGGTGACAAATGAATCTTGAGTGCTCAAAGAAGAATAGGACAAACCATGCAGGCAAACAGACAGACCCCAACCTGGAAAATCCCATTTAAATTAACTACTGGTGTGAAAACAATGGTAACAATCATAATCAGTGTTGACGCAATAGCTGGAAAGTTAGTTGGGAAAAGAACCTGAATTTTTCAACTTTCAAACACCCACCAGTTCACATACGTTTACTCTATTCTAACAGACAGCAAATAATTGGTCAAGAGAGATTTTTCAGATGGAAATTGTGACTACTCGTATCAGAAGGCCCAGTTATCAAACCCCACATGATTATCTTTTGTTTGAATCTCCATCCTAATTAGTTGTGAGTTATCTAGATCAGGAGTGCCCAACCTTTTTATCACCGCGGACTGGTCAACGCTTGGCAATTTTACCGTCATAGATTGTTTATGTTGTAAATATAATTTATTTATATGAAATTATATAATAATAATGAATTCTTCTTCTTTTCCTTTTGGCTGTTCCCTTCAGGGGTTGCCACAGCAAATGATCTGCCTCCATCTCACCCTATCCTCTACATCTTCTACTCTTACTCCAACTACCGTCATGTCCGCCTTCACCACATCCATAAATCTTTTCTTTGGTCTTCCTCTGGGCCTTCTGCCTGGTAGTTCCAACCTCAGCATCCTACTACCAATATACTCACTATCCCTCCTCTGTACATGTCCAAACCATCTAAATAATAATAATAATAATAATAATAATCACTCCATGAATGTTATTTTTCAACAGCTGAAATAAAGTTGGTTGGGAAGTAGAGCATGAACTTTTCTAAAAAAAAAAAAATAAAATAAAAAAAAATAAAAAAAAACCCACAGGTGATCGTGAATGAAGGCTCAGGCTCAGTCTCACCCAAAATCCCAGCTATTGTTTGAAACATGTCCAATTCGCCTCTGTTCATGCGCCATCTCCTTATGGGTTTACATTTTAGCGCTCAAATGATCGACATGTAACCGAGAAAATCCAGTCATTTTTCAAAATAAAATTTTTCAAAAATAAAGATTGTTCAGACTCAAATAATAAATAAAATGGAAATAATTAATTATTTCTTCTGCGGATCAGTACCAATTGAGCCCCGTACCGGTACCGGTCCACGGACCGGTGTTTGCGGACCCCTGATCTTGATTATTCGTTCATTCATTTTCTAAAACGCGAAACTCACGCAAGCACAGGGATAACATGCAAACTCCACACAGAGACGCCTGAGCCTGGGCCTTCTTGCTGTGAAGGGGTCATGCTAACCACTTTACCAGCGTGCCGCCATAATATTTAACAACAGCATCATATCTACACTATAGGAAAATAAAGAGCTGATTAGTATTTATGGGAGCACTTAGACACTGTTTGCTCAGCATGTTCCTCCACATTTAATGACTATTTACATGTTACACAAACAAATAAACTGGCCTGTTTGCATATGCAAAAGAACACTGGTGAGTCATGATAGCATAAATGGGAGGGTGGAAAAAAGGATGCGGAATTTGGAAATTGCTCCCATTGCTCAAAAGAGAGAGAGAGAGAGAGAGAAGCCAGCCAACACATCACATTATTCCCACTTCATGTGTCATGACTATGATGGGGCATGAATGGCATTTTGACAAGAGACATTCTGCTCATCATCTAGTATCAGACATGATTTTTTTTTCCCATGTAACAATTTTTGTATCTGGAAAAATCAAACCATCCTGACACTTTACTTTGCATATACACACTACAGCATGTAATGGGGCACAGTTTTTTTTTTTTTTTTTTTTTTTTCTTTTTTCTCCCCCCTCGCGCCACAATTCTAGGCTGAACTGATTTGGTATTTTAATATGACATATACAGTTAAGGCGAACAGTATGTTTGATATAAAGATGACATACCTTTCCAAGTCTGCAGCTGAGTGTCTTGCCAGTTCTTTCAGCATCGCTAATCAGTGCTGTCATTCTGATAACCCATGACTGTAAAGTGCCTGTATAGGTTCAGATTTATAGCTTATAGTGGAAAATGCTATTTTTGCAGACTCTATAGTTTGCTCTACTTGCACTGTTTGCTAACTAAAATAAAAGTTGGATGCCATCCATCACGATTCAGTATGCAATAATGCAAATGTTGCAAATGTAGATGTCTATGAGGGAAAGGACCATAGTATTGTCAAACTAATCTGTTAATATTGTGATATAGCTCAGGTAAGGATTTGAGCATGGAAAATGGCAATTTAAAAATGGAAATCAAATAAGGGATTCTAGAGGTCATTTACCAGGCTGAGTGATTAGTATGCATGTGGTAAGTATTAACAGAATGTATGAGTGCTGTGGAGAGGCTGCAGCTGCATCAGACTCAATCAGTTCTAATTTTCCAATGTGAGGACACTGTTTCTCCTCCTCTCTGATCAGGACTGGCATTAATATTAATGGAGTATAAATGAATTTAAAAACAAATTCACATGCTCAAGTATCGCAATCACAATAAAAGGTTTTTAAAAATAATTATACATTCCTTCTGAAATCTGTAATTTTGTCATGACTACAATGTGTGGGTCAAATATGAAAAAAGAAAGAAAGAAAAAAAAGATTGTCATCATTTAATTTTCGGAGCCCCTTAATCCTAATTAGGAATGCAGGGAGGCTGGCGCCAATCTCAGTCAACCCTGGGTGAGGGCGGAGTACACTCTGGAAAGCTCACCAGGCCATCTCAGGCCAGAATCACACTGACAACATTTCAATGGTCTACTCTTTACAAACAGCAGCAATGGTTCTTTTACATGTCTATGTCTATGTCTATGTCTCTCTCTCTCGCTCTCTCTCTCTCTCTCTCTCCCCCCATGAGGGATATGGCTGGCTTTTGATAACCCAGTTAGCTGCACTGGGGGGGCAGCAATAGTGACAACTTGGTGACAGGGGTGCTTGAACCCCCCCCAACCTTCAGGCCAGTAAGACAGCACCCTACCACTGGGCCAGGACTATCCTGAAAACAATTTTTAAGTACAGGGATCCCTCACTTTCCACGGTTAATTGGGATCGAGATCCCTCTGTGACCACCAAATTCCGCAAAGTAGGATAACCCCCCCCCCACCCCCGACTGACATATACATACATGTATCTCTTCTTTCTTCTTTTCCTTTCGGCTGTTCCCTTCAGGGGTCGCCACAGCAAATGATCTGCCTCCATCTCTCCCTATCCTCTGCATCTTCTACTCCTACTCCAACGACTTTCATGTCCGCCTTCACTGCATCCATAAATCTTCTCTTTGGTCTTCCTCTGGGCCTTTTGCCTGGTAGTTCCAACCTCAGCATCCTACGACCAATATACTCACTATCCCTCCTCTGTACATGTCCAAACCATCTCAATCTAGCCTCTCTGACTTTGTCTCCAAAACATCTAACATGTGCTGTCCCTCTGATGTACTCATTTCTGATCCTATCCATCCTCGTTACTCCCAAAGAGAACCTCAACATTTTCATCTCTGCTACCTCCAACTCTGACTCCTGTCTTTTCCCCAGGGCCACTGTCTCTAAACCATACAACATTGCTGGCCTCATCACCGTCTTGTACACTTTTCCCTTCATTCTTGCCGATACTCTCCTATCACACATCACACCGGACACTTTTCTCCATCCATTCCAACCTGCCTGCACGCCGCTTCTTCACCTCTTTTCCACACTCTCCATTGCTCTGGATTGTTGAGCCTAAGTACTTAAAATCCTCCACCTTCTTTATCTCTGCCCCCTGTAACCTCAAAGTTCCTCTTGGGTCCTTGTCGTTCACACACATGTATTCTGTCTTACTAAGACTAACCTTCAATCCCCTCCTTTCCAGGGCATACCTCCACCTCTCTAGATTTTCCTCCACTTGGTCTCTGCTCTCACTACAGATCACAATGTCATCTGCAAACATCATAGTCCATGGAGATTCTTGTCTAACCTCATCTGTTAGCCTGTCCATCACCATAGCAAACAAGAAGGGGCTGAGAGCTGACCCTTGATGTAGTCCCACCTCCACCTTGAACTCTTCTGTCACACCGACAGCACACCTCACCACTGTCTTACATCTATCATACATGTCCTGCACCACTCTAACATACTTCTCTGTCACTCCAGACTTCCTCATACAATACCACAGTTCTTCTCTCGGCACCCTGTCATATGCTTTCTCCAGATCCACAAAGGCACAATGCAGCTCCTTCTGACCTTCTCTGTACTTCTCTATTAACATCCTCAAAGCAAACACTGCATCTGTGGTGCTCTTTCTTGGCATGAAACCAAACTGTTGTTCACAAATGCTGACCTCTGCCCTTAGTCTTGCTTCCACTATTCTTTCCCATAGCTTCATTGTATGGCTCATCAACTTTATCCCTCTGTAGTTGCCACAACTCTGTACATCGCCCTTGTTCTTAAAAATGGGCACAAGCACACTTCTCCTCCATTCCTCTGGCATCTGCTCACTTTCTAAGACCTTGTTGAATATTCTTGTCAGAAAATCTACTGCTACCTCCCTAGACACTTCCATACCTCAACTGGTATGTCATCAGGGCCAACTGCCTTTCCACTCTTCATCCTCTTCAATGCCCTCCTCACTTCTCCCTTACTAATCTTTGCTACTTCCTGCTCCTCAACGGTCACCCCTTCTACTCTTTTTCTCTCTCATTTTCCTCATTCATCAGCTCTTCAAAGTACTCTTTCCATCTTCCCAGCACACTTCTGTCATCAGTCAATACATTTCCCTCTCTGTCCTTTATCACTCTAACTTGCTGCACGTCTTTCCCATCTCTATTTCTCTGCTGTGCTAACCTGTATAGATCATTTTCTCCCTCCTTACTGTTCAACCTATCATACAAGTCATCATACGCCCTCTGTTTGGCCTTTGACACTGCTACCTTCGCCTTACGCTGTGTCTCCCTGTACTCCTGTTTACTCTCTTCGGTCCTCTCAATGTCCCACTTCTTCTTGGCTAACCTCTTCTTTTGTACACACTCCTGCACTTCCTCATTCCACCACCAAGTTTCCTTATCTACTTTCCTTCCAGAGGACACACCAAATACTCTCCTACCGGTCTCCCTGATCACATTGGCTGTGGTTGTCCAGTCCTCTGGAAGCACTTCCTGACTACCCAAAGCCTGTTTCAACTCCTCCTTGAAGACAACACGACACTCTTCCTTTTTCAGCTTCCACCACTTTGTCTTCTGCTCTACCTTTGCCTTTTTCACCTTTCTCACCATCAGTGTCATCCTGCACACCACCATCCTATGCTGTTTGGCAACACTCTCACCCACTACTACTTTGCAGTCACTGACTTCCTTCAAATTACATCGCCTACACAAGATGTAGTCTACCTGTGTGCTCTTACCTCCGCTTTCATAAGTCACCCTATGCTTCTGTTTCTTCTGGAAGAAAGTATTCACCACAGCCATTTCCATCCTTTTGCAAAATCGATCAACATCTGTCCTTCTGTGTTCCTGTCCTGGATACCAAACCTGCCCATCACTTCCTCGTCCCCTCTGTTGCCTGCACCAACATGTCCATTGAAGTCTGCTCCAATGACCACTCTTTCACCTCTGGGGGTACTCTGCATCACTTCATCTAACTCACTCCAGAATCTCTCCTTCTCTTCTAGCTTACATCCTGCCTGTGGGGCATAAGCACTAACAACATTGACTATCACGCCTTCAATTTCTAACTTGAGACTCATCACTCTGTCTGACACTCTTTTCACTTCTAGAACATTCCTGACAAACCCCTCCTTCAAGATGACTCCTACTCCATTTCTCTTCCCATCCACACCATTATAAAACAGTTTAAACCCTGCTCCTAAGCTTTTAGCCTTTCTACCTTTCCACCTTGTCTCCTGAACACACAGTATGTCCACCTTCCTGCTCTGCATCATGTCAGCCAGCTCCCTATCTTTTCCTTGCATAGTTCCAACATTCAAAGTCCCTACTCTCAGTCCGAGGCTCACGCATTTCCTCTTCTCTCTCTGCCTACGGACACGCCTCCCGCCTCTCCTTCTTCGACGTCTTCGACCAACAGTAGTCCAATTTCCATCAGCACCCTGTTGGTTGACAGCACTGATGGCGGTCGTTGTTAACCCGGGCCTCGACCGATCCGGTATGAATTTTGTTTTGATCATTTGCATTTTTAAATGTGGCAGAAGTTTTACGCCGGATGCCCTTCCTGTCGCAACCCTCTGCATTTATCCGGGCTTGGGACCGGCATAAGGGGGAGAGACACTGGTTAGTGCCCCCCCCGCCTCATGGCTGCATTACATATACATACATGTATATGTGTATATAATATCAATAAATACATATTCAATGCTATAAATGCTTATAATAACAGTTAAACATTAAACAAAATGCATAAGATGTAAATAAAATATAAATACGCACACATATAGACGCACGCGCACATGTGCACACGCTCAGATGTGCACCTCATAAAAATGCAACTAGTTTTGATGGGAGGTTTTGGGTTGTTTTTTTTTGTTTTGTTTTGTGTTTGTTTTGGTTTTATTTTGCATAATTGGCCTTGTTTTTGCGGCATCTTCCTTCATTTCCTTAATTTTTAATTGGAGTGTATAGATGTTTGAACACCGATGTTCTCTTCACTGAGTCGCCATAAGATTATCACCACTTGATTGGTGTGTAGTAAGGCAGCCTCTTACAGAGCAAGCTGCCATGCAGTGTGTTCTGACACTTCTCCATCGTAGGCGGCATTAACAGTATCAGCAGTTGGTGCGACAGTAACATTTATGTGAGATCAGAACAGACTCCCCGTCACATCAATGATTTTTGTGCACCCACCACTATCACTTGTTGTGGTCATGATATTTTTAACGTTCCATGTCATCCCAAGGATGTTTGGTGGGGTGGAAGTCAAGACCTTGCACCAGCCATTCCTGTCCCCCCCCCCCCCCACCACCACCTCTGGCAAGCCAGGTGTTATTGAGGTTGCTTTGCACACAGGGGCGGAAACATTCAAGAAATGGGGTTGGGTCTCATCGTTGTAGTAATGGGACATTCAGTTCAGTTCATTTTCTGTAACCGCTTCATCCTAATTAGGGTCGCGGGGAGGCTGGTGCCCATCCCAGCCAACTCAGGGCGAGGGCAGAGTCCACCCTGGATAGCTCGCCAGGCCATCACAGGGCGGAAACACGCTGACGGCTTTGCAGCCTACTCTTGTCGAAAGTCAGAAATGGTTCTTTTACATGCCTCACACCATAGACAGTGAGAGACATGGCCGGCCTTTGATAACCCAGTTAGCTGCACTGGGGGGGGCAGTGACAACCCTGTGGAGAGTGGGACTTGAACCCCCAACCTTTGGATCAGCGATCCAGCGCCTTATACCACTAGACCACCACTGCCAGTAATGGGACATTTTAAAGGTATTCAAGACAAATCTGTGCTGTCAACTTTGTGGCAATTGTTTAGGGAGGAGTCACGTATGGTCAAGAAAGTCAAGTGTCTTGTATGATGATTTTGGAAAGTGAATTATTAGTGTTGCATAATATAGTGTCAGGATCACCCGGAGATTGAATCCAGGTCTTCTGTCTGACAGGCAAGAATCAATCCTCTAGGCTACCAGGAAGAGTGTGTAGAGTGTAGACATGAGGGAGGCATTATAAATATTAGGCAAGCGGCTGTTGATATCACAAGACAAGGTTCCATCACAGCCCTCAAAAGACGGAACAATGAACACACAGCTTATAAAGGCTAAGCGACAAGGCTCAGGTGAATATAATTACCAACAAACGAGTAGCACAGTGGTTCGTAACCTGGGTTCGATCGAACCCTAGGGGTTCAGTGAGTCAGTCTCAGGGGTTCGGCAGAGGTCAAGACACACACCCGACTCATATTCATGACGACACACCTTGCTTGGCCATCATTGGCTGCAGGTGATCACACTACATTTCTTGGCCAGTAGGTGCTGCAGGAAATTTGGTGCGCTCAGTCGTCGAATTGTGACTGTTGTGATAGTATGTCGTGTGATTTCTTTCTTAATGTTTTAATCCATACTATGTTGAGCAAAAAAAAAAAAAAAAGAAAGTGGTCGGACGAAAACGTACAACATGGATTCACATATATAACGGAACGTGATGCTAGTCAGCGTACTATCTGCATGATTTGCGAAGTAGGATCAACCCCCCGCTGACTGACGTATACGAACATGTATATGTGTATATAATATCAATAAATACATATTCAATACTATAAATGTTTATAATAACAATTAAAAATAAGATGTAAATAAAACAAATACACACAGATACAGACACACGCGCGCGCGAGCACACACACAAATGCACTCTTCATATTAAAATGTAAGTACAGTAGTTGTGATGGGGGAGTTCATGCATTGTACATATTGGTTTTGTTCTTTGAACACAGTGATGTTAATGAACAGTTCATTTTGGTGCCCCAGTAAAAACATATACCTATGTCTTGAATTTGGAAAAAAAAAAATCATTATTTATTTTTCAATAAAGGAGGGTTCGGTAAATAAGTACGTATATGAAACTGGTGGGGTTCAGTACCGCCAACAAGGTTAAGAACCACTGGAGGAGCACAAGACATGATAGAACCTACTTGCTGACTGAGGGCCCCTAATGGCCAAAAGTATAATAACAATTCAGATCAGGACAGTACAGCAAAGTAGATCAGAATATAGCTACTATATGTCCCCTATCACAGTGAGATGAAATGAGTTACAGTATGGGCTCCTCTCTGAAATTAAAATGCAGGCGTGTCTCTGGTTCTAATGGGCAGTTATAATAGACAGAGTTTATCTAGAATCTGAACAGGGACTTCAATGCTGAGTATTGTTGTTCAGGGACTATAGCGAGAAAGCTGAAATGCAGCACTGGGCCAGAGTGTTGCCCCTATCTGCCGCCTCTCCTCCCCCAACAGCTTGATCCCACTTCTCTACATTCCGCACCATCTGCCTGGCCACATACCAGCAGGAGCATCATGCACTGTGCACATACACCTGTGCCTGCCATTTCAGATAGAGCTGTCTCTCTCTCTCTCTCTCTCTCTCTCTCTCACACACACACACACACACACACACACACTATTTAGTTGCACAAAGTAAAAATATAATACACAAGTTTATAATACATCATCTAACACTATACTATGTTGTATATGTATTGTGGCCTGGGTAGAACACAATGGATTTAGTAACACAAGTACAACAAGCAATAGCAAGAATAACCGTAACACCACACACACACACACACACACACACACACACACACACACACACACACACACACACACACACACACACAGTAATATGATTTAAAGATGACACGGTACAGGGCCTCTGGGCACTATCTCAATGCTACATTTCCTCAGGCAGAGAGATGGAAGGATGAATCTCTCCTCCAAGAGAGAAGTGCAATTAAGGGAGGAGCAGGAGAGCAAATTGTCCAGACACCATTCATTTTTTAAATTTCTCATGTACTAAGTCTCTTTTTTTTCCCCTCGCAATCTCTAAAGGTTGACTATTTGATGGCAACAGATCACTCCTAACACCTCGGACCATCTGCTTGATCTGAGATCGGGTCATCTCGTGGTCCACTTCCTTAAGTCTCCTGAAAGCTGTAGGCATATTAACGCAGTGCATGGACCAGTGTTTCCAAGTATAATTTAGGAGCATCATGATCATGTGTAGGTAGATGGTATAGTGTGATGTTTCCCAACCTTTTTGGGCCAAGGCACACCATTTACATTAGAAAAATCAAGAGGCACACCACGGAACAAAAATGATACTGCCCTCTAGCAGAACAGCACTGTTACTACATGCTAAGTCTGTCTTCCTTTCGGCTTTTTCCCTTTCACTCGGGAGTCGCCACAGCGAATCATCTGATTCGCACGTTTGATTTGGCGTAGGTTTTTACGTTGGATGCCCTTCCTGTCACAACCCTTTTTAGCAAGGGACAGAAACACGCTGACGACTTTGCAGCTACTCTTTACGAAAGTCAGCAATGGTTCTTTTACATGAACCTCTCACCATAGACAGTGAGAGACATGGCCTGCCTTTGATAACCCAGTTAGCTGCACTGGGGGTGACAGTGACAACCCTGTGGAGAGTGGGGCTTGAACCCCCAACCTTTGGATCAGCGATCCAGCGCCCTATACCACGAGACCACCACTGCCCCAACTACATCATCATCATCATCATTTTCTGTAACCGCTTCATCCTAATTAGGGTCGCGGGGAGGCTGGTGCCCATCCCAGCCAACTCAGGGCGAGGGCAGAGTACACCCTGGACAGCTCGCCATCACAGGGCGGAAACACGCTGACGGCTTTGCAGCCTACTCTTGTCGAAAGTCAGCAATGGTTCTTTTACATGCCTCACACCATAGACAGTGAGAGACATGGCCGGCCTTTGATAACCCAGTTAGCTGCACTGGGGGGGGGGGGGACAGTGACAACCTTGTGGAGAGTGGGACTCGAACCCCCAACCTTTGGATCAGCGATCCGGTGCCTCATACCCCCAACTACATGCTAAGTGAAATTGGTTAATCTTCCGCGGTACACCTGATAATTTCTCTCGCGGAACAGGGGTTGGGAAACACTGGTATAGTGATTAGCACTGTTGCCTCAAAGCGAGCAGGTTCTTCGTTAGAATCTGCTGGTTACCCGAATGGAATTTATGTGATCTCATCATACTCAGCCCAAAGATATTCATTTAGGTCAATAAGACACTATAAATTGCCCATAGGTGAGAACATGAGTGTGAATGGCTGCTGGTCTCTCCGTGTGAGCCATGTGATAAACTGGTTACCTGTCCAAGGTGCACTCCATTTCTTACCCAAAGTCCGCTGGGATTGGCCCCATCTCACCAGCAGCTGTTGTGGAGAACTGTGTGATGGAGAGAAGAATAGAAGAGGTGAGAGAAGGAGGATGCCCTGGAGAGATCTCTCTGTTTGGGGCTTCTTTGTTCTTGAGTTTATATAAAATAGAAACATCCAAGTTCCTATTATGTTAATTACCCAACATCCCATGGCAATAAGGCACTTTTGTTCTATTAAAACCCATCTAAGTTTCCACACTTATATTCAAGAACTCTTTTCAGATTTCAAGAACCCACCTTAAGTCTCAATCTAATAATCTATGTTCATTTCAAGATACAAATATGAACATTCTCTCACTCAATCTCTGAACTGCTAGTGGCTAGGGTGGTAGTGGGCTCGTGATCAGGAGGTCGTAGGATCAAATCCCAGTTAGACCCCTACCGTACTAAGACCACTGGGCAAGGTCTGAACCACAAGTGTGCCTCTGCTCACCCAGCGGTATAAGTGGGTCCCAGTAAAAAGTACCAGGAATGTAACCTGTGATGGACCAGGGTCCCATCCAAGAGGAGTTGAAGTCCTAACATCTACATGCTACAGAAACCAGGGATTAGCCTTAGGGGTTCGGTGAGTCGGTCTCAGGGGTTCGGCGGAGCCTCTGCCACGGAGGTCAAGACACACCCGACTCATCATGTCAATTAGACACGCTCCACTTGGCCATCACTGGCCACTGCAGATGATCACATTACATTGCTTGGCCAATCAGTGCCGTGGGGAATTTAGCGCTCTCAGTAGTCAATGTGTGAAGTCATGAGATTTTTTTCGGAATATTTTAATCCATACTAACTATGTCGAGCTAAAAAAGAAATTGGTCGGACGAACATGTACTACATGGATTCACATGCGTCATGGAACGTGATGGGACTCAGCGTCCTATATGCATGATTTGAAAACTAAAGGAACACTTTGTGAAACTGCATGGAGATGGGAATACAAGAACACAACAGTACCTATGTCTTGAATTTGTAAAAAATTATATTTTTATTTTTCACTGATGAAGGGTTCGGTGAATGTGCATATGAAACTGGTGGGGTTCGGTACCTCCAACAAGGTTAAGAACCACTGCACTAGACTCAGGACAGCAGATTTACCCTTTTATCTACCGTTCTCCGAACTGCATAGTCCGACAAGGGAAGAAGGCAGGGTCCACCCTAAACAACTTGACAGACCGTTGCAGGGCCAACAAACACACAACTATTGACATTCACACTTTGGGCAAATTTGGACTATCCAATTAGTCTAAAGTCTAAAGAAGTGTACAAAGCTGTGGTTTTCTAATATTCTCTCTTCCTCCAACCTTGCTGGGGGAAAAAAAAAAGAAAGTTAGAGAGTATTACTCATAACTGAATAATTGATACCCATTTAAAATTTAAATCAACCTGTGATAGGTTCTCAAATTGTGTCTCATGTGTCAGGAGCGAAAGAGTAAGCCTGTCAGGTGATAAATGTGTGTTTCAGTCACAAAATGAGTCCTGTTTCCACCTCTCTGTGACCTCATCAATTCATGTACTGTGTATCCTTCCCATGCACTCATAGCAGGTCTTAAAAGATAATTCTACCCTGAAGCACATTAAATATATTCATACTGAAATATCTGTTATATACACTGAACAAAATATAACCCTAAAAATAACAGATTTGATTTATAAAAGTTTTGTGAATTTATGCTTCGAACATTAAAAAAAATAATAATTCATGTATATGAAATTACTAATGTACAACAAAATGCAGACACTTTCATTAATAAATTTAAACTTGAAAATACCAGCTCGCATCAGTGATAAACCAGGTTGTCAGTGTTCAAAGTAACACCTGCACTAGTGTGTGTAAACATCATTTGCATTCTGTGGTGTACAGGGATCCCTCACTTTCCGCGGTTAATGGGGACCGAGACCCTCCCCGCAACCGCCGATTTCCACGAAGTAGGATCGACCCCCCCCCCCCCCCTGCCCGACATATACGTACATGTATATGTGTATATAACATCAATAAATACATTTTCACTGTTATAAATGCTTATAATAACAATGGCACATTCAAAAATAATGCATAAGATGTAAATAAAATATAAATACACACACATACAGCCGCGCGCGCACACACACACACACACACTCACACACACACACACACACACACACACACACACAGATTCACACCTCACATAAAAATATAAGTCGTTTTGTTGGGGGGTTTTGGGTTGGGTTTTTTTGTTCGTTTGTTTGTTTTGGGTTTTTGCATAATTGGTCTTGTTTTGCGGTATTTTCTTTAACTTTTCCCCTATTTTTCCTTAATTTTGTTCTTTTTTTATTTTTCGATGAATATTTTTGAAAAACCCATGATGCACTGAAGCCACAGAAGTAGCGAGGGATCACTGTCATGCCGTATTTTCCATCATATAGAGTGAAAAATATTATTGAGTGATTGTTGTGGAATGGGGGCAGTGGCCTAGTGGTATAGGGCGCTGGATCACTGATCCAAAGGTTGGGGGTTCGAGTCCCATTCTCCACAAGGTTGTCACTGTCCCCCCCAGGGCTACTACTGTAACTGGGTTATTAAAGGCCGGCCATGTCTCTCACTGTATATGGTGTAAGGCATGTAAAAGAACCATTGCTGACTTTCAACAAGAGTAGGCTGCAAAACTGTCAGCGTGTTTCCGCCCTGAGATGGCCTGGCAAGCTGTCCAGGGTGTACTCTGCCCTCGCTGGGAATCGGCTGGGATGGGTGCCAGCCTCCCCGCGACCCTAATTAAGATTCAGCGGTTACAGATAATGAACTGAACTGTTGTGGAATGTTGTCCCATTTCTCCCCAACAGCGATGAGGAGTTCATGGGTATTCTTCGGAAGAGGAACTCGAGCAGGCATGGGGTCAGTACACTGTGTTGCTAAAGTGCTGGAAATGACTTCCAAGGTGGCTTATTCTTGAAAAATGTACCCTCTCCCTATCAACATCTGACACCTGTGCCATTGTGATGTGTGAAGAATCTGGAGAACTTGAGGTGGCCATTTATTGCCCACAATAAAGTGTCTGTGTACCGATGATACTGCTCAGGCACTTTTTCACCTGGCCACAACTGTCTATTTAGTTGATTACCTTGTATAGGACTTAATACTGAGCAGATGTAAAAATTCATTTGTTCATTTCAAACCCACAAAGAGCGCACATTTGTGTTAAAATACAAATAAAAATAACATTGTTTGGGTTGCATTAAGAATTTGGTTCAGTATATTTATTGATATGGGTAGTGGTGCCTTGGTAGTAAGGTGCTGGACCACTGATCCCAAGGTTGGGGGTTCAACCCCCACTATCAACGGGTTGTTGCTGTTCCCCCAGAACAGCTGACTGGGTTATCAAGGGCCAGCCATGTCTTTCACTGTTTATGGTGAGAGGTTCATCAGCGTGTTTCTGCCCTGCGATGGTCTGGAAAGTCATCTAGGGTGTATTCTGCCCTTTCCCGGAGTCAGCTGGGATGAGTGGCAGCCTCCCCGTGACCTTATTTAGGATTAAGCTGTTCAGAAAATGAATTAATATTTATTTACTCTGGTGCGAATTGAGAGTCGTTGCTATATTTTGGGTTATTCCCATGAAAAGTGGCTGTGTGCTGCTGAGATTTCACAGAGGTACTTTGTGCAGTTACAAGATTTCAGTCGGCTCAAACATAAGTGACGATGATCACTTTTGCCTTTAGCTTAGAAAAAAAAAAAAAAAAAAAAAAAAAAGAAAAGAAAATGACCAGAAGTGTATATTCCCTCTGACTGTTTTCCAGAGACATTAAAATTATTTTGCTTTGATTTCCAAACTACGCACATTCTAAGCACCATACCAGCTCATTGCAGGCCATCATACAGAGCCATTCACACACAGTCGAACACCTTGGGGGAGACAGAGTTGACGCAACTAAAGCACTGCTGGAAGGCTCTTTTTCAAGTAGATATAAAGCAGGGGTCACCAACATGAGCTCCACCGAATACACTTGCATTTGTTGCATAAATGAAAATGACAATATTTTTAAAAGACTTAAAGATATATATTCATATTATATTAGAGCAAGTTGGTATTCATGGCAACCGGTTGATTTTTGAGAGTTTTTCACTGGTTTTCGCAAATCTGTTTTTAACTCGCTGTTTTTTCCGCTCGGAGTACGCTGCCCGATGAGTAGTTAGCATGGTAGCTTGCCATGGCATCATGCTCGCAGATGCAGTGGAGATCATTTACCCCCAAAAACATGGCATAAAAGAGAAAGAAAACATTATTTTCACAGTGGATGGGAAGAAGAGTTCTTTTTTAACCATTATGAATGATTTCTGAGTGTGTCTCATTTGTTGGGTTACTGTGGCAATGGCAAAGCGGCATAATGTTCAGATAGATATCAGAACGTGGCATGGATGCTAGCATGCTAACTTTCCCGCGGGAAGCGCACGATGAGCAGAAAATTCCCTGCAGATTGTGAGATAAATTCTGCAAGGTCTGAAAGTTGATTTTTGTATGTTACAGAATTGAAACTAAAGACATGTGACACGATAATTTCATGGTTTGTATACAAAAAAAATAAATAAATAAATAAATAAATAAATCTTAGTGGTTGGTTAAAATGTTGTAGAAGTTACATTTGAAAATGTAAATACTTGCAGAGATTTATAGAAATAAAGTGTTGAATATTGAAATTTAGAGGTTTCCATCCTTGTTAAATCATTGTTGAAATTATTGTGAGGACTCAATAACCTGATCAGTGTCTTCACATAAATTGTCTGTCTGTCTTCCTTTCGGCTTTTTCCCTTTTACTCGGGAGTCGCCACAGCGAATCATCTGATTCGCACGTTTGATTTGGCAGAGGTTTTTACGTCGGATGCCCTTCCTGTCACAACCCTTTTAGCAAGGGAGAGAAACACGCTGACAGCTTTGCAGCTACTCTTTACGAAAGTCAGCAATGGTTCTTTTACATGCCTCTCACCATAGACAGTGAGAGACATGGCCCGCCTTTGATAACCCAGTTAGCCTCACTGGGGGGACAGTGACCACCTTGTGGAGAGTGGGACTCGAACCCCCAACCTTTGGATCAGCGATCCAGCGCCCTATACCACTAGACCACCACTGCCCCAGTGTCTTCACATAAATGAATATCATTAATTATTAATAATAACATATAATTAAAGGTAAATCAGGCAAATTTACTACAGGGATCCCTCGATACTTCACGCTTCAATTCATGTGGCTTCAGTGCATCGCGTTTTTTTTTTTTTAAATATTCATCGAATTAAAAAATAAGGAAATTAAGGAAGACATACTTGTCAACTCTCACCCATCAAGTGTGAGACTCACGCATTTCATCTCATCCTCAATCCCTCACACAAGGTGTCTAAAATCTCACGCATTAATACAATTATTTCCCAATTTTATTTATTTATTATTTTTTTAAGGATGTAATTTCCACGAACAAATGCCAAATCATGATTCTCCCGGATTATAAGACTTCCGCTTTCCCCCAGTTAGTTAGCGTTCACTTGATTGGCTGATTACAGCCAACCAGCAATCACTATACACAAATCTACCCCGTGCTTTGTAATTTTGTGTGTTGTTGCAGTGTTGCTGCACAGGATACTTGCCATCTATATGAGTAGATTTGTTAACATGGTTAATTATTTTCATTTTGTAAAGTAATTGTGTAGTTGCAAGGTTGCTGCATATGATACATGCCATCTATGAGCAAAGACAGCAAAGATTATTATGAAGAATTATTTGGATAAAACTTCAAAAAAGAGAAATGTTACAAATAATACTTTACTTTAGCCAACCTTATGTTTGATATGTTATTAATTTACACTTCATATTTCATTAGTTCTTTCATTGAAGATTTCATTTACATTACATTGTTAAATCTGAAAGACATGTGTGTAATTTTGTATTTTTCCCCATGTCGGTTTTTTATTCATTACATATAAAACTTGTATGAAATGGCTGAAAAATCACTCTTAAAAACCCTTAAAACCAAAACCCTGCACCCCACCCCACCCCACCCCACCCCCACCCACCAGGGCATCACCTTGGACCTGACCGGGGGCTGTGCCCCCTGGACTTCTGCCTCTCACTTTTTATTAATCTTAGGGGTCGACAGCTATGGGAAGAATAGGTGAAAAAGTTAAGGAAAATACCACAAAAACAAGGCCAATTATGCAAAAAAAAAAAAAAAAAAAAAAAAAAAAACAATACAAAACAAAAAACACCCCAAAATCTCCCATCAAAACTAGTTACATTATTGTGAGGTGCGCATCAAAGTGTATCTGTATGTGTGTATTTATATATATTTTTACATCTTATGCATTATTTTTGAATGTTTAATTGTTATTATAAGCATTTATAACATTAAATATGTATTTATTGATATTATATAAACATATACATGTACGTATCCTACTTCGCGGATTTTGATAGTGGCATGGGGATATCGGTCACAATTAACCACTGAAAGTGAGGGATCCCTGTACAGTGGTACTTCACTTCAGGAAAGTCTCACCAAACGAAAAATGTAGGTTACGAAAGGCATTTTCCAAAAATTTTTGTCTCTGGATACGAAACAAGCTCACTTTACTAAAGCGCCATCTTAAAAATTCAAACGTGCCATTCAAGCATTCAAACAATGTGCGAGTTGCTTTCCCATTGGTTGTCTCCCAACATCCCGCCCCGCTGGCTTCCCATTGGCTAGGAGGAAGCTGAATCGCCATAATACAGTACTGTACCCATAATGCTTTGCGTGTGCCTTCGACCCATTGTTTGACACACAGGCATGAAGGACAGTTGTACCGTTGGTTCGTGAGTTTCGTGAGTTTTCTGAGTGTGTAATCACAAAGGAGTATGTCCGAAACCCCTGTACAATCGGGACGATATTGAAGCAGAAGGAGACATTAAAAGTGGAGATACAGTGACGGAGGCGATTATTTCGGAAAAAAGCAACCGCCATATTTAAGGACCTCGTAAAGGAGGGTGAGGATGGGGGTGGGGGTTCTTCAGACCAGCAACCCCCGGACTTGTTACATGGGTGGTTCGACAGAGATTTAAAAAAAGGTAAATAATTTTCTTTCACTTTTCACACATATTTCATACAAAATTGGTGTAGTTTTATAATTTTTTAAGGGTTTATGGGGTAGTATTGGGAGCATTGGAACGAATCACGCATTTTACATCTAAAATGCGGTTCAATTTACGAAAAATGCAGGTTATGAAAAAGGCTCTGGAACGGATTAATTTCGTAAAGTGAGGTACCACTGTATTTCAAAAATGTGTATCAAACTGGTAGCCCGTCGCATTAATCGGTACCCAAAAGCTAGCTTTCAGTTTCAAAAAGGTTGGTGACCCCGGATAAAAAGCAAAGTTAAATCCCCAGCCAAGGTCAGCAGGTAGTCATGTGGCATGGTAGGTATTGTATAAAACAATTAACCAACAGGGACTGCCATAATCAGGATTCCTCGAAGGTTGCATGCTTGCCAATTTTTATATAACAGTATAAACTGCTTATCACTTTCTGAAAACTTAGTTAAAGAATATCAGGTGAAATTTTAAGGAAGTTAGCTTATTAAATGAGCTCCAGCAGTTTGACTGACAGCGCCTGAAATAGAATAATGTGCTGTTGCAGACACTACCCCTGCCATAGACACTATATATTTTTTCTCTCTAAATGGTTTATTCTCGCAAATTGCAGAGTTAGCAGTTCCAATGTAAGTCTGAAATAATCACATCTTCACGCACCTTTTATCAGCACTACTTAATTTGAAGTTGATTTTAGATAAACGTTTATAAAAGTACTATAGAATTTAGTGTTGGAGACATTTCGTATTTTGACAACGCACTATAATGTCAAATAAATCCATGTCTGTTAGATGCAGACCATTACTTCTCATAAGCAGCTGATCTTTTTTCCAGTTTCAGATTAGTTTCTGCAATAGAAGCATTGCGTAACACTAACTTTCACTCACTCACTCTTTTCACAAACCACTTAATCTTATTATGGTCTCAGAGGGACTGGAGCCTATCTCAGCTGGCACTGGGTGAAGGCAGACACACACACACACACACACACACACACACACACTTGAACAGCCAATCTGCCTGTCTTTGGACTGTATGAGGGTAACCGGACTACCTGGAGGAAACCCATGCAAGCACACAGATAATACCTTTGCCTATCCCAGGACTTGAACCCTTGCTGTGAACTGACATGTTATAACATCGGTTCAGTTAATTTTCGGTCCTATTTAGGGTCGCAGGGAGGCTGGCTCCCATTTCAGCCGACTCTGGGCGAGGGCAGAGTACACCCTGGACAGTTTGCCAGGCCATCGCAGGGCAAAAAATACACTGATGGCATTGCAGCTACTCTTGTCAAAAGTCAGCAATGGTTCGTTCACATGCCTCACACCATAGACCAGGGGTTCAAAACCAGGGGTGCTGTCACACCCCCCTGGTGGTGCGAGGCATCATTCTACAGGGTGCGAGAAGCAGGGCTGTAACTTTTGAAATAAATATCTTCGTTTGATAAAATTTAGTATGATCCCATATCCTTTATCCTTGAAGGAAGTATAAAATGTAGAGGGTGCGAGGGCAGAGCAAAATCTTTTTAGGGGTGCAGGAGTAAAAAAAAAAAGGTTGGGAACACTGCCATAGACAGTGAGAGACATGGCCGGCCTTTGATAACCCAATTAGTAGCACTGGAGGGGGACAGTGACAACCTTGTGGAGAGTGGGACTCGAACCCCCAACCTTAGGATCAGTGGTCCAGCACCCTATACCACTAGGCCACCACTGCCCCACATTACAACATACGATTTTAATGAGAGACTCATTAAAATTTAAACATTATAATAGTTGAACATGCCAGTGAAAGAAGTAGAAACTGTCTATATATTATCCATCTTGATTTTTCATGAGGGTTATAGGGCAAACTGAAACCAATCCCAGCTGACTTTGGGTAATAGGTGAGGTACACCTTGAACAAGGTTCGAATCCATTGCAGGGCCAAAACATAGACAATGACTTAAATACAGTGGTACTTCACCTTACGAAATTAATCCGTTCCAGAGCCTTTTTCGTAACCTGCATTTTTCGTAAATTGAACCGCATTTTACATGTAAAACGTGTGATTCGTTCCAAGGTCCCCAATACTACCCCCTAAACCCTT
Organism: Plotosus lineatus; assembly: GCA_024760905.1. Taxonomy (NCBI): domain Eukaryota; kingdom Metazoa; phylum Chordata; class Actinopteri; order Siluriformes; family Plotosidae; genus Plotosus; species Plotosus lineatus. Next base: position 13,026,815 of record CM045745.1, on the reverse strand, counting down.
TAAAAATAATAAAAGCATACCTTTTAAGACCTCCTTCTGCTTCAATATCGTACCGATGGTAAATGGGTTTGGCCATATTCCTTTGCGATATCACTCAGCCGCATGCCAGGAGTCCGCTTCTTCTTTTCATTCGCATCGGAAATCACCCACACGCGCGTGTGTGTGTGTTGACCATGTCTTTTTCACAGAATTATAATCTTACAAATGTTTATGGAAGGTTAAAAGCCTGAGTCAAAAAATAAAGCAATGAGCACACTCATGAAACAACAGTAACTCTGACCTTTACACGAAAAGTATTATGGAAGATGCAGCTCCATAATAGCCAGTGGAAGGGAGCTACGTCATCCTTCCTAGCCAATGGGAAGCCAGCGGGGCGGGATGTTGGAAGATAGTCAATGGGAAAGCAGCTTGTGCATTGTTTGAATGTTGTGTTTTGTAAGGAGAACTTGTTTCGTATGAAGTGACAAAAAATTTTGGAAAATGTTTTTCGTAACCTGGATTTTTCGTTTGCTGGGACTATATAATATATAAGGTGAGGTACCACTCTACTGTGGGTCATTTAGAGTAGCCAGTGGACCAAATCTGCACGTTTTTAGATTGTGGGAGGAAACTGGAGCACCAGAGGATAAACCTGTATAAGCATGGGGAAAACACGCACCACAGAAAGGCACCAATCTGCAGTGGGTTAGAGCCCAGACCATCCTTGCAGTGAGTAGCACCACTGTGACAACATCACAATGATGACTTTAACTTGCTGATTCTGATAAGAGCATATGAGCTCTGGGGCATGAAGGTGGGAGGGCAAAAGAAAATAAGTACCAATTTTTATCCTTCTGATCACACCAGAGCAGCACAGAAAGTAAAAGAGAGTCAATTCTATGCAGCCAGATTACTCCATTCTGGGAATTGTGCCCAGAGAAATAAGCTCCTTATTTTTAAGAGTACCTAATAATCAATAGGCACACAAGTTCGTTACACTTAATAAGGCAGAAGAAGATGCTCTATGCATTAAATAATTTCCGTGGTTGCCAATCAATCACATGCGAGAAGCAGACATAAGACAGGCGACGCACGCACGCAGAGTCTAAAAGAAAAAATACTCTCACAGCAGCAAAGCCAGGTGATAGGTAAAAGATGCTGACAATTTAAAAGCACCAAAAAAAAAAAAAAAAAAAAAAAACACAAAAGCAAATGCATTTCATAAGTTTGACAGGATATTTTTAAATATATCTGCTGAAGGAATCCTTTGTGGTTGCACCATTAAATTGTTCTCATTCTTGTCCAAAAGTTAAAATAAGGTGAACGTGATATGAATCAAACAAGGCCTAAAAGTTCAGCTTGGAGATTTGTACTTTATTTATAAACCCTCCTATTATAATCACCGTTTAAATGACACAGCTGTCATCCAACTGATGTAAATCAAACCTTCATATCCCACTCCTCCAGAAACCTCATCAGTTTGGTTTTAATCTGTTCCATAGAAATAGCAATGAGTCCCTCAGTTTGAAGTACAAGACATGTCTTTGTTGGCGTCTATAAATGCACCATACTTCACCACTGACTCGTATTCATTTGGTCAATTTTTGTCCCAGTTGACCTTTTGCAGTGACAAAGACGCACAAAGTTGTCTACTTGCCTTATTGCCTTTCTACTACAGACTAATATGTGCTGTAATGTTATTTAATACCACGACTTGTCCCATGACAGATTATGATTCTTTTTAATGATTTAAGATTGGTCCATTTATTCTTCTTCTTTTTTTTTTAATTCATGGCATTTATTAATGTCTTCAGTCTTGGATTTTGTATTGTACATTATATGTATTATATATTCAATGAAGGTGAGATGAATGTTAATGAATAGCACCGAATCTGGAACATTAAAGCCATCATGCTACACGAATAGCAACACCCAACACCATGCACTCAAATGATGTAAGCTTTGGGTGTGTTGCAGTTCTAATGAACAGACAAAAAAAAAAAAAAGGCAGCTATTTGGAAGCATTTTACAACCAATGTTGGAAGTTGGGGTTGTCGTGGCTCCACTGTTACTGAGTTGTCGCTACTGCTCCCCCAGTGCAGTTAACTGGGTTAGCAAAGGTCAGCCATGTCTCTCACTGTTTGTGGTGAGAGGCAAGTTTAAAAAAAAAAAAAAAAAAAAAAAAAAAAGTCTCACCGCAAAATGAATGAATGAAGGTTGGCAGTCAAAGCAGATTGCAAACTGTGCTGTGATTTTAAGTTAATTCATTCATTTGTTTTCTGAACCGCGTCGTCCTAATCAGGGTCATGGGGAGGCTGATGCCCATCTCAGTCTTGTCTAAGCTGACCTTGGGCAAGGGCCATTGGAGTGTAGAAACACGCAGTCTACTCTCGTCGAAAGTCAGCAATGGCTCTTTTACATGCCTCTCACCATAAACAGTAAGAAACATGGCCGGCTTTTGATCACCCAGTTTCCTGGTGTACACTGGGGGTACAGCAGTGACAACTGTTGACAGTGAGGCTTGAACTCTCAACCTTCGGATTGGTAATCTGGCACATTACCAGAAGGCCACCACTACTCCCTTTAAGTTAACTACCTGATATAATAAACATATGTAGGCACTGCCTAACACGACACTCAAATATGTTTGCATTGTTACGTATGCTTAATAGATTCTATCGGACGAGCCCCCAATTTTGTGATGTCTGGAATTTAGAATAATAAAATTTCCCTGTGAAACCAGTAAAGCACTACAGACCAAAACATAAACTATATACAATTTAATAATATACACAAGGCAAGGCAAAATAATACTTACATCTTAGAGGTAAACAAGATACAAATTAAACAAAGGGTCCCACAGGGACCAAGCACCTGCAGCAAGGTAAATTGAGAAGTGGCACTCGCGATGGCGGGGAAAGACTTGTAATCCCACGTTAGACAGAAACAAATGATTAAAGTCTGCGCGTTGGCTGTGGGTGAACGTGGATAATGGAATTTGGCAATGAAGTCCCAAACGGCGAAACTTTGGTGAAGTTTCCATTATCCGTCTTGAGATGAGCCACCGCAATGAGTTTCCTTAGAGGATCTGCGTGCCGAAGAGACCCGAAGACATTGGAAGAGGCTGAACGAGACGGGAAGAGGCTAGAGCCAGTCGACACCAGGTCCTTAATATAACCTCCTCAAAGTTCCAGAATATTCGATTCTCGAAGTTTCTGAATCACCTGACCCGCCACCAGTGCGCATGCGCAACCAGGTCAATCTCGAAGTTTCCAGACCCCCTTACAGCTGAGTCATACCATGTGACACTACTTGCAGCACACTCTAAATCTAATTATGTTCACCGTTTACATACTCACATTTACATACATGCCCCTAACAGCACATGTAAGTTTCCAAAAACATACGCACGAAGTGAAGAGAATAAGCTGTGAAGGGCGAGTGTATTCTGCAGTGACAGCGGTGGTTTGCACGATGCGTTATTTTTGCCATTTTCTACATGTATTAGGTTGCATGTGTGGGCAAGTGAGCACAGACACGACAGCTAAAATTGACCTCATGGCTTTATGATGTTTGCGTAAGTGAGCTCCGTAGCTCTGCTATAATGAATGAGCCCAGTAGTAGTAGTTATTATCATTAATAATGAATTCTTCTTCTTTCAGCTTTTTCCTTTTCACAGGGGTCCCAATAGCGAATCATCTCATTCACATGTTTGGTTTGGCATAGGCTTTTACGTCGGATGCCCTTCCGGATACAACCCTTTAGCAAGGGGCAGAAACACGCTGACGACTTGGCAGCCTACTCTTTACGAAAGTCAGCAATGGTTCTTTTACATGAACCTCACACCACAGACAGTGAGAGACATGGCCCGCCTTTGATAACCCAGTTAGCTGCATGGGGTGTGTGTGTGTGTGTGTGTGTGTGTGTGTGTGTGTGGACAGTGACAACCTTGTGGAGAGTGGGACTCGAACCCCCAACCTTAGGATCAGCGATCCAGCGCCCTTTACCACCAGGTCACCACTGCCACTATCATTAATAATGAATTATGATATAATAATGAATAATTACTTATGGACCAAAGAGACGATTCATGGACCAAAGAGACGATTCATGGATGTAGTGAAGCAGGACATGAAGGTCGCTGGTATAAGAGAAGAAGATGCAAAGGAGAGGGTGAGATGGAGGCAGATGATTCGCTGTGGCAAAAGCCGAAAGGAAACGAAGAAGAATCAATAATTACTAATCTAAATATCATTATTGCTGTTTATTAAAAATGGTGACTTGTTTCCATTTTGGGGGGAAAAAAATAGTATAAATGCCTCTTTTCTCCGTACTATCCAAAGAACGTGTACGAAAGCATTTTTAAAGGTCTGCTAGAAGTGTTGATGGCAGCCACCTGAGATAACACTAAACATTGGAATTCTATTCTACTCTTCTATTTCCAATCACATGCAGTGTAATTGGACCCCAAGACTGAATCTAATACTATAGCATCTATCATCAATCAATATTTTCATTCACCCCAAAGGCTGATATCATTAATAACGTATGACATCTCTGTGCTGATAATAAGCTGGAAAAGCTCGGTTCTTATAGTGCGGCAGTCACACAGAAAATTTTGGAGGAACATGTGGCTTGTCTGTGCAGCAAGTACAATGAAATTGACAAAAGCATGTCGATCCGCTGTGATGTATTATAAATGCAGCAGGAGATGACTCGCCGGTAGATGTTTCAGTATTACGATATTTAATCTAATCATTTTCCAGTCGTAGTCAAATCTACATATGTCAGAATGAAATTCACTTGTGCTATACAGTACGCATGGCTCTGTACGAACCTAGAATGCCGCAGTGATAAAAATGTAAAAATGAAAAAATAGCTACTGTTAGATCTGTGGCTGGTCAAACAGCAAAAATTTATAAGATTGATTTGAGCAGGTGATAAGTTGCCACACACTCATGGGGATGAAGCTGAGGCTGGAATGAGAGATTTCTCAACTACCCTCTCTGACAAGCCTGAAATATGGTCTATCCTGGTTAACCAAAAGAAACACATACATTTTCTACATTAGAAGAGTTCCCATTATTTCTCCTTCAGCCATGAAAATCAATTTTGAAATGATTGTGTTCAGGAGTGAGGAAAAATAGTTGATGCTTCTTTTGGCTGGTCAAATGGATAGAAATTGTTTTCTTTTACATTTTCCCCCATTTCCCCCAGTACTACTCAACCTCAGCTTTTACAAGAACACCAGTTTTGTATATTTCTCATTATTTGCAGCTGATTCTTTTGATTACATGATATGATTCAGATGCATTTCTCTTTAAGTTAATGGCCTTCACTTCCTATTGTAGTAACTCAAGTCATGTGCATAATCTGTAAGCAGTGTGGTTCTGAAGGCAACTATCTAGAGGAATACAGATGCTCCCTGACTTACATTTTTAATTTGTTCCGGACTGCCGAACGTAAGTTGAAAGTGAACATAAGTTGTTACAGTGATGTATCACGCTCATACTGCACTATATATACATCCATATATACCATTACACGCTATATATATATATATATATATATATATATATATATATATATATATATATATAAAACGGAACTGGGAAGGAGGGGCACGTTCAGTCTGTTGTTTGTAAACAATGGATGCACCGTCCTTATGTCATTGCGTCAGCGTACTACGTAGGTACGTCTAATCTCAAAATTTGCCTTTTTTTGAAAAAAACAAACAAACAAAAAAAAAAAACGTAAAAATCGGAAAAACATAAAACGAATGAACGTAACTGTATTTTTTTTTTCTTCTACCATAAACTATGTCAGCTGGATACCGAGCTAGCTAACAGTTTATAACAGTTTAAAGCAAGTCAACCAGTTTGTAAATTACAGGGATCCCTCACTTTCCGCGGTTAATTGGAACCAAGACACCCCCCACCCCCCGCGACTGCCGAATTCTGCAAAGTAGGATCAACATGTATACAATATCAGTCAGTACACATCCAATGCTATAAATGCTTATAATAACAATTAAACATTCAAAAATAATGCAGAGTATACCCTGACAGCTCACCAGGCCATCACAGAGCAGAAAAATGCTGATGGCTATGCAGCTACTCTTGACAAAAATCAGCAACGGTTCTTTTACAGCCTCACACTATAGACAGTGAAAGACATGGCCGGCCTTTGATAACTCAGTTAGCTGTACTGGGAGAGCATTCTTCTTAAACAAATAATATTCTAATTTTATGAACACTGTTGCATTTATGGATGTGAACAACAAACAAACTAGAATGAAAATTGTTTGCTCTTATTTTTATATAAATAATAAAAGTCATTTTCTAATAATATGCCGTATTCAGCTAGGTAGCACACCTCCCATAGCTAATATAAGAATTACATAGTACAGTAGGCCCTTGACTATTTGTGGTTTTGCACTCGCGGTTTGAGTATTCATGGACTGCCGAGCAGCTCTTACGCGATTCAAATTCAGCCAATGGCTGTCCTCCTTCCTGCTGATTGGTTGAGGTGATGTAACGCCCCTTTTTCCTCATTCGCGCACAAGTTGGCAATGAGCCTTTTTTTAGTGTGTTTTAATTTCCATGATGTCACTCAAACGCCTGCTTAAGCACCAGAAAAAGGTCATGAGGTTGGATGTCTCTTCTGAAGAAATAAGACTTTCTCCGGAAGAAACAACAATTACCTCTGAAGTCACGTCATTGCTGAAGAGGAACTGTTGTAAAACACTCCACTATTAAAGTCTTTTTTAATTATTATTCCAGTACATGACCTAAGGTAATAAATAAAATATAACACACAAACATTTTAAACATTACCTTAAATGTTTGTGTGTTATATTTTATTTACTGTGGTGCAGCATGTTTATCATTGTGTTTTGTTTATCCAATTTATTACATTTCTTAATCTTTTATGTCCTTTTTGTTATGGTCTGTATTTTGGGGGACTTTGATTTTGGCATTGTGCCTCTCACTGTTTACTTCCTGAGGAGTGTAGCTGAGCTGCTCACACACACCTGAATTCACTATTCTCATTTACTCCCAATAAACAAAAGCACGCTCACCTCTGTGCCAGAGGATTAACTCACATCAACATCACCGCTTCTTTGGTTTGTACCGCTCTCTAATGCTATCACTCTAAAATTCTGTTTTGTGCACTGGCTGGTGGGGTGTGGCTGAGCTGAATTCAGTCGTGTCATGCCTAATGCAAAACAGTACGTTCCTCTAGTGGGCATTTTTGAAAACTATAGTGCTGTATGTTTATAAAGAGAATGCACTGAAAGGTGTTTTATGCGTATGCTGTATAATGTTTATATTTTAGCATCAATAAATATAACAGTAAAAATTGAAAAGTTTTTCTTAATCATTACTACATTTTACTACATTAATACTGTATTAATGAGTAAGACTGTCTATAGAATGTGTTTAAGAAGCATATTTTAGCGCATGGAAAAGATACATAGTATTTTACTTACAGCTGCTCATTCATGCATACATGGAGTTTTACTTCCAGGTACAGAACTCGTGGATTATCTTGATTCGCTGGAGGGCCCGGAACCGAACCCCCGTGAATGTCAAGGGCCTACTGTATTGGTTTATGAAAACATTATACAGTGGTACCTCACCTTACGAAAGTCTCACCAAATGAAAAATTCACGTTGCGAAAAGCATTTTCCAAAAATTTTTGTTTCAGGATACGAAACAAGTTCACGTTATGAAAGCACTATCTTAAAAATTCAAGCGTGCTATTCAAACATTCAAACAAGCTCGAGCTGCTTTCCCATCAATGACGTTCAAACATCCCGCCCTACTGGCCTCCCATTGGCTAACAACCGAGTTGTGTTTCATCGCCTTCACTCAAGCGCCATCTTGGACAGGTCCACCTGACGTCATCTTGGACAGGGACGCCATCTTGACCTGATGCCATCTTAGACACCATCTTGGACATCCTAGGAGGAATGCCTAGGAGGAATTGCCTAGGAGGAATGATGTATCTACCTCTCATTGCCTATTATAGAGCTGAATCCAACATGATGCTTTTCATGTAAAGGACAGAGTTACAGTTGTTTTATGCATTTTTCCTTACTCAGGCTTTTCGCCTTCCATAAACATTTGTAAGATTATAACTCTGCCAAGAAGATATGGTCAACACGTGCGCACATACACACACAAGCGCACGCACGCACACACATACACACGCATACAGTGAGAAGAAGAAACGGGCTCGAGTGATATCACAAAGGAATATGGCCAAACCCGTCTACCATCGGTATGATATTGAAGCAGGAGGTCTTAAAAGGTATACTTTTATAATTTTTAATGAGTTTAGGGGGTAGTATTGGGAGCCTTGGAACGAATCACGTGTTTTACATGTAAAATGCGGGTCAACTTACGAAAAATGCAGGTTACGAAAAAAGCTCTGGAACAGATTAATTTCGTAAGGTGAGGTACCACTGTGTATGTAAAGACATACTACTTTAACTTTTTAAAAACCAGTTTGCATACAAGCACAAGGTTTGTTATGCATCCAAGGTAGAAAAGAAAGTGTAAAAATATCCATGATAGTCACTAATTAAGAATTATCACATCTCACAACAAGAATAATTTTCTGCAGATTAGCACATGAGCAGTAACGTATGCTGGCGGTGTATGGTTTCGCCACTTAGATATTTGCATTCATAGGCTGTGAGGCTGATGCTTGGTCACGGAATATTAATTGCTCCGAGGATTAAGCTAAGCTCTATAGCCATCTCATAAGTACCAGTGGTCAATGTTATATTCCAAAAGCCTGTCGTGTCTCCTGCTGAATAAGGGATTTTAATTAGTGTAGAAAACTACAGCCTAAAATGACCAATCCTCCTGCCTACATCCTTAAATCAAAGAGCTTGAAACCTGAGTACATTTTTATACAAATCATATAGCTTAGATGAAAATAATACAGAAGGAGAAAGGCACAGAATTCAAATGAACCCGCTTATGGCTTCCAGCAAGTTCATGTTAGGTGGAACATAAAATATGTTCATCAGACACAGCATGTTAAAGCACAGTTTCACATGGCTGAGCCACAGAATGTGATGCTCAATATAATCTCACAGACAAATGATAGTCATAGATTATTATTCTTTTTTTAAACAATAATTATTTTAATGTGAATGGTCTCACATGGCTACACGCACAAGTCTCACCATTGCATCACGAAATAATCTGGCTTGGTCATGGTAGACGTGTACCTATGAACTGCTGCTGTAATCATAAATGCAGCCAGAGCTCACCCAAGACTCATTTATAAATTTCTTCCTATTTTTTCAAGCACACCGTATTGTTAATCATATCTACACCTGAACACAGCAATGATTTATAATTCATTCATTCATTTTCTGTAACAGCTTAATCCTAATCAGGGTCACGGCGCCCATCCCAGCTAACCCCGGGAGAGGGCAGAGGACACCCTGGACAGCTCACCAGACCATTGCAAGAGAGAAACACGCTGATGGCTATACAGCCTACTCTTGTCGAAAGTCAGCAATGGTTCTTTTACAGCCTCACACCATAGACAGTGAGAGACATGGCCGGCCTTTGATAACCCAGTTAGCTGCATTAGGGGGGACAGTGACAACCTTGTGGTGAGTGAGGCTTGAACCCCCTAACCTTAGGCTCAGTAATCCAGCACCTTTAACACCAGGCCACCATTGCATGATTTATAATTTATAATTGAAATCACACAGAAAAGCATTGGTTCCCATTTGGGTCTGGTTCTTCTCAAGTTCTTCTTCTTCTTTTCCTTTTGGCTGTTCCCTTCAGGGGTCGCCACAGCGAATCATCTGCCTCCATCTCACCCTATCCTCTGCATCTTCTTCTCTTACACCAACTGCCTTCATGCCCTGCTTTACCACAGCTATGAATCTTCTCTTTGGTCTTCCTCTGGGTCTTCTGCCTGGTAGTTCCAACCTCAGCGTCCTACTACCAATATGCTCACTATCCCTCTGTACATGTCCAAACCATCTCAAACTAGCCTCTCTGACTTTGTCTCCAAAGCATCTTACATGTGCTGTTCTTGGTTCTTCTCAAGTTCTGTCATTGATTATTTATTTATTACAGTGCTTCTTCTGGTTTCCTCTTTAATCATTTTACCCAACCAAAGATTCTTTGTTATAATGTCTATTGTCTAATGAATTAAAGTAATAAATACATAGATTGTGATTTGAACTGTACATAAGTAAAAGTGAGCTACAAAATGCCACTCTGCATAATGCAGAATAAAGAAGTAAAAACCATATGTAAGTCACACTGGACTATAAGTCGCAAACTCATGGAAACGATCTACTTTGACTTAGAAATCTGCTGGCAGTTTTTGTGATGTTGTGGTACTTGCTCTGATAAACAGGGGGCTGCGTTGCATGATGCGGTAACGCCAAGAAAGTCCTCACGCAAAGTCATTTATATTCATCTCCTTGACAACTACGTGGACATGGAGACTCACCTGCACTGTTGATAAGCCTCTCCCTGAGGCTCGTTGCTCAAGCAACGTCGACGTCATACCAGAAGACGTTAAAATTTGGCAGTTGTTGCTTCCTGCTTGGCACTCAGCATCAAAGATAGAATAACACAATAACTGGCGCTGCACAGTGACGACAGGTGCCCAGAGCACAAAGAGCGCTTTGAGCATAATATTCAGTATGGATAAAGCACAATATAAATCTACTACTCGTAGCTTGTAATCAGCAGAATACGATTTTCTTTTTGGGGCCATTTCTTCAGTGGTACAGGATGAGCAGGTACTGGTACCTAAGCCTGGAGTGCCCCCTTGTGCTTCTGAGTGTAAAACTAACAAACATGAAATTATGTTTTTTATTATTATGGCAAACAGAATTATATGTAATAATTTCACATATTAGTCGTTCTGGAGTATAAGTTGCACCTTCAGCCAAAGTATGAAAAAAGTGCGACTTATAGTTCAGAAAATACGGTACATTGTTTTTATGTGCAGATGTCACATACTGCATGTTCTTACACAGTGTATCTGAAAACGCTTCTTGAACACCGATCAGTCATAACTTTAAGACCACCAAGAGATGAATTTAATAACAGTAATTGTCTTATTACAGCAGCATCTATTAAGCGATGGGGGGAGGTTAGGGAACAAGAGAACCGTTTCTTGTCCAAGTTGTGTTAGAAGTAAAAAGTGGCTAGCATTAGCATCTGAGCAACTGTGATCTTACCTAAAAATGGGTCAGAGCATATCCAAAACTGCAGGTCTTCAGGAGTCCTCCCAGTATGCAGTTGATAGTAACGACCAAAGGTGGTATAAGGAAGGAGAAATGGTGAACCTGGAACAGATTTATGAACACCTAGGGCTCACTGATTCTCATGAGGAATGAAGACTGACCCACGTAGATTGTTGCCACAAAAGGAGAACAAATTACTTCAAAGTTAATGTTGGCTATGATACATAGGTGCCAGAAATCAACATGCATTGTAGTTGATGTATTTAAAGCTGTGCAGCTGTGGCCCTGTCAGAGGGCCAATACTTGACTCCACTAAAATGGCACAGTGACCAATGGAACCAGGTGTTTTCGTCTTCTTCTTGATATTATTATTATTATTTTTTTTTTTTTACATCATATGGACAGCTGTGTGTTACTTCCATGAAAAAGAGATGGAAACATGATTATATGAAGAAAGTAAGCCACCAGAAACAATGTGATCTTCAGGGCAGTGTTACACTGCGGAATATTGGATCATAGAATTCATGTGGCTGTTACTTCCACACCTACTATTTGCCAAAGGATTGCTGCAGACCAAGGACATCCCTTTTTTTTTTTTTTCTTGTGACAGTAGCCTTTACCAGCAGGATAATGCATCCTATCATCCTGCAAAAACTGTTTAGAATAGTAGGAGGAAAAATGGCCTTCAAATTCTCCATCTGTAAGATGTGCTGGACAAACAAGTCCAAACCATGAAGGTGAGAAAATGCAAATTACAGGATGTTCAACGAAATGCTTTCTGCTGAATACCACAGCACACCTTGAGAGGAGTTTGTGCGTTTGAGAAAATTTGGTGACACAAGTAGGATTGGTGGCCATTCATATTGTTATGGTTGATTTTGTGCATGTTCAGAGTCATAGTCAAACTGCAAGGCATGTGTGTGTAAATTAAAATGCCAACTCCACATCTGTTTGAGTGCTTCAGCACCATAGCTCATTCTAGATATGTTCATCTGTTAAAGTGGCACAGAGTGACATCCTCAAGGAGCCGTTACGTCCTGTGGAGAAGCATGAATATAAACGAGGAACTGACTGAGGAGAAAGAGGAGGAGCAAGAGTGAGGAAGAAAGAGAGAGACCCCTGTTCTGCAGTGGGACTCCAAACTGCTAAAAATGGCTCCTCTTAGATCGATTGGCATATTTCCTTAAATTACCTACAATCACAAGAGAGGGGCAATTTGCAAATTTGAAGAGCTAAAATTTGCATGTTACACAAGGGGAAGGATAGACATTTTTTTCTCCAGAAAATTTGATCATGGAGAGCAAAAGAAATACAAACAGTTTTGGCTTTAGTGTCCAGGATTGTCTGTTTGTGGACATGCATATATGAAAGTGAAATACAACAGAGAAGAAGAGCGGAATACCTCAGGGAATGACCAGTCTAAATGTACCCTGCAAATATTAATAAGATTTACTGAGGAGTGCTCATAAATATATGGTCATAAAGTGTGGATGGCGAACATAGTACAGTGGACTTATGAAATTAATCCATTCCGAGGGCGAGCTCGTAAGTGGAACCGTTCGTTAGATGAAACAAAAATTCCTGTTGGAAACAATAGAAAACCAATTAATCCCCCCCCCAAACTCATAACCTGACACAAACATGTATTTTTGACGTAATGTATTTAAGATAAACATGTAACAAACATTTCACACATCATCAGTTTATTTTCTGTAACTGCTTAATCCTAATTAGGGTCACGGGGAGGCTGGCGCCCATCCCAGCCAACTTTGGGCGAGGGCAGAGTACACCCTGGACAGCTCGCCAGGCCATCGCAGGGCGGAAACACGCTGACGGCTTTGCAGCTACTCTTGTCGAAAGTCAGCAATGGTTCTTTTACATGCCTCACACCATAGACAGTGAGAGACATGGCCGGCCTTTGATAACCCAGTTAGCTGCACTGGGGAGGACAGTGGCAACCATGTGGAGAGTGGGAATCGAACCCCCAACCTTTGGATCAGCGACTCAGCGCCCTATACCACTAGACAGTGGTGACTGCCCTAACATTTCACACATGTACAGTAATATTAATAATACTGTAATAAACAATAAATGATAATAAAACAATAAACAATAAGTCAATAAACAATACAATAAGTGCATCTGAACTTAAGAATAGCACTTACTATTAACTTGCACTACTATTTATTTATTTTTTTAACTTTTTATTAATTTATTTAATTTTTCAGATTTTTTACTGTTTAATTTCACTTCACTAATTTTGAACACTTCTCTTCTGCTGCTTGGCCGCACTCCCATCACCGTTGATCTCTTTTGACTTGATCCACAATAGGAGAAGCCTCAAAATTTCATCACTGAGTTCTGATCTTTCCTCAGATAAAATAGTAACTGCCTTTGCTGGTTTAACACTCTTCAACATGGCCTTCTGTTTGAGAATTGTGCAGATGGTCGATGCGTTCTTCCCATACTCCTTACAAAGATCGGCCACGCGGACTCCTTTTTCATGTTTATCTATGATTTCAAGCTTCGTTTAAAGAGAAATTGATTTTCTCCTCATGAATCCATCATCCACCTTCTTACGACCCATCTTGGAAACACTGCGATATGTACAGTAAAAAAAATAAGACTAAAAAAGTCACAAAATCCAAACCACAGAAAAGAAGAACTTTTGTGCGCGTGCACGCGACAAATGCCAGCAAGGAAAGGAGAGCGGAGGAATGCACGTGGAAGAATATGTGGCTAATTTGCACATATGAATCTGAGGAACATGCTTTTTTAACACATTGATTGACCAGTTTTATAAGTGTGATTGTGCACCCTCTACACTAGGTGGCAGTGGCACTCTCACTGTGTTTCTATGGTGCAGGGAAAAAGCACCGAGCAAACGATATGAAGTGCAGTAAACACTATTTATAGTCGTGCACATGGTGGTGTGTGTGGGGGGGTGTTTTTTTTTCTTCCTATAGGGGGCATAACAGAAAATAATTGAGAAGCACTGCACAAGCGTGGAGGAATACACACAGAAAAATACAATGCGAATCAACCCGAAAAAAGCCATTTCCCCATCAGAGCTCATAAGTCAAAAATTTGCTCGTTGGATGGGGCAGATTTTTGGTGAGATTGAAGCTCATATCATGAAAAATTCATTATTAGGGACACTCTTAAGTCGGGGTACCACTGTATAGCTTTTCTACACTTTCTTAAAGGATTTACCAACTTAAATAAAAAAAAAAAATTTAAAGATCAAAGATCTTTTTTTTGTAGAAATGATATGAGTGCAAATAGACATGAAAAGAACAAGTGGACTCGACACGGTGTGTAACGATCAACCGGCAGAGCTCAAGTTTGAATCCAGGTTGATGCTGTAAGCCATCCTTAACCAGGAGTCCATGGGAGCTAATTTGATGAGCCTCTCATGGGACGAAGGAATGTCATATGAGTCCGTCACTCCCAATGTTCACTGGCCAATCCATGGACATCTGTGAGCTCATTCATAGAAAGGGAATAGATAGTATTTTCCCTCCGAGTGTGCCGGGCCACCTCCGAGTGTGCGTCCGCAGCAGTTGGTGAAGAGGTGAGAAGCAGCATTCCACGTCACGGAGGGAGCATGTGCACGCTTACACGTCTCGTTGATAGGCGATGGTTGTACGTATGTGATAGGGGAGCAACACTTTACATTAGCATTAAAAGGTCCTCAAGCAATACGTAGTTTGTTTTTAGGAATGAAACAATATACCGTGTTATAAACATTTCATGATGAAGTAGTGTGGTAACATAATAAATATCTGAACATATAAACGAATAAAATAAGATAAGCCAGCATGGTGGAAGAACAAAGCAGTGCTGTTGTCGTCTCAGGGCTCCGCTGTCCTGGTGATGACGGAAGTAGCACTGCCATGTCATACCTCCAGGGTTTGATCCAGAGCTCAGGTTACTGTCTGTGCAGAATTTCGGATCTGTCCCTGTTTATGTTTCCTTACACTTCCCAAAGACCTGCTGAGAGGTGGATTGCTACACTAAATTGCCCTTGACGTGCATCCACTGGTTACTTCAGTAAGCAGTTCCAAAAAATAAAAATAAAAAAATAAAATGAAAAGAATGATTAATATGAGATCTCGTATGCCATATTTAAAATATACACTTTTTGTCCTTCTATCTTTTCAAGAGGAAAAAAGCTTCCTTGTGCTGCTGTCTATTTCTGTGCTGCAGTAAACACACCCTACATTAAGCTGTGCCTCGTTCTCAATCAGTATAGCATGCTTAGATTTCTGATTTAATGGGAGCATACATTGTATTGTCTCGCAACTGATTCAGAAATCACACCTGTTTATCTTCACTGAAACCTGCATTCATTCTCACACTGGTCCTCTTTTCTCTCCATTAGCCCCCCTTCCCCCCCAATAGACAGATAAACAAGTAGGTGGCACCATAGCACAGTGCCTCCTTCACAGCTCAAGGATCATTAACTTGATCCTAAGTTCTGGGTATCATGTGTCTTGGGTATCTAATGTTTATATCTATTACACAATAGTATGCCCCCTGTTGACTGTCTATGATATTGTCTACGTGAGAATATATCTATTCCTGGTGTTTCAGGTGACCCATCCTGGTTATCTTGATGCGTTTCCTGATCTAATACAGCTGTGAAAGCAACTCTGCAACTTACTGAAAGGGAGTGACTGTTAGACAGACCGGTCTAAGACCTGTTACCAGGTTTATAACACCTAGTGATGAATTTTAGAAAAAGGAATCAAATTATTCATTCATTTATTCGATAAACCTCTGATACTACTATATAGTCTACTATACTACTATATTGGCAAAGGTGGGGTACACCCTGAACAGCTTCTCAGTCCATTGCAGGGTCAACATACACACACACACACACACCTACATACCTAAGGGCAACTGGAAGAGCCAGTCAGGATAATGGGTGTGTCTTTGGAAAGTGGGAGCACCAGGAGGAAACTCACTCGATCACAGAGAGATCATGACTCACATTCCACACAGAAACACCCTTGCCGAGCCTGAGACTTGACCCCAGGACCTTATTGCCATGAGACAGACTAGTATATAGTGTTAAACACTAGGCGAACATTACTGTTATGAATTTATTATGGTTAAGTTTTAGAATCCGTCTCCTTCTGGTTTCTTCAAGTCCATTTCGAACAAGTCATAGTTGAGAAAATAATCCATATCATGATTCTTAGTCACTGTTTATAGAATTGGTCCGAATGCACACAAAAGGGGGCAGGTTGCACGTGCAGATGAGGGTTTCAATAAACAAAGAATGTTCAAACAAGAGGATCCACACAAGACAGAAGGATTTAACTAGATACAGACACAGGACCAAGATAAATAAACAGGAAACCATCACAAACAGAATAGAAATGGATTTTAAAAATGTAGAATAAACACCACAACACATGGCATAAACATACAAGCCAGGATGAGCTAGATCAAGGACGATACATAAGAATCTATAGACAGGAATCTTTAACTTGGTCTAAATCTAAGTTCTGTACACAGGAATACTTAACATGAACAATGATCAAAACAGAAACAGGAATATCACAGTAGATCAGGGTACAAACACAAATATCAGGCTTGTTCAAGCAGTGCATCGCACTGGAATTCATGAAACGAGATCAAGTTTAACACATACAGATGGAGTTTATTTCCGCATTGCTGTGCAGACAGGCAGTCTCTAAATACACTTCCTGTTTATGTTGGTAAGTGAACCGCAGCTGAGCCGCTTCTGTTCGGCCTAGCTGTGCATGCTGAGAATAACATTTCTGCTTGGGAACCCTGGCGACGCAGCTTGTCCCGAGAAGCAAAGGGCATCTCATGATGTGCAGGTGTGATGGTACAATTTAGTTTCAAAGAGTTTTACTTGCAGTTTAAATGGTAGTTGGCAGCCTGAAATGACATCATTTTAAATTTCATCTCGTTGTACATATTTTTGAGCAGTGGTGGCCTGGTGGTAAGACATTGGATCACTGATCCCAAGGTTGGGGGTTCAATTCCCACTCTCAACAAGTTGTCACTGTGCCCCCACCCCCTACCCCAGTGCAGCCAACTGGGTTATCAAAGGCCAGCCATGTCTCTCACTGTCTATGGTGTGAGGTTATGTGTAAAAGAACCATTGCTGACTTTCATCAAGAGTAGGCTGCATAGCCATCAGCATGTTTCTGCCCTATGACGGCCTGGAAAGCTGTCTAGGGTGTACTCTGCTCTCGCCCAGAGTCTGCCGAGATGGGCACCAGCCGCTCCGCAACCCTAATTCGGATTAAGCGATTGAGAAAATGAATGTATTTTTTTTAAACGGTAACAAACCAGCAAACCGATGAGCAAACAATATAAAACATTCAGCATGAAACTGTGCGGTTACTATTGCAGATTTAAAAATAAATAAATAAATAAACATGTTGATTGCTATGTATGACGTATATGTTGAAGACATGTACTTATGTATACAATATAATAAATTTAAATGGAAAACTTATACTTTAGAAGACTTCCCCAAGTTGGTAAGGAATTTGAAGGTGAGGGATCATTTTATTTGGATCTTACTGATAGGAGATTCGGTCACTCTGTGAACGCAAGGCAACGCATAATACTACTGAGTGTAATAATATGGAATAGTGGTGCTGTATGACACAATTTTTAGTGGTTCTTGCAACACATGGGCCAATAATTAAAACATCTGTGTTTTTTTTTAACTGTCCTGTTTTACCTCTATCTCAGTGGTTCTCAAATAGTGGGGCGCGTCCCCCTGGGGCACATCCGACCCCAGGGAAAATGCTTTTTTTTTTTTTTTTTTGCCGTATTAGGATGAAGTGTAATTCTACAGCCACTACAGCAGGTGGCAGTGGCTTCCTCACTGAAGATTAAGAATAATTAGGTAAAATAAGAAGTGAAGTTAATAAACCCACCATGGAAATTTTTAACATGGACGGAAAGAGAGGCGAAGACAGTCAGAGACAGTGAAAGAAACGAAAGTCTCCAGAAAGCTAAGTGGAGGA
Source organism: Plotosus lineatus (assembly GCA_024760905.1). Classification (NCBI taxonomy): domain Eukaryota; kingdom Metazoa; phylum Chordata; class Actinopteri; order Siluriformes; family Plotosidae; genus Plotosus; species Plotosus lineatus. The sequence goes on along the minus strand of CM045745.1, from coordinate 13,008,569 downwards.
GGTATGATGAAGCGGATGTAGCACTCGGCTTTACTGTGCTGCGGTGAGAAACGAGGAAAGACCGCTGTGTTTACTGTGTCTGAAAACATTGGGATAGGAGAGCATGAACCCAAATAAATCCAGGCATCACTTAAAGACATCATACCCCGATCACATGATGAGCCGCGTGAGTTTTTTTCAGCAAAAATGTGCCAAGCATTGCCAACAACCATGTGTGTGTGAATGCTACTCCAGCAAACCAGCGAGCTCTGTTAGCATCATATAAGGTGGAGTACCAAACTGCTCAGTGTAGAAAACCCCACAGCAGAGCAGAGGAACTGATCCTACCTGCAGCACACACGGTCTCCGTCATGCTGGATGATGTCACTGCTGCGAAAATAAGTCCAGGTCCCAGTTCAGCATTGAGCAGGAGCTGAGAGTTCAGTATCGCGCTTTAAACCCGGCTTCGAAAAGCTGTGCACTGCGAAACGTGCTCATTATAGCCATTAATCTGGACTTAATCATTTTGACAATAATAATAATAATAATAATACAATTTTTTTTATTCATTTTTGTTTTGTCAAGTGTTTTATATATTGTGCTCCTGAGTTAATATTGCTGATAAATTTGAATTTATTATTTTTTATGGATTTTATTTTTCAGTATAAAATGGTTCAAATTGTTGGTCAAAAATGTTGACAGTTTAAATATGGACACTTTTTTATTTCAGGCAAATTGATGCACTTTAAATCTTTTTGTTTAAAGACTAAAAAATTGTGAATAAAGTTATTCTTTGTTGGAAGTTGATCTATATTTCTTCCCTGTTTTTTGTATTCATAATGATAATAAGAATTTATTATGTAATAAGGATACAGTGTATGCAGAGGATTACTTATAACAACTTATAGACAAATAACACTATTTATATGGGGGGGGGGGGCGAAATGTTTTCCTCTTCCTAGGGGGGGCGCAACAGAAAATTATTGAGAAGCACTGCTCTATCCCAAAACATAAATATCAGACATGGACACTTACAAGTCTGGTGTTTTAAAGATGACCGGAAAGAAGTTTGCTCTGAGTTTAGATGAAAATAAAGCCTGTCTGTGGCTGTTTGTTGATTGGTTGAGGGTCATACATTACTGCTCTTTTTGAGCAAATCACACTCCATTCTCTGCCATCTCATTTCTTCCTATCTATTCTCCGTTCCAGTGTGTCAAAAATGAGGTGCACTATGTTGGCAGATGCTCCAGCATGTCAGCAGATCTAAAGCACACAATGACACTGATGGTATGTGGGCTTGAAGGCCACTCCTGACACCTGCCAACAAATTATAATGAATGGCATCACTGACCAGTGCAAGCACATCGTCTTAAAGAATTATATAGAGTGCACATATGCATAACCATAGACACAAATCAGAATTCCGGAGCTCTGCAGTATTTTTGGACAGAAATGTTGCTCTCGTGTGGCATGTTGCTGTGCAAGTTGGTCATCTGTAAAATAATGCAGGTTGACAAAGACATGTAGCCAAACAAAGATGATGCTATAAGCGATATAGAGCATAGAGTATGGGGAGACACTAGAGCCAAGATAATCAGCTCTGCAGAGTCTGTCCAATCACTGGCAGGCACTTTAATCAAATTCTGACCTTGTAAAGAGTCTGCTTGTCATTTGAGACCTCGGAGTCCTCACTAATGACTAATTAAGCTCATCACTTCTTTCTTAAGTTACACTCATAACTGCACTTAATGTATAAACACCAACAAAACAACACTGCTAAAATCCTTAGAGAAGACATCATCACATGATCATTAAATTTCAATGATTTTTTTTTTTTTCCTTTTCTGTTTGACAACATATAAAACCTCTGTATTAATTACTAATTAGCCCGCGGCCACTTTATCATATAGGTAAAAAAAAATAGCTTCACTGCCACTACCCTTTACTTGGCAGCAATTATAAGAATATAGACACTCTGTAGACACTCCCAGTGCAACTAACTGGGTTATCAAAGGCCAGCCATGTCTCTCACTGTCTAGGGCAAACTCATGCCACCAAGGGCCATGTGGCTGAATTCTTTTGTTTCAACCAATCAGCAGAACATCTGACTTGGGTCATTTAATCAACTGACTGAGTCTTCAGGCAGCTGATTGGTCAGTGTCTGTACAGAGCACACATATTGACCAATCAGCTGCCTGAAGACTCACACCAATTGATTAAAATCCCCCAGTCAGGTGTGCTGCTGCTTGGCTGAAACAGAAACCTGCAGCCACATGGCCCTTTGTGGCATGAGTTTGACACCCCTGGTCTATGGTGAGAGGCATGTAAAAGAACCATTGCTGACTCTCTTCAAGAGTAGGCTGCATAGCCGTCAGCGTATTTCTGTCCTGCGATGGCCCAGTGAGCTGTCCAGGGTTTGCTCTGCCCTCGCCCAGATTCGGCTGAGATGGGTGCCAACCTCCTCTGTGACCCTAATTAGTACTAAGCACTTTCAAAAATGAATAATATGATGTTTGCAGATGACATTGTGATCTTCAGTGGGAGAAGAGAACAAGTGCAGGAAAACCTACAGAGGTGGAGGTATGCACCGGAAAGGAGGGGAATGAAGGTTAGCCTCAGTAAGACAGAATACATGTGCATGAATGACAAGGACCCAACAGGAACGGTGAGGTTACAGGGGGCAGAGATAACGAAGGTGGAGGATTTTAAGTACTTCGGCTCAACAATCCAGAGCAATGGAGAGTGTGGAAAAGAGGTGAAGAAGCGTGTGCAGGCAGGTTGGAATGGTTGGAGAAAAGTGTCCGGTGTGATGTGTGATAGGAGGGTATCGGCAAGAATGAAAGGAAAAGTGTACAAGACGGTGATGAGGCCAGCGATGTTGCATGGTTTATAAACAGTGGCCCTGGGGAAAAGACAGGATGCAGAGCTGAAGGTAGCAGAGATGAAAATGTTGAGGTTCTCTTTTGGTGTAACGAGGATGGATAGGATCAGGAATGAGCACATCAGAGGGACAGTACATGTAAGATGTTTTGGAGACAAAGTCAGAGAGGCTAGATTGAGATGGTTTGGACATGTACAGAGGAGGGATAGTAAGTATATTGGTAGTAGGATGCTGAGGTTGGAACTACCAGGCAGAAGGTCTAGAGGAAGACCAAAGAGACGATTCATGGACGTGGTGAAGGAGGACATGAAGGCAGTTGGTGTAAGAGAAAAAGATGCAGAGCACAGGGTGAGATGGAGGCAGATGATTCACTGTGGCGACCCCTGAGGGGAAAAGCCGAAAGGACAAGAAGAAGAAGAAGAAGAAGACTTTCAAAAATGAATAAATGAATATACATAGACATATATATAATATATACTGCTTCAGTAAACAAACCATTGACTTTTCAGTCTTAAACCGACTTCTCTGTTCCGGTAAATATGTCGTCTTTCTGCTTTTAGCCTTGTTTACAGCACATAATCATTATGCAACTGTTTCACCACACTTTCACATTTATTCTCATCCAGTGTTGTGTTCATTTTCACCAACTTTTAAAATTGAGGAAATTTGGACCAGTCCATAAAGTCTTCCCCAACACATCTAGAATAGTTTGAATAGACTTAAGGTCAGGACCCTGGGGTGCAAGTACACATGTGAAGATTATTCCTCATGCACCCTTAACCACTCTTTCAATATTTATTTGAGTCCTCATTTTATATCTGTGCCATCGGGGAACAAAAGGTCCACGGATGTGATCCAGTATCAAGTATCATTTATGCGATTCAGATCAACAGCTGACATCATTTTATTGACACATTAATGTTGCTGAGCCTCGACCTGACCAACTGGAGCAACAATGCCACAGAGATTACATGCTGTGATCAGGGCGAAATGCACTCCATGAGAATATTAGTGTGCGCGGCTTTTGGCTTGTCAGTGGATGATCTCTGTTCAGTCTAAGACAGGATTCAGAAAAAATACTCTAAGGATCATTTCTTTGTCTCTAAAGATGTTCATTTAAGTGAATGCTGTCAATCCGTTTGGTCGTAGGCATCGAGTTCAGAGAATTCAGATCCAACATTAAAATTGTGCCTATTGGTATTTGCATATGAATACAGTGGGACTTCACTTTACGAAAGTCTCACTAAACAAAAATGCAGGTTACGCAACACATTTTCCTAAACTTTTTGTATCTGTATATGAAACAAGTTCACGATAAGAAAGCGCCATCTTCAAAATTCAAACACACCATTCAAAAACATTCAAACAACGCACGAGCGGCTCTCCCATCAATGACGTTCAAACATCCCGCCCCGCTGGCCTCCCACTGGCTAACAACTGAGCTGTCATTCATGTCGCCTTTACTCGAGCGCCATCTTGGAAAGGTCCACCTGATGCCATCTCGGACAGGGATCCCATTGGCGAGGAGGGATGACGCAGCTACCTCTTATTGCCTATTATAGAGCTGAATCCACCATCATGCTTTTCGTGTAAAGGACAGAGTTACTGTTGTTTTATGCTTTATTTCTTGACTCAGGCTTTTAACCTTCCATAAAGATTGGTAAAATTATAACTCTGCTAAGAAGACATGGTCAACACACACACACACACACACACACACACACACACACACACGCACGCGCATGTGATTTCCGGTGCGAGTGAGAAGAAAAAACAGGCTCAAGTGATAACGCAAAGGAATATGGCTAAACCCGTCTACTATCGGTACGATATTGAAGCAGAAGGAGGTCTTAAAAGGTATACTTTCATAATTTTTAAAGGGTTTAGGGAGTAGTATTGCGAGCCTTGGAACGAATCACGTGCTTTACATGTAAAATGTGGTTCAGTTTATGACAAATGCAGGTTACGAAAAAGGCTCTGGAACGGATTAATTTCGTAAAGTGAGGGACCACTGTACCGACATATGCAAGAATTTATTGAGGTTGGGCGTGTCAAGCAGAAGGTATCAGAAGAGTCAGTTTCTCAATCAGACATACAGAATTTAGACAGATAAAGCTAATTAAATTAATTAATTGGATTAATGTTAAAGGATAAAGATGTGCTGGACAAAGCGTTATTTTATAGGCTTCTGAATAATAAAGGTTGAAATTGATATTTTTAAACCCAATTTGTCATCATTGACTGTGAGCCAAAACTTTTCCTTTCATTTCATCCATTTATTACCTGTAGCTTATCCAGGTCAGGGTGGCAGGGGCAGCAGTTTTGTAGAGAGACACCCAGGTGCCAACGTGCCTGAAACACCTCTCCTAGGAGATGTCCAGGGGCCATCCTCGCCAGATGCCCAAATCACCTGACATGGTTCATCTAGTCTTCCCCCACTCAACAAGCATCCGAGATATTTAAACTCCTCACTTGAAGCAACAATTTATCCACAATCTGGACTGGTCAATTTACCCTTTTCCTAATAAGCCATGACTTCATATATGAAGGAGGTCATTCTCATAATGGCCATTTCATGTTCACCATAAATACCACATCATCTACAAAATCTGGAAAAAAAAAAAAAAAAAAATGATACAGTTCTGATTCCACCGAACAGGACACCCTCCGGCCTCTGAGCACACCTTGAAATTCTGTCCATAAAATTTATGAACAGAATCGATAATAAAAAGCAGTCCTGGTAGAGTTCAACTCTCACTGGGAACAAATTTGAATTACTGTTGAAAATATGAACCAGATCTGGCTGTGGATGTACGTGGGCTGAATTGCCCTTAAGGATGGATTCAGCAGCCCATACTCTCTAATTACCTCCACAGGACACCCCAATCGACATGCTTGTTTTCCAAGTCCACAAAGCGTATGCAGTCTGGTTGGCAAATTCCCTTGTGTCCTACACGTTTTGACCAATGGCTGAACTCTCCTCTCCAGTACACTGGCATAGGCCTTTATAAGGAGGCTCACGTTGGTGGTGGTGGTGGTGGGGGGGTGCACACCGCCACCCCAGGGTGGGGGGAAGTCAGGGGACAGTCAACCTATTAGATTTCACTCTTACTCAATTATTTGTGAAACTGTTTAATCTTACCAGGCTCGAGTCTCTCTCAGCTGACATTGGATGAAGATATGGTACATGCTGAACAGCTTGCCAAACAATTGTAGGGCCAAAACACACAAAAAAAACCATTCACACTCACACCCAGGAACAATTTGAAACTGACAAGTAACCTAATGTGCATGTCCTGGTACCGTGGGAGAAAACTGTGAGAAAGCCACACAAGCATGTAACAAGAACATGTAGACTCCATGCAGAAGTGTGGAAGAACTTCAAACCCAGGTTCTTCTTAATGTGAGGGAGATGTGCTAAACCAGGGATCTCCAATCTTATCCACAAAGGGCCTTTTGCCTGGCAGTTCCAACCTCAGCATCCTACTACCAATATACTCACTATCCCTCCTCTGTACATGTCCAAACCATCTCAATCTAGCCTCTCTGACTTTGTCTCCAAAACCTCTTACATGTGCTGTCCCTCTGATGTGCTCATTCCTGATGCTATCCATCCTCATTACTCCCAAAGAGAACCCCAACATTTTCATCTCTGCTACCTCCATCTTCACCTCCTGTCTTTTCCCAAGGGTCACTGTTTCTAAACCATACAACATCGCTGGCCTCAACACTGTCTTGTACACTTTTCCTTTCATTCTTGCCGATACCCTCCTATCACACATCACACCGGACACTTTTCTCCAACCATTCCAACCTGCCTGCACACGCTTCTTCACCTCTTTTTCCACACTCTCCATTGCTCTGGAATGTTGAGCTGAAGTACTTAAAATCCTCCACCTTCGTTATCTCTGCTCCCTGTAACCTCACCGTTCCTCCTGGGTCCTTCTTGTTCACACACATGTATTCTGTCTTAGATGCTATCAAAGACAAATTTATTTAAGCATCAGCTTCAGCAAATATTAATAAATATTTCCACAAGTACTATCCATATTGACTTGGGTTTTAAAACAACTCTGAATATGGTCCTTTGGCATGAAGGCTGAGTTTGGGCCACTAAGAGACATGCAGATGTGGCACTTGGCTCTGAATACCTAAACAGTTGTGGTGATTTATTAAGGTTTTTATATTACAGACACAATCTCTCTGGGGTATTTACACATCTGCCTGCAGCATCAGATAGAAAAGATAAGAGCAATGAAGAGAAGTGTAATCAGAGACAAAGAAAACAAAGAAAGAGAGAGAGAGAGAGAGAGAGACAAAAAAAAAAAAAGAACTTAAGTGAAGTGGGCTTGGTTTCAGCCAGCATGCCTATAATGAGAGAAAGATCGAGGGAAGGAAAGAAAAAAAGAAGAGCAGCAAAAAAGAAAAGAAAAAGAGAGAGAGAAGAGTAATAACCAAGGACTATGAATAAAAATATAGTGAGAGATGGGCTATGAGTCCCTGAGCTGGCATCGCAGGCACATCTGGCTCAGGAACAAAATGGCGCCTTTTTGAGGGACACATGTGGTCAGACCAAATGCTTCATCCAGCTCTTCTGCAGTTTCAGTCTCAATGCAACAAAGCGCAACTGTGCTTAGTTTAATTGAAGCAGTGAGCAAATTAGGCAAATTCGTGAAATATTATTGTTCAGATTTCACATGTGGATTGTAACTTTACTTCTCTTAGCAACAAAATGCCAATCGTGTTCTAATTAACAAGAACCCTGTCAATCCCGACATCTGCTTAAGGCTTATTTTACACTGTGTAGTTTTTGTCAGGACTTCAGTGTTTGATTTAAGGTCCATATGCTTCCGCATATTTAAGTGATAAATACGAGTGGTACTTTATACTAATTGGGTGGTACAGGGATCCCTCAGTTTCCGCGGTTAATTGGGACCGAGATCCCCACACGACCATCAAAACCCGCGAAGTAGGATCCCGCCAGCGCGACTGACATATACGTACATATATATGTGTATATAATATCAATAAATACATATTCAATGCTATAAATGCTTATAATAACAATTAAACATTCAAAAATAATGCATAAGATGTAAATAAAATATAAATACACACACATACAGACGCGCACACGCACGCAGGTGTGCGTGCACAAACTCAGCCGCGCACCTCGAAACAATGTAAGTAGTTTTGATGGGGAATTTTGAGTTGTTGTTTTTTTTTGTGCTGGTTGAAAGGGTTTTTTTTTTTTTTTTGCATAATTTTTTCCCCTTTTCTTCCTTAATTTTCTTATTTTTTAAATTTGATGAATATTTATTATTCTTTAAAAAAAAAAAAAAAAAAAAAACGCGATGCACTGAAGCCGCATGAATTGGAGCGCAAAGTCGCGAGGTCTTGCCTTTACAGAGGCACTGCTATGTGAAAC
>CM045745.1:12960281-12995281 GCA_024760905.1 Plotosus lineatus | reverse complement strand
ATTAGCACACTGCAACAACAGATGCTGCCTTGCACACGAAACCAAGCACGCTGTATTCCAATAATTAATCTCCTATTACTTTCCACCCTGTCGGTTATTTCACACTAAAATATATTGTCCAAGGACTTGGTGTAGGCTCGGAATTACTGAGACTCCTATGTGGAAATATGAATCTAGTAATAATGCTCACAGCATGGGGATTGCCTTCTGAATGCACGTGTTTTAAATATTCAATGTAGGATCATGTCATGATGTCATGTTATGGAGGTAATACCTGCGGTGATATTTTAAACACTGATGTAGAGATAAACCCAATACCATATACAGGCCCTCCCCGACTTACGTTTTTAATTGGTTCCAGACGGCCAAACGTAAGTTGAAAGTGAAAGTTGTTACAGTGACGTATGACGTGTGACACTCATACTGTACTATACATCCATAAATACCATAACTGTATCTCATAAAGCAAGCCTGAATCAATTATTATAAACATATCATTGCATAATAATATCAAATATATCAAATAATATCAACGTTAATTTCAAATAAACTATATTCAAGCAAAATAATTGCAAATAGATAAATTTTAATCAAATTCACTCATCAAATATCAAATACAGTATTAAATATTGCCTTTAACATTCTCTATGATGCGATCTTTCTGCTTGTAAATGGTTCCGATGGTCGACAGATGGTCACATGGCATGAAACTGAGCCGACTCACTTTACATGAAGCTTAAAACAGCCAATCAATGCTTACAATATGTGAGGCGCTCAAAACCAAAAGTAGTGTACCTGCTGTGGGTTATGCAGACTTCCGGGCTTTCAAGTGAGCAAGGGCGCCGTTGAACTCGTTTAGAAGTCAGCCTGCACTGATGTGAATCACCAGCAGAGCGGAGAGTTCTCTTTCTTTTCTGGATTCGGGTTTTCATTCATTTTACAACTCTCTTTGCTTAACCGAGTATGCATGGTAGATTGCGCCGATCCGAGCAGATAGTTAATTCATCTCTGTGTATGAGACTTGCACCCATGCTAGTAGGCTTACACTTCTGTTCATCAGTTCATTTTCTGTACCCGCTTAATCCTAATTAGAGTTGTGGGGAGGTGCCAGCAATGGTCACAAAAAAAACTGTACGATGGAGCACTGACAGAAAGTGGACTGATCTGATTATTCATATTTACTTTTGAATAATATCGACAGCTGGGTGCATGTGTATCACTTTCGCAGGAAACAGATAGCAACATCATGGAGAACACAGCACACCATCAGAGATCATGTGGAGTACATGCCTTTATGGGTTAGAGACCTAGAGACATAGAAACATCTAGGCACAACTAGACCTACACAATAAAAAACAGGAAGCCTTTATCTGCCAAAAAAAGATGACTTTCAATATTTTACTGGCCGACATAATTCAGTCATTCATTTTCTGAATAGCTTAAATCTAAGTAAGGCTGCAGGGAGGCTAGCCCATCTCAGCTGACTCTGGGCGAGGGAGAGTACACCCTGGACAGGACAGGATAAATACATGCTGACGGCAATGCAACCTACCCTTTTCAAAGGTCAGCCATGACTCTTTTATATGCCTCTCACTGCCGACATCGAGAGACATGGCCGGCCTTCGTTAGCTGCACCGGGGGATCAACTTCATTATATTTTGTGAACATAAGTAAAATTAGAACTGGATGCCTGCAACACACTCAACAAAACTTGGTAGAGAGTTGAAATCACTTTGTAACTCGAAAGTTTCCAGATGGTTGTGTGAGTGTTGAGTGTTGACCCTGCGATGGCCTGGCGAGCTGTCCAGGATGTACCTCGCCCTTGCCCAGAGTCGGTTGAGATGGGCACTAGCTTATCAGTGATCCTAATCAGGATTTAGCGGGTCAGAAATGAATGAAGTTTCCAGAATCTAAAGAAAGTAACAGTCAAGTAATTTGTCACAGGTAAGAACTGTCATACACACAGAACACGGGTTCTGGTTTCGCACATGTCGCATAGATTGCACAGTTTACAGATCAAGGCCTTTCAAATTTTTGGTGAAATAAAGCCTTATGAAAGCACAGTGAATAACTACAGTAGTACTAAATTACAGGTTTTCTGATGTAAAAAATTACCAAGATTAAGATAAAGCAAGAAGAATTCCTTCAGAACTTTTTTTTGCACCTTTAATGTGAACTTGTACAATTCTAAATGAAAAACCCAATTTTTCAGGGGAAAAAACTTGACAGAATTCGGAGTTTTTGATTTGGAGTCTATCAGCATAGCACATCTTGACTTGGCAATCATTTCCCACTTTTTTGCAAAAATACTCAAATCAGTCAGATTGCGGGTTATACCGCCCTCTTAAGGTCATCCCATCGCTTTTCAAATGGATTCAGGTCTGCGCTCTAGCTGGGCCTTGAACTTTTACCACCTTTTGTTGAATCCATTCTTTTGTTGATTTGGAGACATTTGAGTGAATTCAAATGTTGTATTTGCACCACATAGATTAAAGATTGTTCAAAATTGTGATCGTACGTTTTTCTTTGCAAAGACAGGCTTCCCAGATATGTAAAAAATACAGTAGGCCCTTGACCATTCGCGGTTTTGTGCTCACGCCCCCACATACTCGAGGATTGCCGACAAACCCAGACGTAACTAGCACGCGATTCAAATTTAGCCAATGGCTGAGAGGTTTTGTTTTACCCTCCTGCTGATTGGTTGAGATGTATTTTTTCCCCCCTTTTTTCACATTCGCATACAAGTTGTTAATGTGCATTTTTTTGTGTGTGTTTTTAATTACCAGTGAAGCTCTGTGATGCCTCCCAAACACCGTGCATCTTCTCAGGCTTCTGGTAAGGAGCCCAAGTGCCAGAAAAAGATAATGACGCTGCATAAAAAAGTAGAACTGCTTGATATGATACAGGAAGGAAAAACTTATACAGCAGTCGGGCGCCATTATGCAAGGAATATATTACATTACATTACATTACATTAATACATACATACATACATACATACATACATACATACATACACATACACATACACACACACACACACACACACTATATACTGTTTTTATATATATATATATATATATATATATATATATAATGTTTTTCTTAATCATTACATTTTTCTATATTTTTAAAGTATTAATGGGTAAGACTGTCCATAGAATGTGTTTAGGAAGCATATTTTAGTGCATGTAGTATACATAGCGTTTTACTTCTGGGTAAATAACTCGTGGAATTTCTTGATTTCTGGTGAGAGTTGGACTCTGCAATTGCTCTCCTTTGTCACCAGGTCTGTTCATAATTTTATGGACAGAATTTCTAGGCACAGCTGCAGTTTTGAGGGGTTCTGGTTTGGTGGCCATAGGATCTTGTCTCTGTTTTTTGTGGATGATGTAGTCCTTTTGGCCTCATCAATCCAGGACCTCCAGCTCTCATTGGAGTGATTTTCAGATGAATGCGAAGCAGCCGGGATGATAATCAGCACCTCCAAGTCTGAGGCCATGGTTCTCAGCTGGAAAAGTGTGGAATGCACCCTCCAGGTTTGGAATGAGGTCCTGTCCCAAGTGGAGGAGTTCAAGTATCTCAGAGTCTTGTTCACAGGTGAAGAAAGGATGGAGCAGAAGATCGACAGGTGGATCGCTGCTGCCTCCACTTGTACCTGCCCGTCATTGTGAAGAGCCGCAAGACAACGCTCTCAATTTACCAGTTAATCTGCATTCCAACCCTCACATATGGCCCTGAGCTTTGGACCAAAAGAACAAGATTGCAGATACAAATGACTGAAATTAGCTTCCTTTGCAAGATGGTGGGGCACTCCCTTAGAGATAGGATGAGAGGCTCAGCCATCTGGGAAGAGCACAGAGGACAAGCACTGGCGACTCAGGCGTCTGGTTATAATGCCTGGCGAATGCCTCCCTGGTGTGGTGTTTCGGGAATGTGTGATCGGAAAGAGACTCTGAGTCGACCCAGAACACGCTGGAGGGATTATGTCTCTCAGCTGGTCTGGGAATGTCTCAGTGTCCCCCGTCCCCTAGAAGAGCTGGAGGAAATGGCTGGGGAGAGGGACATCTTGACCTCACTGCTCAGGTAGCTCCTCCAACGACCCATCCCCAGATAAGAAGAAGAAGATGATGATGATGATGGTGATGATGGTGGTGATGATGATGATGATGATGATGATGATGATGATGATGATGATGATGAATAATTAAAAATAAACAGAATCTCATGAATCACCCTAAAACTTATACAGTATTACGGGGTCTTGTATTTGGCTTTGGGCTAAATTTAGGAGCATAAAAAGCCATCCTGGTCTGAAATGTAATTTTGATCTTCTGCTGTGAAAGGTTTGAAAAAAAGGGGGGGGCATGATTTCTTTTCAAAAACAATCTTTTGGACAGTTTGTACCTTACAGATATATTTACAACACAGACATTTTGCTTCCCACATGAAAGCTGAGAAGAAATATGTCTCAGATTTCAGTTGGGTTGGAATTTTTCTAAAATCTGCCAAGTCTGGTTTAAGAGATTATTTCTTCTGTGTGCCTCAAACAAAGTGAATCGAAAACACACCTGATATACAGAACTCGGCTAAAGAATGAAGGAATGCTCAAAATGAGCTGAGAGACTGTAGGCTGGGTAACCCACTTGAAATCCATGTTTATGAATCATTGCTGGCCACATACAAATATTCTAGAAATTAGGGAAAAAATGGAGATGAAAGCAAGGAGAAAGCTAGAAGGAAGTAAAGCAGATCGCAAGAACTGCAGTATTGGCCCAACACTAATAAATGCAGCGCAACCAACCACATCACGTGTTTCTGAAGGCGAGATCACTGAGCAAATTTAGTGAAAAATCAGCCGCTGAGGTTTCTCTACCTGCTTATATGCCAGATAAAATGGCGACATTTCTGATTCAGGGAAATTTTATCCATGAAAGCAAAATTCAACAAAAATAACTATTAAAAATGTATAATGTGTTTAGAATGTAATGGCTTATGTAACAATCTAGGTTGCCTAAACCATTATACTATTTTAATGTAAATTAGGAAGAATATTGAAGATTGTAATGTTGTTATGCTTTGGTATAATATATTAAGCTTCATTGATTACAACATAGTAGATTACAACATTTTTTTTTTTATGAATAGATATTATAGTGCACCTGTAATCTGACATTATTAAGCCATACACTACAGCCAACTGCCAAGTAACGTGAATCTCTCTCTCTCTCTCTCTCTCTCTCTCTCTCTCAAATATACACACACACACACACACACACACACACACACACCTCCATTACCCCCAGAAAAGCCAAAAGCCCTTGAATTAAGTCAATCATTTAGTCATAACAAATTAATTAAAAGAATAATTAAATCATTAACACATTAAATATAGCAATTAGAAGTCGTGTCTTACATGAGTGAATCTGAGTGGATTTGATGAGGGAGAGCACAGAAAGCAATGGAGTGTACCAACCAATCAAGGAGTTTACTTTTTTCCAGAGACAACAGTAGAGGACTTGTGGAGCAAGCGCTCTCTCTCTCTCTCTCTCTCTCTCTCTCGCTCTCTCTCGCTCTCTCTCGCTCTCTCTCGCTCTCTCTCTCACTCTCTCTCACTCTCTCTCTCGCTGTTTCTCTCTGCAGACTGAATCTGAGGCCAGCATTTTCTGTGATGAATTATCTATAATTATCTCAAGCATTTCATGTGTTGGATATCAAATGATGATGAACCTTTCCTTCTCTGGAGGTCCAGTTACTGAGCCTCTTTAATTGAACAATAAACGGTCTGCCTTTGTCTGGAGTACTGAACTGATTTCTGGATTAGGTGCAATTTCACTGTGGATTTGAGCAGAGTAAGTATGACTGGCTGCATGAACCATGACCAATTGTGAAGCAGAAGCTATAACTCCCAGCAATACATTTCACCTTGTTGTGTCTTGGCGATATTTGATTCGCTACAAGAAAATAACTGATTCGTATGTTTATCGTGTTTCCATATACAGTCGGCCCCCATCTTACGAAATTAATCCGTTCCAGAGCCCTTTTCGTAGCGCGGGGATTTCGTAAGTAGAGATCGCATCTTACATGTTAAGTGCCTCATTCATTCCAAGGCTCCAGTCTTTGGACTGGATAAACCCCATAAACCCTTTAAAAATGATAAAAGTACACCAATTTTGTATGAAATATGTGTTAAAAGTAAAAGAAAATTATTTATTAAACCATTTAAACATTTTATGAACATATTAAACCATTTAATTAACATATTTATTAATTAAACCATTATTAAACATTTTTATTAACACACACACACACAAAACACTGTCTCTCTCTCTCTTTTTCTCTCTCTCGATCTATCTCTCTCTCGATCTATCTCTCGCGCGCGCTGCGGGCCACGCCCACAAGACATAAATTCAAAGCACATTCCTGTTTGATAAACTCAACTTTAATTTGAATCCTTGAGGGATCGGAATTCCAGATGAGCTCAAATGCAGCCACATTTATTAAACATTTACTGAATTAAAACAACTTAAAAAATAAACCAAAATCTAAAGAGCGAAGCGTCCTTCTGTCTCTATCTGGGAGGCCAGCGGGGCGGGATGTTGAGAGACAGCCAATGAGAGAGCAACTCGCGCGTCATGTGAAATTTTGATTGGCGCGTTTGAATTTCTTTTCATAAGAGGGGGGTGTTTTGTATCTCAGGGACGGAAATTCAGGAAAATGTTTTTCGTAACCCGGGGATTTCATACACAGGGGTCTTCGTAAATTGGGGGCCGACTGTACAGTGGTACCTCACTTTACAAAATTAATCCGTTCCAGCGCCTTTTTCGTAACCTGCATTTTTCGTAAGTTGAACCGCATTTTACATGTAAAACGCGGGATTCGTTCCAAGGCTCCCGATACTACCCCATAAACCCTTTAAAAATGATAAAAGGACACCAATTTTGTATGAAATATGTGTTAAAAGTCAAAGAAAATTATTTACCTTTTTTTTAAATCTCTCGAACCACCCATGCGATGCTTTAAAGTCCGGGGGTGCTGGTCTGAAGAACCCTCACCCCCACCCTCCTTCACGAGGTCCATAAATATGGCTGTTGCTTTTTCCAAAATAATTGCCTCCGTCACTGTATCTCCGCTTTTAAGGCCTCCTTCTGCTTCAATATCGTCCCGATTGTAAAGGGGTTTCGGTCATACTCCTTTGCCATTTCACTGAACTGAATTGCACTTTCATATTTTTTATCATCTCCTGTTTTACTTTTATTTATAGTGGAGCCGTTTCTTCTTTTCAGTCTCACCAGGAATCACTTTCTTGGGGCTCATGATTAATCACGAAAAATAACACTACAATAATCACATAAAAAAAAACCCCATTGGTAGCAACACGTATTGTTTGAATGTTTGAATGGCACATTTGAATTTCTAAGATGGCGCTTTTGTAACGTGAACTTGTTTCGTATCCAGAGACAAAAATTTTAGGAAAATGCGTTTCGTAACCTGAATTTTTCGTTTGGTGAGACTTTCGTTAAGTGAGGTACCACTGTACTATGCTCTAAACTGGAACCCTGGCTTTGTCCTGTTGATAAGCTGTCCAGTCAATTCTGAAATATTTTACTAGTAATTCTGATGCTATCTCGGTAATATACTTCTTATGTAAGGTATTTTGTTGTATTATATTTTCTACAGTGTGTGCTACCCTGTAGCTTTAGTTATATCTGAAACAACATGATATCCTTGAATTAAAAAGAAAAAAAAAATCTGTGTTTTAGGTCAAATTACAATTAGACTACCTGAGGGAGCCGAAGTATCAGAGTGTTTTTATGCGGTTAAATCAGCAACAATAAAAATAGAAATATGGCTTCCGTCATGCAGTGAAATGTTATGACTTACTTTCACGGAAAAATTACACTTAATGCCTGATGCTAGTAAAATTCTTACCATGTACCTAATGGAGTCAGGAATATTCTAGTCTATAAGTATCATCGTGTGGTCTGATGTAGTTTATGAGTTCTATGATTTGAAAAGCCCTGTGGCGTTCGTTATTTGAACACATTTAATCATGTTCATGAAATAAATTTGTACTGAGGGGACCAGAAGACCTACACTTTTATTTATTTGTTTTCTAGATTCAAAAAGCGTCCCAGGCTACAAAAAGGAAAGAAATAGACCACAGGGTCACACACTACTGGCGAAGAGACCATTTCATAATATGCTAATACAGACGAAGCATGGCGAGTTTGAAGGCTCCAGTTTCAACAAGTAACTAGCCGGAGACCTAAAATGCGTTTTTGCTTCTCTGACCTTGAAAAGTAAGTCAAGGTCACATGCACACAAATTCAGTGTCCTGCACTCATAGAAGTGAATAAACATGCTAAGTTGAAAAACCTCGCATCAGTGTGCAGTAAGTAGATGTCAGAAAATGTGACAAACAGACGGAAGGCCAGAACCTATTCAGATAGCTCTGGAACCACTTTGTGGGCGGGCGCAAAAAAAAAAAAAGTTTGAGAGACCTTTTTTTTTTTTTTTTTTTTTTTTTTTTTCTAGAAGCAGTTTATTTGAAAAAAATTGTAAGTTGCTCAAAAGCACTTGAACTCATTTATTCATTACTCTAATCCCCTTGTGATGCTGTGAATAAGCAGGGCTGAACAGTTTATCAACTGCTGAGGAGGCACCTTTCACTAATGGCTCCCAGCAGGACCAGTGTCAGGTTGCTGGCCTTGAACTGGGATGCACTATCAAGTTATATACAGCATCTATTAAGGTCTTTAGACATTGTCCTCTGAATCATGATTTAGTTTTGTGTAATTTCTATAAAGTGGGGGTTATAGTCAGCTGAGGTGCACAGTTTAGGAATACTTTTAGATCGAGCAATAAAAGCTTATTTTCGAACAGTTACAATAGAGGGTGTGAATGCAGGATCCCTCATTTATATAAAAAAAAAAAAAAAAAAAAAAAAAAACTAAAAGTGCTTCGTTCAATGTGTATTCTGAAATTTGCATCTCTATGGCCTGAATGAATTTTATCAGGGCTTGCTGGTTTCCTCCCACCACCCAATAAACAAAGGCAAAAGATGAAGTGGCTCCCACTTTAAATCAGCCGTAGGAGTGTGTGTGTGTGTGTGTGTGTGTGTGTGTGTGTGTGAGCGCGCGCGTGTGTGTGTGTGTGTATGGTGTCCTGCAATGGACTGGCATAACATCCGGGATGTGGTCCTGCCACAGTAATATTAACTGAAGATGAAATAATTAGTGCTTAACATGCTTTATATTAAAAAAGGTGGCAGTGGTGCCCTAGTGGTATAGGGTGCAGGATCACTGATCCGAAGGTTGTGGGTTCGAGTCCCACTCTCCACAAGGTCGTCATTGTCCCCCCCAGTGCAGCTAACTGGGTTATTAAAGGCCGGCCGTGTCTCTCACTGTCTATGGTGTGAGGTTCATATAAAAGAACCATTGCTGATTTTCAGCAGGAGTAGCTGCATAGCCGTCAGCGTGTTTCTGCCCTGCGATGGCCTGGTGACCTGTCCAGGGTGTACTCTGGAATGGGTGCCAGTCTCCCCGCGACCCTAATTAGGATCAAGCGGTTACAGAAAATGAACTGATATTAAAAAAGGCTTATGTTTAGTTGAGGGTTGTTTTTTTTTTTTTTCATATTTTGTGCTGAGCTCACAAACAATTTACACAGCAGTACAAAATAGATTTAATAAACAGCAGCACAGTGCCTCTTTTTTCTGGAAAATATGACACTGTACATTATTGACAATGACACAGTCAATTTTAAATTAGGTGGAGATTAACAGTCCAAGTTACTGAATTTTAGATTATATATTCAGCTGTACGAAAACTTGAAGTAAACATTATTAAAACCTTGGAACAACATTGCGTAACAAAGCCAATAGAGCTGCAGAGAGCAGTACTTTTTTATAATTTAACAAAATCTCTCTATAGATGAGTTTAAACCCTGTGTCTGGTGTGTGATGTTCAGCAATCATGAGAACAATTCACCTTAAATCAGTGCTTCTCAAATAGTGGGGTGCACGATATGATGTCCGGAGGGGGGTGTGGGGTGGGGGGTGAGAGGCCGGGGAAGCGCGTATGACCCTGGGGAACATGCTTTTATGGAATAGTGAACGAGGAATTAAGTGTAATTGGACCTCCACTCCACTAGTTGGCAGTGGTGCTCTCATTGTCGCAATAGCGATTTTTCGCACGAGCAAACGATATGAAGTTGCAGTGTAAACAACCCCTCAGGAAACAACACGGGACAAACAACAACAGGAGCGAAGAGAAATGTGAAGAGAAATGGAGACATAAATAAACTGAAAGAGTTTAAATAAGGATGTATTCTTTGTAATTTCAGGCACATTGGTGCACTTTAAATCTTTTCTATTACAGATTAAAAAACAATGTCAGTTGAACTATATTTCTTTCTTTTTTGTTTTTAATGTTAATAAAAATACAATGTTATGCAGACGTGTACTAATAACAATTTTAGAGACAAATAATACTATTTATAGTCGCTCGCAGGGCGGTGGGGGACATGAAATGTTTTTTTATTCCTAGAGGGGGCACCACAGAAAATAATTGAGAAGCACTGCCTTAAATGAGCGTTTGTATACTGGAGATACAATCTGCGGCTGATCCTTTCTTATAAATGGCTGAATGATAATGGTAGAATGTTCACTGTTCATCCTCCTTGTGTTTGTATTTCTTCTGATTCCCACCCTGCACAGCAGAATGTGGCGAGTGGTAAATACCATTCACACATTACATGTATGATATATTATTTATCCAGCAGGATCTCAGGGGAAGCTGACATTAGGTGAGATGACTGGTATAACCTGGCCAGGTCATAGGAGGATTGACACGAAAAACCTCTCAGACTCATACAGTGCAAAAATGACATCTCAACAGCATTTATTTTTAGAGAATTTAATCAAAATGGTCTAAGATTTGCTATTAGAAGACTGCAAGACACGAGACCGGAGATTATTAAACCTATTTCTACACTGGATTTTTATTACTTCATTTTCTCCTTAAATTTATTGAACACAGAACCTTACAGTTCTTCTTCTTCTTCTTCTTCCTTTGGCTGTTCCCTTCAGGGGTCGCCAAATCATCTGCCTCCATCTCACCCTGTGCTCTGCATCTTCTACTCTTACACCAACTACCTTCATGTCCTCCTTCACCACATCCATAAATCTTCTCTTTGGTCTTCCTCTAGACCTTCTGCCTGGTAGTTCCAACCTCAGCATCCTACTACCAATATACTCACTATCCCTCCTCTGCACATGTCCAAACCATCTCAATCTAGCCTCTCTGACTTTGTCTCCAAAAGATCTTACATGTGCTGTCCCTCTGATGTACTCATTCCTGATCCTATCCATCCTCGTTACTCCCAAAGAGAACCTCAGACCCTGAACACAGAACCTTACAGTGATGAGCTGGTATTGCCAACTACTGTGTCCCATTCCAGGTATATTAACTTTGCTAAATTGCCCCATGTGTGAATGAACATAGAAATGCGTATACATGGTTTCCTGCAATAAAATATTTTCTCATCCATTATGTATGCCCACCTCATGCCCAGTGCATAGTTCTTGGATCTTCCAAAAACCTGATCAGGATATTACAGTCACTTAAGATGAACACTATGTGTAGAATAGCAAACATTCGTAATTTCTTCATTGTTTCGAATAGCTCTTGAACTATTGGCTCAACTGATTTGTGCAAGTTAGATGTTTCCCACGGTGCAATTTCAGTCAACTTTACCATACACAGAAAGAACATGTCATATCAGATATATATTGGGTTGACAGAAATATAAAACCAATAGCTATGCTGAGGACGGGTAGCTCACACTATTCAGTTCATTTTCTGTAACCGCTTGATCCTGATTAGGGTCGCGGGGAGGCTGGCGCCCATCCCAGCCGACTCCGGGCGAGTGCAGGGTACACCCTGGATAGCTCGCCAGGCCATCACAGGGCAGAATTACGCTGACGGCTTTGCAGATACTCTTGTCGAAAGTCAGCAATGGTTCTTTGACATGAACCTCACACCATAGACAGTGAGAGACATGGCCGGCCTTTGATAACCCAGTTAGCTGCACTGGAAGGGGGGGTGGGGGGGGGTGGAGTGACAACCTTGTGGAGAGTGGGACTTGAACCCCCAACCTTAGGATCAGTGATCCAGCGCCCTACACCACGAGCCCACCACTGCCCTGAGCTAACACTGAAGAACCACAATTTGTTCCAGGCAAATGTTGTCGATACAACAAAAAAGTCCAACAGTTGGGGAACAGCTTTCTTTAAGTGCAACAAGATGGTCACAGCTTTTGGGGTTTTGCCAGCAACATTTTTTTTTTTTGTCCTACAGTCAACGTGACAAGGCCAAATGTGTGTAATTGCAGACTGAATTGGGTCTTGTGCATCGTTAATTTATGCGATTGCAAAATAACTGATTTGGCCATATCAGATTCCTCCTGTCAATCAATGCATTGAAGCGTTTTGATTTGTGCTTCTGTGTTCCATGTGCTTCTGTCTCCCTGATGTGAAAATTAGCATGCAAGCTCATTTACTAATTTTTCCAAACAAAACACAGAAAATTACATACACTGTTCATGTGTTCAGTATGGGAGTCGGTAAGTTTTAGTAGTTTGTCACTACTCCATCTAAGCAGACTGCCAATGAGTTGGCTTATTTAAAAGGCTTTAAATAATGGAGGATGCCAAGATGCAGTTGCACACTGACTACAGAATAGGGCCTGGGGGAGAGTTAGGCACTGTGTGTGATCTGAATGACCGTCCTCATGCAGGTCGTATGGCTGACTGGTTTTGGCTGCGCATACACGAGTTGAATTGGCCAGTTAATTATCTGTTTATCATATTGGGAGGATCAGAGAAGGGCATGACCTGCTTGCTTCTACTTTCTATGTTATCCTTTTTACTCTATATCTTTCACTGAAGCTAGACAATTATCCTTCTTATTAAAAAGGGGCATTATATAACAACTTTACATTAATGGCTTTGTCTGGTTTTGAAATTGTGCCTCGCATAAATTAACACACATTATGGAAAGTGTGGTTGTGTTTTCTCTTGCTCCATGTGACCTTTAGGTGCAATACACTGAAGTCTAGCCACACCGCAGGCCCTGAGTAAATCCCTGCTCCCAGAAATGGTCAACTCTCCATGTGATAATCCCTATAGCATTACATCCACACTCCCTATCGCTCACACTGGATTGGTGCCCTTTGAAGCTAATTGCTGGGTTATGCAGTTGTGAAACCTGAGGTGAAGGAAACCGGTTCAAACGTGATGTAGCACATGAATATAAACCAGGCCAAGCATCACGCTTTCGGCAGGCCATCAAAGATCACAAATGAATACAAAAGGTGGATGAAGAATGCTGCAGTGTCAAACTATTACAATCTACTTATGGCATTTTCAAAGTAGCCTATAATCACGATACTTTTATTAAAAATGCCATAAACACATAACTTGGAGAGACAACCCATCCTCCTGACATCTCATATCGCCTAACATTACACACATTAGCAAGCTAGCTTATTCACTTTTAGAAACGAGCATATCACTGCAGTAGATTGCTGGCCTGTGAGCATATATCTGAATACTGATTACAACACGAATAGCTGCATTTAGAAAAAATGTTTCTTTCATAGGGAATTTTATAGATTTTCACACACACACACACACACAATATATATATATATATATATATATATATATATATATATATATATACACACACACACACACACACACACACACACACATATATATATATATATATATATATATATATATATATATATATATATAATGAGAGCATGTATAAGATACCAGCAAAAACTGAATGTGTGGTGAAACACTACACATGACATGTAAAAGGTGGTGTGAAGAATATTAATAAACAAACTAGTTAAAGAATAACAAGGACCAGCTATGACCGATTGTCTACTATAACAAATAATAAGATAGGCAGTCCATACCTTAGTCAGAAATTGAAGGGCAAATAGGGACAAGTGGATAGGTAGACACTCAATGAGTTGAACAGAATCAAGACAATGACAAGAATTCATTGATTTACTCACCTGTTGAATCGCAATACAACCATGGGGAGGTTGCCCAGGAGACTGGAGCCTATCTTAGTTGACTGTGTAAAAATTGGGAACACCCTGAACTACTCACCAATCCATCATAGAGCATGCATAATCACACAGACACAAACCCATTTACACTTACACCTCGGGGAAATTTCAAACAGCGCCCTCTTGCTGTAAGGTGGACATTACCACAGTTCCACCAAATGTGAAAATAATTCATTTCATTTATTTAGCACACACAAAGTTCATCAGTGGGTAGTGGTGACCTGGAGGGAAAGGGTGCTGGATAGCTGATCCTCAGGTTGGGGGTTCGAGTCCCACCCTCCACAAGGAGAGTCACTGTCCCCCTCCAGTACAGCAAACAGGGATATCAAAGGCCAGCCATGTCTCTCACTGTCTATAGAAGTCTATAGAACCATTGCTGACTTTCGACAAGAGTAGCTGCATAGCTGTCAGCATGTTTCTGCCCCTTGCTCAGGGTTGTGTCAGAAAGGGCATTCGACGTAAAAACCTATGCCAAATCAAACATGCAAATGAGATGATTCACTGTGGTGACCCCTGAAAAAGGGAAAAGCTGAAAGGAAAAGAAGACTACACAAAACTCACCAGTGCCCTGTGATGGCCTGGCGAGCTGTCTAGGGTGTATCCTGTCCTTGCCCAAAATCAGCTGAGATGGGTGCCAGCCTCCCCATGACATTAATTAGCATTAAGCGGTTCAGAAAATGCGTGAATGGAAGCTTACCAGTTCTACCTGATTGTTAAAATTTCCTTCAAAAAACACTGCCATTCTATGGCCAATGTAACATGGCCAACGTCCAACAGAAGTGTTTATTTGTATATATTTGACCAATTATGTTAAAAGAATGATGTCATAAGAATGATGTCGTAAGTTAAAGGTAATATAAGCACCAAATTTTTGTATAAACAGGCACAGAACACCAACACTGTTTGTAAAATTCTCATTCACTCATTCATTTTCTCCACCACTTAATCCTAAATAGGGTTGCGGGAGGACGGCGCCCATCTCACCTGATTCTGGGTGAGGGCAGTGTACACCTTGAACAGCTCTCTAGGCCATTGCGGGTCAGATACATGCTGGCTGCAAATTAATGGCCTACTCTTTACAAACAACTGCAATGGCTCTTTTACATGCCTCTTACCATAGATAATGAGAGACATGGCTTGTCTTTGATAGTCCAGTTAGCTACACTGGGGGTGGAGAAACAGTGACAACTCAGTGATAGAGGGGCCAAGCCCACCTGACATTGGGCAAGGGACTTTGGGCACCCTGAACAGAAGACCTAAGTTGGCTTTGGGCAATAATGCTTACCACCCTGAGGCAACATAATCAAAAATCTAAAATATTACAATGGTGAAGAACCCCCAGTACATCTAACTGGGTTATCACTGTGTACAGTGAGAGGATGTAAAAGAACCATTCCTGACCTTCGTCAGGAGTAGGCTGCATAGTCGTCAGCGTGTTTCTGTCCTGGGATGGCTTGGCAAGCTGTCCAGGGTGTACTCTGCTCTCACCCAAGTGTCAGCTGACATGGGCGCCAGCCTCCCCGCAACCTTAATTAGGATTAAGCGGTTCAGAAAATGGATGAATGGAATACCTCCATAATATAGATTCTATATTATAGAATATCTGTTGGGTTTTCACACCCGAGCCATAACGGCTCATCAGGCCGGTGCTTAACCCCGGTTTCTGTAGCGTGAAGCAACTAGGAGTTGAACTCCTCCTGGATGGGACGCTAGTCCATCACAGGTTACCTTCCCAGTATATTTTACTGGTACCCATTTATACTGCTGGGTGAACAGAGGCACACTTGTGCTTGAGACCTTGCCCAGGGGTCTTAGCACAGTGAGAGTCTCAGTGGGAGTCTCAGTGGGATTTGAACTCACAACCTCCCGATCATGAGCGCAGCACCCTAACCACTACACCACCGGCCCTACATAATATTGAATGCCTCTATTATAAAACCATTATGGTGGCTATGGCTAAGTTGTTAGCATTGTCGGCCCACAGCAAGAAGGGTCCTGGTTTCAAATCTCGACTTTGCTAAATCTCGGCATTGCTTTCACCTGGGTACTCTGGTTTCCTCCCACAGTCCAAAGATGTGCACATTAGGTCAATTGGCTACCCCAAATTAGCTATAGGTGTAAATGTGAGTGTGAAACCATTGTTTGTCGCTGTGTTGGCCCTGCCCTGGATTGGTGACCTTTTGAGGCTGTACCCCACTTCTTGCTCAAAATCAGCTGGGAGTTACTCCAGCTTCCCTCATGACCATGAAGGATAAGTGGTACAGATAATGGTTGCCTTGATGTTAATCAGTAACATTGACTTAGTGACCTTGTTGGTTATATGGATCAAATTTTGAGTAGCACGCCATACTTTAATCTCTAATATGACTAGCTTGTTCTGTATAGTTCTGATTGAGCTCCTCTGATCTCCATAAATCAGTTCTAATTTCATGCAGAAGTACCTAGAAAGCCTTTATTTGCAATCCAATCTACCGCTACATTATTTGCAATCCAAACACCACTACATATTGTAAGCAACAATGAGGGATATTTTTGCAATCTGCCAACAGCTGACTACTTCCCATCTGTTTATATCTGTTGTATCAAAGAAAAGTGTTAAACAGATATGGAACAAGCATAAAAGTCCTGGAGGAAAACTGCTGCTTTATGAAGATTATCGTACGATTTGCCAGATCAGGAATTCTGGGTTTCTGCCGTATCAGGGTTTCTGAATTTATAATGCAGAAATGCTAAACACCAGCACGATGCAGTGGAGTCAATCACATGGCTATTTTTTGAATACAGAGCACAAAGGCACGTGAGTGATCTTTCTCATTGATCCAAAGTGTCCACATATTTTTAGAGAATTGATTTTATGGTGCAATGTATTCCAAGAAGAGCTATAACAGGAGTGTATGTGTGTGTGTGTGTGTGTGTGTGTGTGCGCTTGCATTTGAACATTTGCTCAAGTGAAAGAAAGAAACTCTGCTCAGATGTTGTGGATGTTCAATAAAACATCTCTTTTGGAGTGATGAGGCATTTCAGAAAATAAATTTGCCGTCTCTAATTCCTCGTCATTTAAAAGAAGCCGTTATTTAAAACATACATACAATACTATTCTGACTAATCTGATTCGTACATTTGATTTGGCATAGGTTTTTATGTCGGATGCCCTTCCTGTATAGCTATGCTGAGGCCAATAGCTATGTTGAGGACGGGTAGCTAACACTAATCAGTTCATTTTCTGTAACCGCTTGATCCTAATTAGGGTCGCGGGGAGGCTGGCGCCCATCCCAGCTGTCTCCGGGTGAGTGCAGGGTACACCCTGGACAGCTCGCCAGGCCATCGCAGGACAGAAACACGCTGATGGCTATGCAGCTCCTCTTTACGAAAGTCAGCAATGGTTCTTTTACATGAACCTCACACCACAGACAGTGAGAGACATGGCCGGCCTTTGATAACCCAGTTTGCTGCACCAGGGGGGGGACAGTGACAACCCTGTGGAGAGTGGGACTCAAACCCCCAACCCTAGTATTACCTATTCAGTGCCCTGTACCACTAGACCACCATAATCATAAATCCTACAATTCATCGGATGCAAAGGCATGAAACATGAGCGTGTACTGCTTAAAAAAAACAAACAAAAAAAAACAACGATGAGGTCATCAGATGAAGGTTTGGTGTAAGGCCACATTAAATAGTTTCCTATTTTCTTATTTTCTGATTATGTCTTCACTTACATTCTCACAGTTGTGAGGTTTGAATCCCGCTACAGCATATTTGAATTTCATCAACAATTTTTGAAAACAAACAAACAAAAAAAAAGTGTATGTTGTAATGTTTCATAGAAATTCATTCATTTTCCAGAACCA
The DNA here is from genome assembly GCA_024760905.1 of Plotosus lineatus. NCBI lineage: Eukaryota > Metazoa > Chordata > Actinopteri > Siluriformes > Plotosidae > Plotosus > Plotosus lineatus. Next base: position 12,977,277 of record CM045745.1, on the reverse strand, counting down.
CTTGATCCTAATTAGGGTCACTGGGAGGCTGGCACCCATCCCAGCTGACTCCAGACAAGGGCAGAGTACACCCTGGACAGCTTGCCAGGCCATCAACATGCTGACAACGATGCAGCTATTCTTGTCGATAGTCAGCAACGGCTCTTTTACCTGAACCTCTCACCATAGACAGTGAGACATGGCCGGCCTTTGATAACCCAGTTAGCTGCACTACGGGGGCAGTGACAACCTTGTGGAGAGTGGGACTCGAACCCCCCCAACCTTGGGATCAGTGATCCAGCACCTTCACCACCGGGCCACCACTGCCTGGTATCATAGAAATCATGAAGCAGTTACAGAAAATGAACTGAATGAATATATAAACTGTTTTCTAGGCCAATAAGCCAGCCTGTGTGGTAACCAATGTGGCTCAGGTTCTTGGTATCAATATATCTTCAGTATTGTTGACTGCCACATGCGTGGCTTGAATCTAAAGGGCTACACATGTTGTGTGCTATTGTCAGCTTGAATAATGCATTTTACATAATACTGCGCAATGTACGTCTAAAAGGTCACCACGTCGAATCCACCGGTGTAAATGGCACCGTAGATGATACCAGACTGATCGTGTTCTGTGACAATCTGAAGTCATTTAAATATGAACGCTGATCTAAAGCAGTTTAGAAATTTTTTTATCAGGCAAAATTTTAAATTTTATTTGATGGAATGTATTCTGAACAGAATTTGTAAGGAAGCCACAAAGGTAGATATTAAATTGTACAGATTAATGTTTCAAGAAATTGATTTCGGCATCCTTTTATTAAAACTATGATGAGTTAGACTAAACCAGCATCGAGATGCATGAATAAAGGATTATCATTCTGAATTCATTATGCATTTATAATAAAGCTGAAGCCCAATTAAAGTGTTTAGTCTCTGTGATAATCCTTGTCCAAATAATTGATGCTGATATAGTTGATAACACTTTGTTGATCTGCATCTGCTCAGATATTAATGCTGCCGGCTGGCAATGTGCTGAAAATTAATTTTTCTGAAGTCTGTCTGTGAGCACTGACTATGATGACATAATGATTTGGAAGAACAATTTGTTTGTAACATTAGCAGCAATATAACAAGATAAGCTTTAAATACAAACTAAATGCATTTTTTTTTTTTTTTAAACAGATTTACTGTATGGCTCTCATTTGTCAAATTAAAACCCATAAAAATTTTCGAGATACTAGAATAGCGTATATAAAATAATACCAAACAATATATAGTCGAAAAGCTGAACCCATACTTGAATAAACTCAATTTGAGTTAAGTGGATCCAAAATAAGTGGCAGTGGTGACCTGGTGGTAACAGTGCTGGAACACTGATCCTAAGGTTGGGGGTTCAAGCCCCATTCTCAACAGGTTGTCACTGCTGTCAACCCCCCCCCCCCCCCCCAATGTAGCTAACTGGGTTATCAAAGGCTGGCCGTGTCTCTCACTGTCTCTGGTGAACAGTTCATGGAAAAGAACCATTGCTGACTTTCAATAAGAGTAGCTGCATAGCCGTCAGCGTCTTTCCGCCCTGCGATGGCTTGGCGAGCAGTCCAGGGTGTACTCTGCCCTCGCCCAGAGTTGGCTGAGATGGGCACCAGCCTCCCTGCAATGCTAATTGGGATTAAGCGGTCCAGAAAATGAATGCATACAAAATAAATATATAATAAAATATATATCATGATTTATGTGAGTATTCTGCTACTAGAATCATGATGTCACTATTTTGTAAAGCCTGTCATGTCCTCAGACAGAAATTCATCCCTCATCATCAAACTTTGTGATTGTACTAAAGTTATATATTTTTTGTTTATAATAATTCTGATTTTTTTTTTTTTTTAGAAATTATGTACAATTTAAGGCTTAAAAATAAAAAAGATGATTTTTGAATGTATTTTAAATATTATTTGGTGCTGTCAATAGTTCAGTTCATTTTCTGTAACCGCTTCATCCTAATTAGGGTCACGGGGAGGCTGGTGCCCATCCCAGCCAACTCAGGGCGAGGGCAGAGGACACCCTGGACAGCTCGCCAGGCCATTGCAGGGCGGAAACACGCTGACGGCTATGCAGCTACTCTTATTGAAAGTCAGCAATGGTTCTTTTCCATGAACTGTTCACCAGAGACAGTGAGAGACACGGCCAGCCTTTGATAACCCAGTTAGCTGCACTGGGGGGGGGGACAGTGACAACCTTGTGGAGAGTGGGACTCGAACCCCCAACCTTTGGATCAGCAATCCGGCACCTTATACCACTAGACCACCACTGCCCCGCTGTCAATAGTTATTAACCTATTTATTTGTTAGAGAAGTAAACGGTTTCTTTTTATATGTTGTAAACACTAAGTAATTTTATATTATGTTTATTTTATAGTCAACTATTTTTTTATTTGAAAAAAAAAATAAATTTAGAGTTCACTGTATGCATTAAATCATGTGATTGTGCCGCACATAACAATAACACATTGTATGTATGGAAATAAATGACATAATAATCAGGATAAACAAACAAAGTTAACTGAGTAGCCTGTATAAGGAAGGGGCAGTGGTGGCCTCGTGGTATAGGGTGCTGGATCGCTGATCCTAAGGTTGGGGGTTCGAGTCTCACTCTCCACAAAGTTGTCACTGTCCCCCCCCCAACCCCCAGTGCAGCTAACTGGGTTATTAATGCCCGGCCATGTCTCTCACTGTCTATGGTGTGAAGTTCATGTAAACGAACCATTGCTGAATTTCAACAAGAGTAGGCTGCAACGCTGTCAGTGTGTTTCCACCCTGCGATGGCCTGGCGAGCTGTCCAGGGATGGGCGACAGCCTATTCGCGACCCTAATTAGGATTAAGCGGTTACAGAAAATGAACTAAACTGCATAAGGAACCTGATCAGTTTTGTCATTTAATTAAAAAAATTAATCCAAATTGACATGCTTCGAATCAGTATTTAATCTGCACTGTTGCAAATGATTAGTAAATGCCCAAGTGTTAATAATATTTTAACTGGAATTTATTTGTATTTATTAGTATTTGATGCAGCAACAGTAGCCCTGGGGAAAAGACAGGAGGCAGAGCTGGAGGTAGCGGAGATGAAAATGTTGAGGTTCTCTTTGGGAGTAACGAGGATGGATAGGATCAGGAATGAGTCCATCAGAGGGACAGCCCACGTAAGAGGTTTTGAAGACAAAGTCAGAGAGGCTAGATTGAGATGGTTTGGACATGTACAGAGGAGGGATAGTGAGTATATTGGTAGTAGGAAGCTGAGGTTGGAACTACCAGGCAGAAGGTCTAGAGGAAGACCAAAGAGACGATTCATGGATGTGGTGAAGGAGGACATGAAGGCAGTTGGTGTAAGAGAAAAAGATGCAGAGCACAGGGTGAGATGGAGGCAGATGATTCGCTGTGGCGACCCCTGAGGGGAAAAGCCGAAAGGAAAAGAAGAAGTTCTCGTTTTCTTATCCATACATTCTGTCCAGACATCCAAATTTATTTCATGAAAATACCGCCATTCTCTACCAACACCATCATGTCACCTCACAGATGGTTACTGATAGACAAGGTGGGCTGCAGTACAACTCCTCTGAGGAGCTGGTTTGAGTTTTGGAACTTGTTTAGTTTCCTGTTTGGGCAGCACGGTGGCATAGTGGGCAGCACGGCTGCCTCACAGCAATAAGGTCTTGGGTTTGATTCCCACCCTGGGCGTTTCTGTGTGGCGTTTGCATGTTCTCTCCGTGCGTGCGTGGGTTTCCTCTAGAAACTCTGGTTTCCTCCCACACTCCAAAAAATGCACAGCAGGTTAATTGGCCTTTCGAAATCACCCCCTAGGGGTGAATGGTTGTGTGAGTGTTGGTCATAGGATGGCTGGGCTAGCTGTCCAGAGTGTACCCTGCCCACATCCGGAGTTGGCTGAGATGGGCCGTGACCCTAATTAGGATTAAGTAGTTCAGAAAATGAATGAATGAATTTACTGTTTGCTGATTCTCCATTTTCTAGATAAAAATTCTCATGAAATGAGAAAATCTGGAAACGAACCTGTAATTAAAAATTTCGCACATGAAATAGTTTTCTTTATTTGGAATGAAGACAGAAAAGCTTCTCTTCTCTTGCATCATTTTTTTAAATCTCTGTGACATACAACTGATGATGTTTTGTGAAGTAAATTATACCACCAACAAACAAACAGATACCACAATCACTCAGGGCTGATCAGTCTCGCGGTGCAATAGAAAAGCGACCAATGAGAATTGATTTTGTTTACAATTTTTGGTGAACATTATGTTGATTTTAAATTTCATGGTGTCAACAAATCTCAAAAAAGTTGGGACAAGGCCATTTTCACCACTGTGAGGCGTCCCCTCTTCTTCTTACAACAGTCTGCAAACGTCTGGGGACCGAGAAGACAAGTTTCTCAAGTTTCGAAATAGGAATGCTGTCCCATTCTTGTCTAATACAGGCCTCGAACTGTTCGACCGTCTTGGGCCTTCTTTGTTGCAGCTTCCTCTTTATGATGCGCCAGATGTTCTCTATAGGTGAAAGATCTGGACTGCAGGCTGGCCATTTCAATACCCGGATCCTTTCCCTACGCAGCCATGATGTTGTAATTAATGCTACATGTGGTCTGGCATTATCATGTTGAAAAATGCAAAGGTCTTCTGTGAAAGAGACGGCGTCTGGATGGAAGCAGATGTTGTTCTAGAACCTGAATATATCTTTCTGCATTGACGGTGCCTTTCCAGATGTGCAAGCTGCCCATGCCACACGCACTCATGCAACCCCATACCATCACAGACGCAGGCTTCTGAACTGAGCGCTGATAACAACTTGGGTTGTCCTTGTCCGGATGACATGGCGTCCCAGTTTTCCATAAAGAACTTTGAATCATGATTCGTCTGAACATAGAACAGTTTTCCACTTTGCCACACTCCATTTTAAATGACGACCAGGCCCAGAGAAAACGCCTGCGCTCTTGGGTCCTGTTTAGAAATGGCTTCTTCTTTGTACTGTAGAGTTTCAGCTGGTAACGGCGGATGACACGGTGGATTGTGTTCACCGTCGATGGTTTCTGGAAGTACTGCTGAGCCCATTCTGTGATTTCCCTTACAGTAGCATTCCTGTATGTGGTGCAGTGCCGTTTAAGGGCCCGAAGAGCACGGGCATCCAGTATGGTTTTTCAGCCGTGACCCTCACGCACTGAGATTGTTCCAGATTCTCTAAATATTTGGATGATGTTAAGCACTGTAGATGCCCGTCATGACACATGCGGACTGTTTAAGAAGTTTCAGACTATTCTGAGTCAGTCTTGTCTTGCAACATTTGTGGAAATTTCAAGCACGTTTTTGGAATGAATTCAACCAGACGGCCAAAATCAGATGCCATGAATGTCAGCTGAAAAATCTGAGAATGAAAAGCAACAGCTGCAACTTGCCATTCATGTCAGTCACTTTTCAATCACGTCTGTAGTGTGAGGAAAGTCATTAAGGATAAACCTAACCAGCACCACATCCCAAGAATTCATCTCAGATCAGTTCAAAAGGGTAAATTTACCAGCATAGAAAAGCAACCAATCAATGACTAAACCAGGCTGCCTGCATCCTGAAGTTCTTTCTGATTTTTTCCCATCCACATATACAAAGCTTTATGATGGGTATGTGAGGCAAAAGATTATCAGCTCATGGTGTGTAAAAGTTCTGAACTGTTAAAAATAGAAAAGATACGGGGTAGCGGGCTGCGGTGGATTCCTTCCTCACATGATGTGAGCAGAATCATCTGCAGCTTAATGTGACAAAGAACAAGGAACTGATTATGGATTTTTGGAGATCCAAAACATCAGCGATGCGTGTTTCCATTCAAGGTGACGATGTAGAAATGGCGGTGGATTACAAATACCGTGTAGTTCATGTTGACAATAAACTGGACCGGGTTAAGAACAATACCGTACTTTACAAGAAGGACCAGAGCTGTCTCTATTTTTTGAGGAGATTAAGGTCATTTAACATCTGTCGGACACTACTCAGGATGTTTTCTGAGGCTGTTGTGGCCAATGCTATCCTCTATGCTGTTGCATGCTGTGGCAACAGACTGAGGGTTACAGACGGATATTGCTTAACAGATTGAACAAACTGATCCGCAAGGCCGGTAATGTTCTGGGGATGGAGCTGGACTCTCTGTGTGTCGGAGAGGCGAATGCTGTCCAAAATAAAGACAATATTGAACAAGACCGCCCACTCACTTCACAACCTGCTGATCACCCCCAGGAGCCATTCACTGAGAGACCGATACCACCGAAATGCCCTACTAAACGACACAGGAACTCATCCCTACCTGCGGCCATTAAACTGTACAAAACTCCTCCATATAGTACCAACATCCACTGTTATATATTTACATTGTTCTGTTTATCATACCGAAAATACTGTACATGTCACTCACACTTTAACTTCTAATTTCAGAACCACCTATAAATATACAGGGATCCCTCACTTTCCGCGGTTAATTGGGACCGAGATCCCCCCGCGACCATGGAATTCTGCGAAGTAGGATCACCGCCCACACAACACATACTGACGTATACATACATGTATATGTGTAAATAATATCAATAAATACATATTCAATGCTATAAATGCTTAAAATAACAATTAAACATTAAAAAATAATGCATAAGATGTAAATAAACTATAAATACACACGTAGAAGCGCACATGCAAGCACTCAGATGTGAACCTCACAGCAATGTAACTAGTTTTGATTGGAGGTTTTGGGTTGTTGTTTTTTTGTTGTTGTTTGTTTCGGGTTTTTTCCCCTAATTGGCCTTGGTTTTACAGCATTTTCAGAAACTATTTTCTATTATCTATTCCCCATGCTTCCTTAATTTCCTTATTTTTTAATTCGATGAATATTTAAAAAAAAAAACACGATGCACTGAAGCCACATGAATTGAAGCGCAAAGTAGCGATGGATCCCTGTATTTATATATACAGTGGTACCTTACCTTACGATAGTCCCAACAAACGGAAACTCCAGGTTACGAAAAACAATTTTCCTAAAATTTTTTTCTCTGGATACGAAACAAGATCACGTTACGAAAGCATCATCTCAAAAATTCAAACAATACATGAGTTGCTCTCCTATTGACTATCTCCCAACATCCCACCCCGCTGGCCTCCCATTTGCTATCTCCAAACATCCCACCCCACTGGCCTCCCATTGCCGAGGAGGGATGATGTAGCTCCCTCCCATTGGCTATCTCCAAACATCCCGCCCCACTGGCATCCCATTGGCTAGGAAGGATGACACAGCTCCCTCCCAGTGGCTATTATGGAGTTGCATCTCCATAATACCCATGATGCTTTTTGTGTAAAGGACAGAGTTACTGTTGTTTCATGAGTTTTTTGAGTGTGCTCATTGAAATTTTTTTTTTTTGGCTCAGGCTTTTAACCGTGCATAAGCATTTGTCAGATTATAACTCTGCTAAGAAGACATGGTCAACGCGAAGTAAGTATCTTAAAAGGTATGCTTTTATAATTTTTAAGGGTTTAGGGGGTAGTATTGGGGGCCTTGGAACAAATAATGCGTTTTACATGTAAAATGCGGTTCTACTTCCGAAAATCCAGGTTACAAAACTGCCTCTAGAGTGGATTAATTTCGTAAGGTAGATTTCATATGTATATATATATATATATATATATATATATATATATATATATATATATATATATATATATATACATATACATATATACATATATATGTATATAAATATTTGTCTTTTTCTTATATTTTCTTTATCTCGCTCTACTTGTAAGGAGCAACTGTGTGCACACAATTTCCCTCCGGGATCAATAAAGTATTCTGATTCTGATAATTCATATGGCTGCAACCCAGAAGAAATGTTTGCTGCCAAAGTCATTAAATTGTATGTCAAGAAACATTGAAAAGCTCCTGTGTTTAGTCCGTCAAGTAAAAAAAAAAAAAAAAAAAAAAAAAAAAACCCACAAAAAGAGGATTTCCTGAAGTAATCTTTTTGAGATTTTCTTCTGGAAGAAAAAAAAAAGAGCGTTTTACTATGATTAAAGCTACTGACTATGAAAGGCGCTAAGAGATCAGCGTCGTAATTCATGTGACCTAAAGCTGTTCTCTCAGAGAACCCATCACCCACACCTGATCCGTGCTCTCCTAAGTGTATAGATTATAGATAGCCTGTGTGTTCAGAATAGATCTCTCACCCCTGGCTGCCATGATTAAGACATGAGCTCATCAGAGATAGCCCAGGTGATAACACACTCGGAACACATTGAGAGTCTCATTAGGATGCCAGTCATACTCCATGCTCTGCACTGAAGAAACATTCCCTATTTATCAGACAAGTGATCTCAGGAAGAAATCAGAAAGAACAACTTAGCATCAGATATAAAGGAAAATGTTAATGTCACATAATGATATTCCTCTGCCTTACATCCCCTGTGGAATCACTGTGTTAAGGCAATCACTGGTTGTAAAATGGCAGGTTGTAATGTTTTAGGACCCGAGGGACTCATTAGGAAGCATAAAAGCCACATAACGCCATCATTCCTACCCCTCAAGATCTGATATGGCTTCTCCTTTCTATAAGTCTGATGATTTGCAAATCGCTGTTAACATGAAAGAAATACAAAAAATACAACATGAATTCATAGTAATAATAATGTTTTGTTTGTATTATACATTAAGTGAATGTATAGATTTTTTTTAAATAATGAATAAAATCACAGTCGGACGAAGAGCAGCGACACAGGAAATGCTGTGAACTCTGAAAATGTAATATTAGCGACTGTGCTACGGCAGCATAAAAGCCTCCTCACATTCCTGACATTTTTTAGCCCCCGAATAAGAAAGTACCTCCGCATTCCTTTGAGTTGGAGAATTATTCATTTCACACCGTGTGCAAAGTTCAATACCTGAATTTCAGTGCAGGGTTGTGGCGGAGACAATCACAGGGCTCCGGGCTCGTTTACTGAATCAGTTTGAGAGTCTATTATCCGAGTCCCAAAACAATTCTGCTAACATGATCTGAGCTCTTCTCATCCTCGCTGTAAAAGCAGAGCATTGGGGTTAAATCACATCTGCACACATACCGTCCTCCAATGTAAATGAAAACCCTCAGCTGCGCATCCGCTGAAGAAATTGAACTCTGCAGGTGATTGAATTACTGAGCTACAGAGAAGGAAAGAGTGTGATTGATTAACTCACCTCAGCATATCAGAAATGGACACTTGTAAGTCATTTTGCTTTTTCGATGAATTTCAAATGCGGGATGTTCTACCAAACCCTCGTGCAAAACCACTTAGAGATGATGAGCTGAAAAAGATGCCCCCAAGGTGAAGCCATGACAGGTGAGCCGTCCATCATGAAGCATTTGCTTATTTTACACGTTCCATCAGCCTGATAGCGACCTGCCAGCGCTATAATACATTAAATAATAGGGGAAAGGCACACACATATTTTAGGACACTCCGGTTTTTAGAACAAATCTGACTACAGTTGGCCCTCAACTTACGCAATTAGTCCGTTCCAGAGCCCGTCTCGTATTGCGGGGATTTCGTAAGTAGGGGTCGCATCTTACATGTTAAACGCCTAATTCGTTCCAAGGCTCCAGTCTTTGGACTGAATAAACCCCATAAACCCTTTAAAAATGATAAAAGTACAACAATTTGGTATGAAATATGTGTTAAAAGTAAAAGAAAATTATTTATTAAACCATTTAAACATTTTATTAACATATTAAACCAATTTATTAACATATTTATTAATTAAACCATTATTATACATTTTTATTAACACACACACACACACACACACTCACACACACACACACAACACTGTCTCCCCCCCACTCTCTCTTTCTCTCTCTCTCTCTCTTTCTCTCTCTCTGTATTTCTCTCTCTCTCTCTCTCTCCCTCTCTCTCTCTCTGTCTGTCTGTCTGTCTGTCTCTCTCTCTCGTGCGCGCTGCGGGCCACGCCCACAAGACGTTGAATTCAAAGCTCAAATTACTCATCCATGCACACAGTCTTTGAGCTCCTGATTTCCTTGTAGGTGATGGAAATACAGAAATGATAAAAACACTTGCGAAATATATATGCGTATGTACACCTGCATAGGTAAGGTCAGGTGGGTAAAGTCTGTTGGCTTTTTATACCCGGGCCATAGCGGCTCATCAGGCCGGTGCTTATCCCCGGTTTCCGTAGCGTGAAGCGACCAGGAGTTCAACTCCCCCTGGATGGGACGCTAGTCCAGCGCAGGTTACCTTCCCAGTATATTTTTACTGGTACACATTTATACTGCTGGGTGAACAGAGGCACACTTGTGGTTGAGACCTTGCCCAGGGGTCGTAGCACAGTGAGGGTCTCAGTGGGATTTGAACTCACAACCTCCTGATCATGAGCGCAGCACCCTAACCACTAAAGCACCGACCCCATATACGACACCAAATGCATACTTGTAAGTTATTCTCTCTCTCTCTCTCTCTCTCTCTCTCTCTCTCGCCTCTCTCTCTCTCTCTCTTTTTCTCTTTCTCTCTCTCTCTCTCTTTCTCTCTCTCTCTTTCTCTCTCTCTCTCTTCTCTCTCTCTCTCTCTCTCTCTCTCTCTCTCTCTCTCTCTCTCTCTCTCTCTCTCTCTCTCTCTCTCTCTCTCTCTCTCTCTCTCTCTCTCTCTCTCTCTCTCTCTCTCTCTCTCTCTCTCTCTCTCTCTCTCTCTCTCTCTCTCTCTCTCTCTCTCTCTCTCTCTCTCTCTCTCTCTCTCTCTCTCTCTCTCTCTCTCTCTCTCTCTCTCTCTCTCTCTCTCTCTCTCTCTCTCTCTCTCTCTCTCTCTCTCTCTCTCTCTCTCTCTCTCTCTTTTTCTCTTTCTCTCTCTCTCTCTCTCTCTCTCTCTCTCCAGCTGTAATGATGCAATTCAGAACCATAACCAACAGTCATATTTACACCAGACACCAATGTACAGAAAACGTGCTGGAAATTCAATATTGCAGCTTGGTGTTATTTTTAGAACGGGGAAATGCAGTTTTATGTAGAAGACTGGGAAAAGAGCTTCTTTAATGTGCTGTGAAGATATATATATTTTTTTTTTATTTTTTTTTTTCTTTTTTTCCCCCCTACATCACAAAGGCAAAAGTGGCTGAGTGGCTTTGCTGTGAGCTACAATAGCACTCAGTCTGGCAGCAGCAGTGTGTGAATCCCAGTGATGCTGCCCCGGCTTCCCCTCTATATGAGGAGTGTACATTGCGGTGGGATGTCCAGAGACTTGGCTTCATGCACAGTTAATGTCTCCGCTGTCCGGATGATTAACGCGGGCCGTTTCGTGCTCCCGAACGGCCCCCCAAAATTCCCTCCCTTTTCTCCTGCCTGAAACACTCTTGGGTCGCAATAAAAATAGCTCAGTACTAACCTATGCGCTTGGTTTTGTTCTGCTCTGATGTGGGCACAGAGACACATTATTTCTTCTTGTACGTTAGATCATGATTGATTTTTACCGAGCAAGAAAGGAAGCGAGTGATTTAGGAGATTGATGTTTTTGCAGTATGCAATTTCGGAAAATATAACAGAATAGTGACTTGCATGTTACCAATTGGAGCTGTTACATTGATTAGTTGGCACAGAAATGCATAAGCATTTGCCTGACATTTCCATTTCTCTGTTTTTGTTGTTGCTATTTAGCAAAAAGCGACAGTTTAAATTGTTAATTAAATGAACAATACACAATAAGAACAAAAGCACAAAATAATAAACAGCTGCAGCGACTACATTTTGCTGTTATTTTCATTCCTGCGAGTCCTCGATCTCGGTTTTGCATAGCAACAGCAAACTTCCTAAGCCTCGGTGCCAACAAGACGTTTTAATAAAGCTCGGCGAGGGAGTGTGCGTGTGATAAAACTGGTGCGAGGGCTATTAATTTCAATGATAAAGTGTGGAAACTGCAAGGCCTAGCAGTGTGCCTGTGACAGTGGGGGAGTGTTGTGCTTAAACAAGAGACAGCTCTGTCCTTCACAGTGTCTGATCTGCTTGGGAACGGCATTCACGTCCGCTAATTTGAACAGCATCAGTGAAACACTTGGCTTGCTTTCAGGTGGATAGATTTTGGCTGCCGTGACGACCTTCTCTGCAAGAACACGCAAAACTTCTCCCAATACGTCCCAAATTATTTGAATAAAGGAAGACAAGGATGTGATTCGGTCCCTGATCCAAAGGTCGGGGGTTCGAGCCCCACTCTCCACAAGGTTGTCACTACCATTCCACCCCCAGTGCAGCTAACTGGGTTATCAAAGGCCGGCCATGTCGCGCACTGTCTCTGGTGCGAGGCATGTAAAAGAACCATTGCTGACTTAGTAGCTGCAATGCCGTCGGCGTGTTTCCGCCCTGCGATGGCCTGGCGAGCTGTCCGAGGCGTACTCTGCCCTCGCCCAAAGTTGGCTGGGATGGCCGCCAGCCTCCCCGCGACCCTAATTAGGATTACGCGGTTACAGAAAATGAACTGAACTGAAGATGTGATTATTATGTTCTCATACAAAAGTCTTCGCATTCGTCGATCCAAGAGGTACAGCGGCGCCATTCATTTCTAATCGCCTGGTTCCTCCTTTACTTTGGGTTTAAGCCAGCAGATTCAGCGCATGTTAGTTATGCTATAGGATAAAATCCAAAAGAAATGTGTGTTGAGGCGATAAACAAACCCTGCTGCTATCTACTAAATTACTTTCAAGTTCGAGTTGCATTCCTTGAATTTAAATCTGAAGTAAATGAGCCTCTATAAGAGAGTTAAAACAAAAGTGCTCAATTGGGTTAATTGAATTTTATCAGAGATTACCATGTAAGACCATTTTAATTATGTTATTAGTATGTGGATTAAGGCATAAAGTATTTTCTTTATCAAGTAATAAAAGCTGTCTGTACTTTGTAATAGAAATTTGAGGATATTGGATTTATTCTGGTGTTGTGTTATTGCAGGGATGTTCTCCTGTGAATGGAATGGAGCTGTAGAAAAGTCATTTATGTTCCCTCAAACTGAAAACAGCAGAAAAATCCAGCTGCTGCCAGATCGATGAACTTTGAGGTATAAGACAAAGTTCACTTCTAACTAGAATATTATAAGGATTGATAGTGAACTTTATCGTTTTAATCATTTCGAAAAACCATTTTCACAAAGGCAAAGCAAAGAGACCTTCGTATGGAACCATTCGGAAGAACATGAAATACCAAAGGATTAAAATCCCAGAGTGCAGCCAACGACAGCCCAAAGTGATATGTTGCAAGCAAACTCTTTCAAGAAAGAAAGAAAGAAAAAAAAGAAAAATAGTCAATATATAGTTAAAAGTTTATTAATTTTCTGAATCCTAATGAGACTTAGTTAAAAAGTTTTTTTTTTTTTTTTTTTTTTTTTTTTCAGTTGTCCATATTGAAAGGAAGTCAAACAATATCCAGGGATCCCTCGCGACTTGGCGCTTTAATTCTTTTAAAATTCATTAATTTTTTTTTTTTAATTCATTGAATTATGAAATAAGGAAATTAAGGAAGAATAGGCGAAAGGTTAAGAAAAATGCCACAAAACAAGGACAATTATGCAAAAAAAAAAAAAAAAAAAAAAAAAAAAACACAACCCAAAACCCCCCAACAAAACTACTTACATTTCGATGTGAGGTGCGCATCTGTGTGCGTTCGCGTCTCTGTGTGTGTATTTATATTTTATTTACATCTTAAGCATTATTTTTGAATGTTTAATTGTTATTATAAGCATTTATAGCGTTAAATATGTATTTATTGATATTATATACTGCACTTATATAGTTGTACGTATACGTCAGTTGGGGAGGTTGATTCTACTTTGCGGAATTCGGCGGTCGCGGGGGGATCTCGGTCCCCGTTAACCGCGGAAAGTGAGGTATCGCTGTATCTTGAAAACTGTTTCCTTCCTTTTTTCCCTTCTTGCACCCCCGACCATCCTTTACTTATTTCCTTCCGTTCTTCCTGCTTTCCATGAGTCTTTCCTTCCAGTTCTTAATTCTGTCCTTCTTTCTTCTTTTCCTGTCTTCTTTTCTTATGTCCTTCCTTCCTTCCATCCTTCTTAACTTCTGTCCTTCCTTCTGTTCTCCCTTCTGTCCTTCCTACCTTCCTATCTACCTTCTGTCCATCCTTGCTTCTTTTCTTCATTTCATTCATTCATTCATTCATTCATTTTCAGTAACCGCTTGATCCTAATTAGAGTCACGGGGAGGCTGGTTCCCATACCGGCCGACTCTAGGTGACTGCAGAGTACACTCTGGACGGCTCGCCAGGCCATCACAGGGCGGAAACACGCTGACGGCTTTGCAGCTACTCTTGTCGAAAGTCAGCAATGGTTCTTCTACATGAACCTCCCACCATAGACAGTGAGAGACGGCCCCGCCTTTGATAACCCAGTTAGCCTCACTGGGGGGTGGGGGGTTGGGGGCGGGGGGTGTCCTTTATTCCATATTTCCTTATTTTTTCTTCTGTCCTCCTTTCCTTTCTTCCCCTTTTCCTTCCTACCATCTTTCCCACTTTCCTTTCTTCCTTCTATCCCTCCTTGGTTATTTCCTTCCTTCCTTCGTATCCTACTTTCATTCAATCGTCCCTTCTTTCCTTCCTTTCATCATTCATTATTCATTTCTTTACAATCTGTAAATAAGCCTGGAATTTTCCGTGTTGATATTTAGTTTAGAGCATGATGGATATATTGAGGTTGAAATAAAGCCATTTGCCTTGGCAGTGCTCGTCATTATAAACACTGCGAATGTTCGTTATGATTTACTAATGACGGTCGATAATTACGAAATTACTGGTGATAGTGATATGCTTTTGCTTCACTACATGTTTTATTTCATGTTAGCGCAACAAGATTCTATTAATGATGCCATTAAAAATGCTACGTTGCGCCACTGATTAACCAATGAGCTCTGATGTCAGTTTAAGTTAATTTTTAACCCCCAGTCTACTCCGCTCGTCTCTCAATCCGTCACCCTCCCCTTCTTCTCGTCACATTTTCCTTCTTTTGCCTTCCATCAGTCCCCTCTCTTCCACTCAGGAAAGACACTGACAAAAGAACATCACGTCGTCTTTTTTCTGTCTTAACCATCTCTGTCAGCCGGACGTCCCAATGGTCACCTGACTTTCTGCTGACGTTCCCTGGGGTGCACAGAAACTTGCCCAGCACAGCAGTCTGAAAAGCCCGTGCTAGCCTGAGGACACAAAGTGCATCTCTTTCCTTTCAAAGCTCTCCCAATCCTCCAACATCACCGCTCTCATCCATACTGTCTGGTTCTCATCCCTATTCACAGCTGACCGCACTTTTTTATCCTCTCCTAAAGCTTTTTTTTTTTTTTCTTCATCTAATTAATAAACTTATCTTTGGTGCACTTGAGGTAATTAGCGATGTGTTTTGCCGGAGGACCAGATGGTGAATTAGAATGGAAGTGAGGTGCTCAATCAGCTGCTATTTGTCTGGTGTCATTAATTATCAAGTGAAGTATATGTTCTGCTCCCAAAAGTTGATACTTTGGGAAAAGAATAATATTGTGCCTTCTGTTGCTCATTACTCCTTAAAGCCTAAAATGGCAGAATAGAGTCGGAATAAAGTGCGATGCTGTGGTTCAAGCACTCACAGCTGCCAGGAGCTTCGCTACAAATGATATACAGTGGTGCTTTCACCTTACGAAATTAATCCGTTCCAGAGCCTTTTTCGGAACCTGGATTTTTCGTAAGTTGAACCGCATTTTACATGTAAAACGTGTGATTCGTTCCAAGGCTCCCAATACGACCCCCTAAACCCTTTAAAAATTAATAAGTATACCTTTTAAGACCTTCTTCTGCTTCAATATCGTACTGATGGTAGACGGGTTTGGCCATATTACTTTGCGATATCACTCAACCACATGCCACGAACCCGCTTCTTCTTTTCACTTGCACTTGGAATCATATGCGCGTGTGCGTGTGTGTGTGTGTGTGTGTGTGTGTGTGTGTGAGTGTGCGCACATGTGTTGACCATGTCTTCTTAGCAGCGTTATAATCTTACAAATGTTTATGCAAAGTTCAAAGCCTGAGCCAAATGAAAGTTGCAATGAGCACACTCGAAAATGAAACAACAGTAACTCTGCCCTTTACACGAAAAGCAATAATAGCCAATAGGAGGGAGCTGCGTCATCCCTCCTAGCCAATAGGAGGCCAGTGGGGTGTGATGTTGGGAGATAGCCCATGGGCGGGAGCTGCGTCATCCCTCCTAGCCAATAGGAGGCCAGTGGGGTGTGATGTTGGGAGATAGCCCATGGGCGGGAGCTGCGTCATCCCTCCTAGCCAATAGGAGGCCAGTGGGGTGTGATGTTGGGAGATAGCCCATGGGAGGGAGCTGCGTCATCCCTCCTAGCCAATAGGAGGCCAGTGGGGTGTGATGTTGGGAGATAGCCCATGGGAGGGAGCTGCGTCATCCCTCCTAGCCAATAGGAGGCCAGTGGGGCGTGATGTTGGGAGATAGCCAAAGGGAGGGAGCTGCGTCATCCCTCCTAGCCAATGGGAGGCCAGCGGGGGTGGGCTGTTGGAAGATAGTCAATGGGAAAGCAGCTCGTGCATTGTTTGAATGTTTGAATGGCACGTTTGGTGCGTTTCGTCAGGAGAACTTGTTTTGTATACAGAGACAAAAAAATTTTGGAAAATTTTTTTCGTAACCTGGATTTTTTGTTTGCTGCGACTATCCTAAGGTGAGGTATCACTGTACTCTCTTCTTGGATTGCTGATTTCAAGTATATATATATTTTTGTTTTTGTGGGGTTTTTTACATTTTGGAAATTAAGACAATAGTCAGAAATCTGAACAAAATGTTATTTATCATGGGTATTTGAAAAGGGAAAACTGGGGTTAAATTATCTAGTTATATTAATGAGCCATCTGAAATGTACTGTAACGGAGGTCTCGATAAGGACAGAAATATTGAAATTCAATACATGAAAGTAGCAG
>CM045745.1:12947781-12955281 GCA_024760905.1 Plotosus lineatus | reverse complement strand
CGGTTAACTGGGACCGAGATCCTCTCACGACCACCGAGTTTCATGAAGTAGGATTAACCCCTAACCAACCCCCGGCCCCGCCCCGCCCCGCCCCGCCCCGCCCCCGTCCTGCCCCCGACTGACATGTATGTACAAAGATACGTGTATATAATATCAATAAATACATATTCAACACTATAAACGCTTATAATAACAATTAAACATTCAGAAATAATGCATAAGATGTAAATATAATATAAATATACATACATACAGACGCGCACAGATGCGCGTGCAAGCAGTCAGATGCGCACCTCACAAAAATGTAACTAGTTTTGATGGCAGGTTTTGGGTTGTTTTTTTTTTTGTTTTGTTTTTTTTGCATAATTGGCCTTGTTTTTGCAGAATTTTCCTTAACTTTTTCCGTTATTCTTCTGTAATTTCCTTATTTTTGAATCCGATGAATATTAAAAAAAAAAAAAAACATAATGCATTGAAGCCGCATGAATTGAAGCACGAAGTTTTCTTCCATAATTTGTTATTCTTTCCATAAATTCTCACGGATGCAGTGGTGGTCTAGTGGTATAAGGTGCTGGATCGCTGATCCAAAGGTTGGGGGTTCGAGTCCCACTCTCCACAAGGTTGTCACTGCCCCCCCCCCCAGTGCAGCTAACTGGGTTATCAAAGGCCGGCCATGTCTCTCACTGTCTATGGTGTGATGCATGTATAAGAACCATTGCTGACTTTCGTGAAAAGAGTAGGCTGCAAAGCCGTCAGCGTGTTTCCGCCCTGCGATGGCCTGGCGAGCTGTCTAGGGTGTACTCTGCCCTCACCCTGAGTTGGCTGGGATGGGCACCATCCTCCCTGCGACCCTAATTAGGATGAAGCGGTTACAGAAAATGATGATGATGATGAGGGATCCCTCACTTTGCGCGGTTAACTGGGACCGAGATCCCCTCATGACCACCAAATTTCGCGAAGTAGGATCAACCCCTAACCAACTCCCGGCCCCGCCCCGCCCCCGACTGACATGTATGTACATGTATATGTGTATATAATATAAATAAATACATATTCAACACTATAAACGCTTATCATAACAATTAAACATTGAGAAATAATGCATAAGATGTAAATATAATATAAATATACATACATACAGACGCGCACAGATGCGCGTGCAAGCAGTCAGATGCGCACCTCACAAAAATGTAACTAGTTTTGATGGGAGGTTTTGGGTTGTTGTTTTTTTGGGGTTTTTTTTTTTGCATAATTGGCCTTGTTTTTAGGGAATTTTCCTTAACTTTTTCCGTTATTCTTCTGTAATTTCCTTATTTTTGAATCCGATGAATATTAAAAAAAAAAACATAATGCATTGAAGCCGCATGAATTGAAGCACGAAGTAGCAAGGGATCCCTGTAATTCCTTACACAGGGGGTGGTGGCATCGTACGAAGGAAAGTGGGGCGTGGCTCACACTCAAGACGCTGTAAACATGGAAGCGCTTCAGATGTAAATGAACTGATGTCGGTACCATTGGTTCATGTAAATGAGCATGTGCTTCTTCATGTATGTAAATGTAATGAAGTGTCATGTGGAAATGTACCTAGTTTTGTTTAATTTCGAAGTTGAATAGTTCGTATCTGATTTGTGAGTTTCATATTTGTATTTTGCTATTTCTGCTTTTATCTTCTTTCACTGGAATGGATGTGTCCACATGCGATGACTACAAATGCAGATCTCTTCGAACAGGCTAATGCAGTCCATCAAACATATTTGAGCAGATTGCAACTTCATATATGGAAACAGTTGGATAACACGAGATTTCGGAAGGCTTTCTTTTCATTTTCTTTTAAGAAATCAACACTTGTAAAGCATTTGCTGAGCCCCACAGCTATGAGGCAATGTTACCGCCCTCACCACTTCTCTAATATTCATCCTGAATAAACACCTGCTCAGCTCTCGCATTCATTATCAAATCAGCACTATTTGGGCAGCGTAGAACTAATAAGACGACTTTGTGATTTATATTGAAAGGCATCACATTAGCACAATACAAGACCATATACCTTGTTCGGAAAGATTTAATCCCCTTAATATTCTTCAGTTCCCTCAGACAAAGCTAATTTCCATTTTTAAGGAAACCTGCCTCGTCAAATCCTGATCGAAACCGAGCTTCATTAACTGCACTTTTTAAGATGTTTTTAATAGCTCATCTGATATCATGTGCACGGATCATGAATAGATCGTAATCACAGTAGATGGAGCAGTTTCAATAGTAGAATGCTATGTTGGACTTATGTGGTAAAGCATATAAACTCACTATCCGAGTTACGACGAACGCGAGTTACGACCACCCGTACTTCAGACCACGTCTAGCAGATGCCTATTATGAGTTTACTGTAAATGTCCGGCAGCGCGTAAGATAGTTGTGGCAGCGCAGCATCCCAGCATCTCACACTCACAGCATTCTACCGCTAGATACCGTCGCAGTAACGTCTCTTATACACTACAATTTTACATTCATTTATTGTACACCGTTACCATGGCCCCCGAGAGGAAGTCCGATTGACCGGATGGCGATTCTACGAAGAAAGCAAGGAAGGCACTGCGGTTTGAGACAAAGATGAAAGTGAAAGTGAGATCTCCGTCTCTCCCAATCCACGGTGTCGACAATTTTGAAGGACGAGGAGCGCATTAAGGAAGCGATGAAAGCAGCGGCCCCGATTAAGTCAATCAACTATCATCACAAAACAGCGGGAAGGACCGATTGCAAAGATGGAAAAGTTGCTACGCACGCGGTTGGAAGATAATAGGCGAAGAAATGTGACAGTGATGTTGCGAGCAGTGCAAAGTAACGCTACAAGTTTATTTCGCATGTTGAAAGAACGTGCAGGTGAAGAATACGCTTCACATGAATTCATAGCGAGTGCTCGGTGGGTTCGGTTTCGTTGTGTTAAATATCCGACTTACGACCAATCCGACTTACGACCAATCCGACTTACGACCAATCCGACTTACGACCAATCCGACTTACGACCAATCCGACTTACGACCAATCCGACTTACGACCAATCCGACTTACGACTGGTTGGTCGGAACCAGTCTAGGTCGTAAATCGAATAGTGAGTGTACTAGACGTTTTTTTCTTGACGGAAGAATCCAGCTAAATTACTTAGCCATGGCTCACGACTGTGATTTTTTCCATCAAGCAAGCAGGAAAGAGGAAGAAGAGAGGGGGGGAAGAATAACCCAAGTTATGAGTAATTTCATTAAAACACATTTCCCTTTATTGGCATGGTGAGACTGATGAGAATTGCACATAAAAATAAATTCACAAGAAACCTGTACAATAGGTAAAACCACAAAGGCATTGGTAAGGACTCGGCAGAAGGCAACATGACAGGGGACAACAAAGAAAGGCAACAAGACACACCCTTCTCCTCCACCCCTGTCCTACCCCCCCCCCAGGAATATAATGCGTATAACCACACACACACACACACACACACACACATATATATATACCAATTGCATTTACACACACACACACACACACACACACACACACACACACACCTTGTCCTTTCAACTCATGATGATCATCAACAAATAGATTTGTACAGCAGTGGGGAAATCCCTCAGTAGTTCACATTGGTAAAAATCCACACAGTCAAAAAAAATGAAAATAAAAAAACAAAGTGAAATAAAAAAACAAACAAACAAACAAAGAAGAAAACACAGGATTGCAACATATTGCTACTTTAGCAATTTACAAAGCTTTGTTTTTTTTTTTTTTTTTTTCGAAAATCACAATGATTAAAGCCACATACCAAATGAGACATGAGACCAAAACCCGAGCTCTGTACAGAACGAACAGATTAGAACAAGGACGCTCTTTCTCTCTCTCTACCTCTTTTATATTTTTATCCCATCCCTTATGATAATGTCTTTTTCTACACCCTCATGTACGCAGTCATATTTCACAAAAAGTGCATTGTGGGCTGTTGATATTAACACAAAGGTGTCGGTCTCTTTTCTAAAGAAAGTAGATATTAATTTAACTAGAAACTGCAAGGTTATCGCAAATGTCATTAGGAAGGTAGTGTGAGATCCAAACCGGCCCGTGATTTTAATAATTTCGCTGATGTTATTCTGGGTTCCTCTCATTCAGTGTAATGTTCAAAGAGAAGATGTAATCTGCAACACAGCCAGCCAGAAGCGGACATGCGGTTCTGGACTTGTCCGAGCGACATGACTGTCAATAGTAACGTCATACTTTTTTCTCTTTGGGTTTTTTTTTTTTTTTTTTTTTTCCTTTTTAATTCTTCACATCTTTGAATGTCCTCTGGACAGTGTGTATGATTCTCAGTGTGGTGTGATAATGAAATTCCCTATTTTGGGACAGAGTCTGGGTATCAGGTCCGGTCAAACTATACAACATCTCCAGCTAAAAGACAACGGTAAAAAATAATTTATTGCTTTTTAAAAATCTTTTTATACACAGTTTGTCTGTTATTATTACTATTTATATCTTTATTATTATTATTATTATTATTACTGTGAATAAAGTGAAGATTAATGTTATAGTTTTTTTTTCTACATCAAGTAAAGTTTTTTTTTCTTTTTAGTTATGGAAAGAAAAGTGTAAACTTTATTTTGGCATTCACATAACCAAGTGTATGAGGAGCGATGAGACAGATTTATTGTGGTGTGATAAAATACCTGCAAAATTAGTTTTATTGCTTTGTGTGCTTTAAAAAAATGAAAATGATTTTGTTGTTGATTTAAAAAAAGAAAACTATGAAGGAAAAAAAGCATGTACCTTTGGGTGATCTTAACCGTTTCTAAAAGGCTGAGAAACCGATATGTCTTTTAAACTTGTGCATCTTTAAATATGTATGAACATTAAACAATTGAAATGACAATATAAACAGCAAAATTTGTACGGTGCATCGTACTAGATGTCAACTATAAATATCCTGATCAAAATACTGAAATAAATACATTTTTACGAACATAAGGACATGAATTTTTCTTTGAAAAGCAAAAAAAAAAAAAAAAAGCAACCAAAAATGATTAGTGTCCACAAAATAATCAATTAAAAAGTTAGAGTTTCCTTCAGAGAAAAAAAAAAAAAATCTTATGGTTGGACACAGTTATGGACATAAAAATATTAAAACGTTTTACACACAGTTTGTGTAAGGAAACACTAAAGACGCTAAAAAACAAAACTATACGTACACGACTGATGACATTTTAAAACAAAAGTCTTTAAAAATCTGTTCACATGCTCCCCCTGAAGAACACGCAATCGCCAAGGACATTTTTTACTTTATTATTATTGATCTGGATTTTTTTTATTTTTTTTTATTTATTTTTTTTTTTACAATCATATCATGCCACATAACCGCCGTCTTGGTTATGTGTCACTGTAATCATTACAGATTGACATTCTCGATTAGGAAAAACTCCATCCTATAAAGGCTGCATTTTACAGTGCATAGCTGTAAGAAATAAAGAACTTTGCCTTGATATGTACACAAAATAAAAAATATTCCATAATATATGTAAATATCTGTTTACATCAATATCTGTTTACATCACCCCCCCCCCTTGCCCCCCAAAATGTAGACAATATTACCTTGAAGAAGATACTAATCCCATACGCACTTAACAACAGTGTAACACCACATCCAAACACCAGGTTAAATAAAAAAAAAAGGCAGAAAAAGTAAAAATCAATCAAATAAAAACTGACTGAACCGGCTGCCTTGTTCACCCTCAAAGCGCTGAGATCGGAGCAGTGCATGAAGAAAACTATCCCATGGAGATCACTGTCTCATACAGCTTCACAGCACAGACGCGGAGCCGTGCACTCCTCTAAAGGTTTATTGGCTAATCCCCAAAGGTAAAGTCTTTGCAGCAGCTATGTTCATGTAAACTTTGCTTTTACATATGTTTTATATATATATTATCTCCCTTTCTCCAGACTGAGTATAAAATTTGTAGTAGTCTCATATTCGGAGGAAAGAAACAGCAGTGAGGTATCACAAATCCCTCGCTTTGCAGCCAGCAGGTGTATTGGAGCTTGTTACCTTCTCAGGCTACACTGGGCCTCACGCAACAAGCTGTCGAAATCCATTGAGTCATATTTGCTTTTCGTTGAAGTCGGATCAAAGTCTTCAGAATGAGAGTCTGAAAGAAGCAGAGGGAGACATTCACAGGATCAGATGTAGAACAAGGAAACCAGCCTCACAACCTTGCGCTGAATTTTATAATTAAATCTTGTTAAGGCTGCCCATCTGAAACTAATTTTATCTTTGTTTCGGAGTGAAATGCCAAATACACAAAGCTCATGACTTTGCTTGGCTTTGTTCCGCTCTGGTATTTATATAATCTCACAAACCTTTCCTTATCTGAAGCTCACATACCTAACCAACATTTAAAAGTAATTGAACTAAAAAAAATAAATAAAAAAAACTACAAATTAAATCACAATAATAATAATAATAATAATAATAATAATAATAATAATAATAATAATAAAAACCTTAAAGCCAGCAAGGAGAAAAAAGTATTAAAAAAAAAAAAAAAAAAGTATATTATGATTTGTAGCTGTGACGATAAATCTGGCAGGCAGCTTCACAAATACACGCTCTAAACGGACAGCAGCATAGCGGGGGCAGGGGGTGAGAAATGGCAATGGCCATGGCAAGCAGGGAATGCCAGCTGTGATCTAATACTATGGCTAAACGGACGACTGTGCCACGTCATGCACCTTGAAGGATGACAAATGCCCCTGCTCGACTTAGAATTAATGGGCATTTTCTTTAAAAAAAAGGGTGTAAAGGGGTATTGCTTCGGTAGTACAGGGATCCCTCACTTTCCGCTGTTAATTGGGACCGAGATCCCCACGCAACATTCAAATTCTGTGAAGTAGGATCACGCCCCCCCCCCCCCCCCAACACCCCACCCGACTAACGTACATGTACGGACATGTATATGTGTATATAATATCAATAAATACATATTCAATGCTATAAATGCTTATAATAACAATTAAACATTCAAAAATAATGCATGAGATGTAAATTAAATATAAATACACACACATACAGATGGTATTGCATGAGAAGAAGACGACACACATACATACGTGCGCGCAGGTGCACGTGCACACACAGATGCAACAATGTAAGTAGTTTTGATGGTAAACTTTGGTTTGTTTTTTGTTTTGTGTTTGTTTAGGGGTTTTTAATTAAATTTTTTTTTTTTTTTTTTTGCAAAATTGGCCTTGTTTTTGTGGCATTTTCCTTAACTTTCACCCCTATTCTTACTTAATTCCCTTATTTTTGAATCCGATGAATATTTATTTATTTACAGTCGGCCCCCAATTTACGAAATTACCCCGTTCCAGAGGCCTTCTCGTAACGCGGGGATTTCGTAAGTAGGGGTCGCATTTTACATGTTAAACGCCTAATTCGTTCCAAGTCTCCAGTCTTTGGACTGGATAAACCCC
>CM045745.1:12915281-12942781 GCA_024760905.1 Plotosus lineatus | reverse complement strand
TCACTTTCCACGGTTAATTGAGACCGAGATTCCCCCCACGACCACTGAATTCCACGAAGTAGAATCAAACCCCCAACCCCCCTCTGACTGACGTATACGTACATTATATGTGTATATAATATCACTAAATACATATTCAATGCTATAAATGCTTATAATAACATTTAAACATTAAAAAAACAATGCATAAAATATAAATACACACACATACAGACGTACAGATGCGCGTGCATGCACTTAATTGTGCACCTCACAAAAATGTAGCTAGTTTTGATGGGAGGTTTTGGGTTGTTTTTTGTTTTTTTTGTTTGTTGAGGTTTTTTTGTTTGGTTTTTTTTGCATAATTGGCCTTGTTTTTGCGGCATTTTTCCTTAACTTTTTCCCCTATTCTTCCTTAATGTCCTTATTTTTTTAATTCAATGAATATTAAAAAATAAATAAAAAAAAAACGCGATGCACTTAAACCGCATGAATTGAAGCGTAAAGTAGCGAGGGATCCCTGCATCACTATTATTATTACTTCCTGCCATCAGCAATACATAATAGCCAATCAGTATCAACTCACCAATGAAACAGACTTATTGGGTTTCCTGTGGCATAGACACAGGGCAGCCAAGTCATTTTCCATAAATATAGGGATCCGATCAGGAGCTCTGCTATAATTCTCTTATAATAACACTGAGGCCTTGGGGCATTTTTCTATTACTGAATTTATATTATTTATACATTGGATATAAGACCACCACCATTTCTGTGTGATATTTGAACACTCGCTGCAACCTGAACATATTAAAAAATCGTCTGACCATAAAATAATAGTGAACACTCTTCACTGTGCTGCTCTTCGCTTAGACAAAGGCATTACGAATTAACCAGATTTGTTTCCGGTTCCATTTCTATCCCCCTCCTCCACCCCAGCACATTCGTGTAGCAGACAAAAGTGTTTGCTGAATTGGTGGTTTAGTTGCTGACAGCTGATAAATGCAGCAAGGTTTTAAAGATGACACCTTGAGGCTGATGATTCGTATAAATCTCTCACATCCCCTGGCACCCACCAAATCTTTCCTGACAGCTCGGTTCACGCTACCCATAATTGTCTTTCTGCCACTGAAGCAGGGGAAAAGGCAAACGCAGAGACCAAGCCACACGTGCATTACTTAACGTGTGAATTTACCATTAAAGTAAAATTCATCATAACCAAGCTAGAAACTGGTCTCATCTCATAAATTGATTAGAAAAAAAAACAAACAAAAAAACAAGACAAATTATTGTATGTAAGGAAATTACATTTAAAACAGATACTTTTTTTTTTTTTTTTTAGATTTGATGACTTCAATTTCCATTGCGTAAATTTTTCTTTCTTTCTTTTTTGAAAGGAAAAAAGATCTGTCTATAGTCTATAGCCTGTGGTGTGATTAATAGCATCAGACACCATTCAGAGACTTCACAAAGATGTTAGAAATACACAACTGGGGAATAAAGATGAAATTTGTGTAGCCTATATGATTCAGAATTCTAACTTTGCATGAACTCCCTTACTGGGAGACAGCAGGGGGAAGGATGCGAGCTCAGAGCAGTCTGTAGTCAAAGCAGGGAGGAAAAACAGTTAGAATTTTTAAAAGTATTCTCAAAAGTGAAAATGTAGAAGAACAAAAAAAGAAACACGTCAATGCAATATTAATAATACTATCATTACTATAACTACGTCTAATTGTAATAAGCATAAAATACAGTCATAAAATAGAACACTAAAATGTGTTTGGTTCACTTACTATTGCTCTTTTTCGTTGTTTCTCTCTTTGTTCAGCCCTCTCTACCTCACGCTTCTCATATTCCCGCTGATACTCCTCCCTCTGCAGCTGTTCATGCTGGTATTCTTCATAGCTGTCATACCTATGTGGAAAAAAAAAAAAAGGAGGGAAACACATTTTGTCACAAATGCAATCATGTGCTTATATGTTACAGCATTCGATCCCCTGAGTGATGTCAAGAAATGTCCAGATAACAATGGGTTGAGTTCCATTTTTTCTTTTCCGAAGACAAGAAGACAAACAAGTGCATTAATAAGATGTTTTATCACATTGCAAAAGGTTACGGCTCTCATAGGACGGACTCTTGAGGGAACATGACAGGAATCAAGCAGCTGCTTCTGTCAGCACAACTTCACATGCCATTACTATCTGTTTAGTCTGAGCTTTATGTCAAAAAGTAAAACTTTTTGATCTGCAAATCATCACTGACTTCCTTTTCAAAAAAGAAAAAAAAAGAATGAAAATCTTCAAAACAATGTGGAAAACAAACAGATATTTACCTGGGCCTCTGACTGAGACCAGCGTGAGAGTCAGACTGACGATTTCTAATAATTTTGGATTTGAATGGGCTCTTATCAACAGTATCATGAGTCCTGCAGTCAGAGGGATAAAAAACATGCAATTTTTTAAATGTGAATGAAGTAAACTCTGGAAATTCATTGTATATTCAACTAGACAGTGGTACCTCACCTGACAATAATCTCAGCAAACGAAAAATCCTGGTTACGAAAAACATTTTCCAAAACATTAAAACGCAACATTCAAACAATGCACGAGCTGCTTTCCCATTGACTATCTTCCAAAATCCCTCCCCACTGGCCTCCCATTGGCTAGGAGGGATGACGCAGCTCCTGCCCATTGGCTATCTCCCAACATCCCGCCCCACTGGCCTCCCATTGGCTAGGAGGGATGACGCAGCTCCTGCCCATTGGCTATCTCCCAACATCCCGCCCCACTGGCCTCCCATTGGCTAGGAGGGATGACGCAGCTCCTGCCCATTGGCTATCTCCCAACATCCCGCCCCACTGGCCTCCCATTGGCTAGGAGAGATGACGCAGCTCTCTCCCATTGGCTATTATGGGGCTGCATCTCCCATAATGCTTTTCGTGTAAAGGACAAAGTTACTGTTGTTTCATTAGTTTTTGAGTGTGCTCATTGCTTTATTTTTTGACTCAGGTTTTTAACCTTCCATAAACATTGGTAAGATTATAACTCTGCTAAGAAGACATGGTCCACACACGCGCGCGCACACACACAAACACACACACACACACACACACACACACACACATGCGCATGTGCGATTTCCGGTGCACGTGAAAAGAAGAAGCATGCTTGTGGCATGCAGTTGAGGGATATCGCAAAGGAATATGGCCAAACTTGTCTCCTATCGGTATGATATTGAAGCAGAAGGAGGCCTTAAAAGGTATGCTTTTATAATTTTTAAAGGGTTTAGGGGGCAGTATTGGAACGAATCACGTGTTTTATATGTAAAATGCGGTTCAATTTACGAAAAATCCAGGTTAAGAAAAAGGCTCTGGAACGGATTAATTTCATAAGCTGAGGTACCACTGTACTGGCATGTTCTGAAAATTGCTTCCATGACACAGATTAAAAAACTTAAGTTAAATAATTTGGGTGGCTTTGAATGCTTTTAAATCCATTTAAGGATACATTTCATCAAACTTAAGCTGGCATATCACTAATGTTTGTGAAAATGTGACTGCTCACTAGGTAGTCGGATGTATCACTGCACCATCTGAAAGCCTGGAGGAAGTGCCATTTGTCTTATTCTTGACTCATAGACAGTACTTGCTTAGAATAAAACTTTCATGCCAGCTTTTTCTTCATAGCGGCGTGGTAGTTAACATCTGGAGCACAGCAGGAAGGTCGTAGGTTTGAGTCCTGGGCTTACTGAAGACATTTGTGTGTGAGATGCTTGAATGTTCTCTCTGTGCTTGCGTGAGTTTCCTTGGGACACTCCAGTTTACTCCCACGGTCTAAAAACGTGCACATCAGACTAAATGGCTCCTCCAAATTTTGCCTAGGTGTGAGTGTACATGGCTACGTGTGTGTTGCACTGCAATGGACTGGTGACGTGTTCAGTTTGTACCCTGCCTTCCCTCAGAGTCGGGTGAGATAGGATCCAGAGTCCTTGTGACTCTAATAGGATTAAGCAGTTCGGCAAGTGGATGCTCATTTTTGATCCATCTAATAAATCAGCATAAAGCATCAACAATTTTGTTTATGTTGTAATGGATCATGGCGCGTTTTTAATGTGCAAGATCATGCTGTTGCATAACTGATCAGACATAGAGGCTCAAGCTCTCCCCATGATATCATAGAGATGAGGTTCCCTCCAAATACTCCATGTTGAGTTATGTATGATTGCAACCAGTACACTCAAGAGATTGTGATATTCCTAGGTGGTACTTACCAAGAGGGGGAGCAGTTATCTGGGGACTGGGAACAAGAGTAAGGAGACCTGGAGAGGGACCTGTATCTGTAATGGGAGGAAGACCTGGAGCGGGATCTAGAGCGTAACCCAGAGTTGTAAAAGTGCCGTGGAGAAAAGAGAGTTGAGGGTGGTGAGACCGAGCTCTGAGAAGGCAAGCTGCTGGATGGAGAACAGGGCGGAGAGCCTTCAAAGAGCATCTCCAGTGGAGTCCCTTCCCAAGAACAAAAAAGACGCTCACGGCCCACTTCTAGGTCCTCAAAATCTGGTAGGCCTGTGTCCGTGTAGGCCTCGAAAGGGTAATAGTTCTCGTCCCCAGAGTCACTTTCATATAGTGGCTGGCACTCACTCTGCTCAGTCTCACTAAAAAAGGCTTGCTGGGGGTTACCAAAGTGCTTATTTAGCTCTTCCCGTATCTCCTGGTCTCGCAGCAGCTTCCTGCCAACAGCAATGCACTCTTTCGAAGTTTTGGCACCTGATGTAGGACTGTGGTCCTGCACCTCAGCTTCCTTGTCTGGACAAGTCTCCTGAACCATAGGGCAAAAATCCTGCAGCTGCCTTGCCAGAGAGGAAGATAAGGGACTGGTGGAAGACAAAGAGGATGTGAGATTAGAGAAGGCTGGCATGATTGAGTCTTTAGGTTGTACATGCTGCCCCTCTACAGGCCCAGTGATTGTGGCAGCTGATGTGCCGTTGTCTCGTTTTGTGCTTGAGGCCTGGCAATAATCATGGTCACCAAACACGCGGGGTGTGGGCCGCTTGCCTCGGCACGCTTCAATGTTTTCTCGAGGCAGGGCAGAGGATGCCTTGCTCAACTGGGCATACAGCTCAGACTTCTCATGGCCCTTCTTACTAAAGCTATTGAATGGAAGAGAGCTAGGGCTTCCATTGCTCAGCTTGGCCTTCTTGCTCGTCAGGGCTGAAGAAGCTGAAGACAGCTTGGTTTTGAGTGATACTTTGAAAAGGTTCTCTTGACTGGCTTTATGAGGAGGTGTGGTAGGTGGTGTCAGACCTGTACAGGAAAAAAAAAAAAGGTAGTTTATTTAAATGTATAACACCGGCGTGTAGCGGAGTTATATACAACACAATTTATTAAAATACTGACCAGTGAAAAACGAAAAGCATTGATGACCCACTAAAAGTGCAATAGTGATTCTGGACAAACCTCTTTCTAATCATTGGTCATATTATACATATAGGAGAAACAAGATAAATTGAAGAAGTAACTAAATGTAACTGTTTAATAAAAAAATAAATAAATAAATAAATTAAAAAAACTGCGATTTCACGAAGAATCACGTTGTTGTTGTTGATGGCTCACTCTGCTACCCATCTGAAAGGCATGCTGTTGAATCTAGAATCAGAGCTTGGTAGCTGCTGGGGAATGTATTATTCTCCTTGGCCCTGCTACCTCATCCCCCCATGGCAGTCCCAATTGATTTATGTGGCACCAGATGGCATTTTTATGAGAAATCCAGCAATGTGCCACTTTACAACTTTGTTAATGCACTTACACAAACAACTAAATCCTCTCTATGCTCCTTCTTACCGTTACTTTATCTCTTATCTGGAAATGTATTTCATAGTTCACTCTTATACAGTTGACATTATTTACGTCTCTTATTTTCATGGGATCATTCGCACAAATAGTAATTACAAGGATCCCTCACTTTCCGTGGTTAATTGGGACCGAGATCCCCATGCGACCATTGAAATCCACGAAGTAGGATCCCTCCCACCCCGACTGACATATACATACATGTATATGTGTACAGACGCTCCCCGACTTACGTTTTAGTTCGGTTCCGAACGGCCGAACATAAGATGGAAAAAAAACGTAAGTTGTTACTGTATGTTCCAATGAGGTATTACGTTCATACTGTACTACTGTATACATTCATAAACACCATTACCGTATCTCATAAAACACCCCTAAATCAATTATTATAAACATAACATTGTGAAATAATATCAAATCTATCAAATAATATCAACATTAATTTCAAATAAATTAAGTTCAAGCAAAATAATTTCAAATAGATAAATTTTAATCAAATTTACTCATCAAATATCAAATACAGTATCAAATATAACCTTTAACATGCTCTGTGATGCGAACTTTCGGCTTGTAAATGGTTCCGATGGTCGACGGAGCCATTTGGAAGAAACGTGCAACATTCACATGTTTATCACCAGCATCAATTTTCTTGATAATAGCCATCTTCGTTTCTAATTACCACTGATTACCACTAGCACTAGTAGGCTTACGCTTCTGACCAACCATATTTGCTTAGGGTTACAAAAGTCCGCAAAACAGTGTAAACACAAAGATCACAGAGACGACGTCTTAACACAAGGGTAAGACAAGCTGAACTGGGAAGAAAGAGGGCACGTTCAGTCTGTTGTTTGTAAACAATGGACGCAGCGTCATGTGGAAGTAGCGTATTATGTCAGAGTACTACGTAAGTCCGTCTTGTACTGCAGAGAGCACGCCAAACTCAAAATTTGACCATTTTTTTTGACGATCGAAAAATACGTAAAACGAATGAACGTAAGTCAGGAAGCGTCTGTATATAATATCGTAAATACATGTTCAATGCTATAAATGCTTATAATAACAATCAAACATTAAAAATAATGCATAAGATGTAAATAAAATATAAATGCACACACATACAGACACACGAGTGCACGCACTCAGATGCGCACCTCACAACAATGTAAGTAGTTTTGATGGGAGGTTTTGGGTTGTTTTTTGTTTTGTATTGGTTTAAAGGGTTATTTTTTTGCATAATTGGCCTTGTTTTTGCGGCATTTTCCTTAACTTTTTCCCCTATTCTTATTTAATTTTTTTTTTTTTTTAATTCGATGAATATTAAAAAAAAAAAAAAAAAACGCGATGCACTGAAGCCGCATGAATTGAAGCGCAAAGTAGCAAGGGGTTTCTGCATTTCGTATCTTGATTATCATCATTAAGTGGATGATGCAAATTTGAAACTCAAGTATAACTTGAGGATAGCCAGTCATTCTGTTACAAATTTTTTAATGCATGAGTGAAACAGCGTCTTCACAAAAGAATGTGTCAAGAATATTAAGATAAATAAGCGATAAAATACAGTTAGCCATTAATGAGAAATAATCCTAACAGAGGGATTGAGCCCGACATATGACAGAGGGGTTCTGAACCGCTTTGAAGATCAGCATAAACATTATTCCCTTTCTACATGGTTAATTCTTTTTTTAATGCATTGTTTCTGCTGAAATAAGAAATTGACCAATCAGAATTGAGTATTCAAATGAGCCATATACTGTCACAAGATTTCTTAAGTAAAATAACCAGACACTCAGTTAGTTATACAGACATTATGAATCATAAAACTGTGCATTTTTTATGTATTTTTGTCTGTTTCCACAAAGGTATAACATGCACACACCTCTTTGGATGAAATATTACCAAAAGCTTACATAGCTGATCCTGATAGTAATCAAAAATGCCATGAAAGGAGTAATATGCTGAGTGTTCAGTGTGCCATAGATACTATAATTAAGGCACCAGCAGCCCACAGTAAATCTATTAGAGAGGAGAAGATGAGGGAGCATTATTAAAACACCTACTCTCTACATACTCTGAAGGTGTATGGCCAAAGCTCTGTCAAAATCTGTCACTGCTACAGAACGTCAGGAAGTCAGTGTGATGATATTTGCTGGCGAGATGAACATTTAGTTTGACTAAAATATCTCTGCAAGACATGCTTATAACTTATTAAATATTATCCAGCTGATGTAGCAATTATTCTCCACATTGCTCTGCATTATCTCAGCATGGCGTGCTCAAAGCAGGCCTTGGTAATATGCAACAGGACAGAACTAATCTTTAAGTGGAAAGAAGTGGATTGGAGGTTTTTTCCTTGATGAGTGCTTAAATCTAATAACCAGAGACCTGGGATGTGCAACATGGAGACAAGTATAAGGATGCATGCAGTATATCTTGGGAGATGGAGTTTGCCTTGCCTAGGAGAAACATTCATGCCCCATAAACAGACACAAATCGTAGCTCCTAACACACACTGGCTGAATTGTAACCAACATACAGTGGCACCTTGACTGAGGAAATTAATCCGTTCTGAGGGAAAGCTCGTAGGTAAAAATGTTCGTGAGATAAAACAAAAATTCCCTTAGGAAATAATAGAAAACCAATTAATCCATTTCAACCCACTCCCAAACTCACATAACCTGACAGAAACACATATATTTGACCTAATATATTAAAGATAATAATAATAATAATAATTATTATTATTATTATTATTATTATTATTATTATTATTATAATACTTGTACATTAACATTAATAACAATTAAACAAGAATCAACAATAATTCAACTAACCCTTCTGATCATCGACTGTGGCAAAGATGTCACGTGGGCGTGGAGATGTCACGTGGGCAGGCATGAGGTGGTGCGTGACAGAGAAGAAGGAGAATTTTGTGCATGTGCACGCTACGAATGTCAGCGAGGAAAGGCTCGTGGTGAGCTCCCAAAAGGTCAGTGCTTTTCAAATATTGATGTGATACCCAGGGGGCGGGGGGTGGCCATGGGGAACATGCTTTTTCCCACATTGTACTAGAATTAAGTTTAATTACGCATCCTCTACAGTAGGTGGCAGTGGGGCTCTCACAGTGCTCCCTATGGTGCAGGGGAAAAAGCACTGAGCAAACGACATGAAGTACAGTGAACACTATTTATAGTTGTGCGTGGGGTGCTGGGGGGGGTTTCTTCCTATAGGGGGCATCACAGAAAATAATTGAGATGCACTGCACGAGGCGTTCTTGAAGTGCGGAGGAATACACACAGAAGAATACAAGGCTAATCAGCCTGGAAAAGCCATTTCTCCAGCAGAGCTCATAAATCAAACTTTTGCTTGTTGGATGGGGCAGATTTCTGGTGGGATCAAAACTCATATCATGGAAAATTTATTATAAAAGACACTCGTAAGTCAAAGTGCCACTGTATTTGTAATCTAAGGGCAGAAATGGCCCGGTGGTAAGGTGCCGGATTACCGATCCCAAGGTTAACGGTTCAAGCCCCACTGTCACTTGTTGTCACTGCTGTCCCTCCAGTGAAGTTTACTGGGCTATCAAAGGCTGGCCATGTCTCTCACTGTCTTTGGTGAATTGCTCATATTCATCAACAGTAGGCCGTCCAAGTGTTTCTGCCCTGCAATAGCCTGGTGAGCTGTCTAGGGTGTACTCTGCCTTCACCCTGAGTCAGCTGAGATGGGCACCAGCCTCCCCGCGACTGTAATTGGGATTAAGCGGTTCAGAAAATGAATGAATATTTATAATCTATATATTCATATATATTCATTCATGTGCCAAACCATTTAATCCTATTAGAGTTGTGGGGAGGCTGGAGTCTATCTCAGCCTCACCACATCACGAATAGGATTAAGTAATTTGGAACAGAGATTATCCTGATGTGCATGTCTTTGGACTGTGGGGAAAAAACTAGAGAACCCTGAGGAAACTCATGGAAGCACAGGGAGAACATGCAAACTCTCCATAGATGTTCTTGCTGTGAGGCAGATGTGCTAACCCAGGGGTCGGGAAAACTTTTTGACGAAGAAAGCCAAAACTAAACACATATTTTAAAATCTAATCCTCTGAGAGCCATATACTGTATATGTATATATTAATAAATAAATAAATAAATAAATATATATATATATATATATATATATATATATATATATATATATATATATATAATTTTTTTTTTTTTTTTTTTTTTTTTTTTTAATACTGAAAACAACTAAATGGAAAAAGAAGACCAACAATTTTAGAGTATCATAAGACTCTGAATTTATTTTAAACAACATTGTTATAACGAAGTTATTTATTAATAAGAAAAGTACTTTTTACTATTAATGCGACTTCTGGTGCTGCATGGTTTTGCTGATGGCTTTGTAGTCTGGTCGATACGTGCTGAGGTTCAGCTTCATGTAGGTGTTTAGGCTTCCATCTATTACACGTGACTGCAGGTTGGTCTTGATGCTTTTCAGGTGTAAGGACTGCTCGCGTGCGAATGTGGAGCCAAACATGGTCAATACGACAGGACTGACATGCTGCAATGTTTATGTGACAGGAAGCGCGTCCCCAGTTTTAGCAATCAGCTGGTCTGCGGGTTGAAGTTTTTCCTGTTTGTCCACTTGTGTTCTGCTTGCCAGGTCTGCCTGGCTTCGTGCAAATGAGAGGATCAAAAACGAGTGAAATTTACCTCTTTACCCTAAAACAACTCGCGCAAGCTGTTACATATAATCCAATAAAATTAAAGTTTCATGGTATTGGACCCGCCCACACACTGGAGTACAAAAAGGATTGGCTCTCCACTGCGCGCCACAGTGACAAGTGGCGTTGAAAATAGATGTATAGATTAAAATTTGTGAGATTAATTTTTGTTTTTGTTTTATTTGATGGCTTTTTTCTGTATTTTTATTTCAAGGACCGTGAAATTATGTATTAGTTATTCTGTTATGAAAGCCACCTGATTTATCTGAGAGCCAGATGCAGTCATCAAAAGAGCCACGTCCGGCTCGCGAGCCGTAGGTTCCCGACCCCTGTGCTAACCACTACACCACTATGCTGCCCACTACTGTATAATTGTAGTATATTTAATGTTAATTTTATTTTATTATTTCATTTTATTAAATACTAAATTCATATCTTAATAGAAGGTCGAACAAAATGAAGCTTTGACAAACCTAGATTACCATCTCAACCCTTTAATCTCATTGGGTGGATCAAATCTGTGCAGAGCAATTATTCCTCAGTGGTACATGGTAAATGAATATCAAATGGCCCATTCATTCTGACACACTGGGAGAGGAAAAGGGCAGCCATTTTATTTTTTATTGACCAGCAATGATTAATCTCTGCATGGGGGCTACTGGAATAATTACCTAAATGATTTACATTGAGATGGAAAACGATAGAGTAAAGGAGAAGAACTGCTGAAACCTTGTGTTTAGCCTTAACTGACATTCACTTGATTTGACTTTAATTACGTTCATATATTGTATAGAGTGCACTGTTACTCTTTATTAATGACATCCGCATCCTTTTACAAACTGCATAGATTGTGCATGTGCATTTTTATGGGTAGCCTAATATACGACGAGGGAAACCTGCCTCCTCGCGCTGAGCGACACCCATGATTGGCTGGTGACTGCTTTCAGTGACAGGAGGGTAAACGTATGTCATCTTTCCCTCCATTGAGAACTCAGTCAATCAGCTTCATGAAGTTTTGACTGATTATGTGGAAGAGGCACTATTTATCGATTTCTGCAGGAATATATTTGATATAAACATAAAGAAAATTTTCGTTTCCTACCTGGGGTTCCAGAGATCTCCACACTCAGTGTGCGTTCAATGGTCTTGTTCTCAAATGGAGATCCCTTGTGGTCACTGTAACACATAAAAAGGAGCCGATATAATACTGGTGAAAGATGCACGTTGAAATGATTGTGTGGTCTTACAAATGAAAATGAAATCTAAAAAAATGCCTCATTGATTTTTTAGATCGCTTTTTTTCTTTTTTTTTTTTTTTGTTTGTTTGGTGTTTTTGTTCAGATTCTGTCTGCTCTATAAAAATGGTGCAAAAAATCACTTACTTTGGAGACTCTGGGGTCAAAGGAAGTGGCAAGGTGGTTGGTTTGGCTGTAGAACACAAAGGAGCATGGGTAATTAATTAACTAGGTCACGTTGCGTCTAAAAGATATCAGGTCCCCATCTACAAAAAGATTTTATATTTTTCTCATTAACACTGTTGATGTGGCTTTCCCAACCCAATACAAAGTGGCTAGAGGTTTTATACAGCCAAGAATTTAAAATAAAGCTAATTTTGTTTGAACTTGACCCCGTCATTTGATTTGTTAAATTTTTTTGTTTGATTGTGTTTTTTTTTTTTTTTTTTTTTGTTTATTTATTTATTTTTTTGAGGCAAAATGAAATGATGGCATGTGTCCAGACATCTAACCCATGTGAAGGTTGCCCCATAACACAGAAAGACAGAAAGCAAAAATAAGGAAAGTGGTAAATAAAAAAATAAAATGAGTTATAAAGGAAAAGAAACAACACACATATATTAAATGGCAACAGTGTAAACCCAAAGGAGGAGTAAAATATTTGGCATGCATTTAAAAACAAAGCAGGTAAGGAAAGAAGAGTCGAGGAAGCATGTGCAGTTGCCTGAGGCTGCGACTGTCTTCGACTACAGCTAGGGGAATGTCTCTCAATTAGATAACTATGTCAAGGCAGCCATGTTTGCTGAATTTCTTCCCGAGACCGATTTCTCTTGTTCAAAACTAAATCATGGTCAACTCCAATTGTGTTTGTGAGAAACACAGTGTTTTGTTTCTGGCTCACTTATATTTTGTCTGTAACCCATTAACAGTGCTGCCCTTTGGAATGAATTATGCAAGTAGCTGTATATTTTGTATCTCAGGGTAAAACTGGTTTGGTAGCATCAGGGTTAGTCTGTAGTAAAACTGGGAAGCAGTTAAAGGAGGAGAGGCAGAAGAGGGACAGAGTGCAGGGATGCAGCAATGATTACCTAACGGTGGTGGAACCTGGTCATCGGGGCGCCTGCAGTCTGTCTGTCTGTGTGGGTTCTGCTCTTGTACGGTGGAGGGGGTGTGCTCTGGAACTAAAGAGTCTTGGAAAAGTGGACTTGGCAAGCTCCCTGTTAATGATAGGGGGCTGCCTAAGACATCATCATGAACATCCACCCCATTTTGCCCCACTTTTATTTTAAACCCTTCTATGTCCTGCTCAAATTTCAATAGGAAACTTTCTAAGTCCAAGTCAACCAGGGTTGAATGCTGAAAATCTGATGAGTTAGCTAGTCTAGGTTCCTGGAAGTCTGGAACCGGGTTTATGATCTGATGTTCCTGACTATCTTTCACTATGGACTCATCCCAACCTTTTCCTCTCGGGGTTATTTTAGATGAATCTTGCTTGTCTGTCGGTGACACACTGGGCATTTGCAGGTGGGCCCGATAACGGGCTGGCCTACGTTTGGAGGTCAGCAGCCGGCTGAGCATGGGATGCTCTTGCTCTTGCCTCCTCTTCCTAATAGATATTGTGATGTGCCTGTCAGCACAGCTGGCCCCAGCCCAGCCGCCCGCCTCAAGACAACAGCCACAGCTGCCTGCGCGACCCATCTCTCTAGGCGGGAGAGAGTAAGAGTGCATGTACCTAATGAAGCGGGCGGCAGACAGGTTGCCTGTGTCAGCAGCCTGCAGTGGCCTCCCCTCTTCACTGGAGCAGGCGTGGCTACAGCCACTTCCACAGGTTGGCATAACAGGGGTGGACTGCTCCCCCTGTGTACACCGCCGCCACTGCCCTGCCCCCTCACCAGCCATACTATACGCCCCAGCTGCCTGGCTCTCACCTCTCTGGGCCTGCACTGCCAGCTGCTGCTGTTGCTGCGTTGACAGGGAGGCAGAGGAGGGCTTCTTCTTTGAGGCGGTGGAGGAGGAGCAGGATGACAAGGAGGAGAAGGACGAAGTAGAAGAAGAAGATGGAGAGGAAGATGATGAACAGGATGAAGTGCCAGGCCCACCCCTGTCCTTGTCGCAGCCTGACCAGGTACTCTTGGCTTCACTGGCTCTTGTCTGGAAGGCATCATCGCTGGCAGTGAGGTACTTGAGCAATTCAGTGCATGGTCGTCTCACCAACCGGTTTGGCTGGGAGCAGACCCCTCTTTGTTTGCTGTTCCAGAGGTTGTCTGTCTAAAGAATAGGAGTAAAAGAGAGAGAGAGAGAGAGAGAGATACATATATATATATATATATATATATATATATATATATATATATATATATATATATATATATATATATAAAGCATGAGGGGAAAGGAAGGGGAAGGAAAAATAAAACAGGAAGTCAGTGCAGTTGTGATGCTGCCTCTGCAAA
Source organism: Plotosus lineatus (assembly GCA_024760905.1). Taxonomy (NCBI): domain Eukaryota; kingdom Metazoa; phylum Chordata; class Actinopteri; order Siluriformes; family Plotosidae; genus Plotosus; species Plotosus lineatus. The sequence continues at coordinate 12,928,540 of CM045745.1, read as the reverse complement.
CACGGCAATGTGAGCAAGTATTTCCTATCATCTTAATTAAGAGGTTGCTGGATAGCTCCTGTGAGTTTTGCATGCTGGTGGGAGGAGGAAAACAGTTCAGTGTTCTCTGAGAGTCTGCCATGTACAGGGCTCCAAAAACAGAAGAGTCATTAAAGAAAATTAACTCCCTCAAAGACAGGTTGTGTGCGTGTACGTGGAGGACAGCATGTAATGATGTAATGTATGTAAATGACTCAGATAAAACATATATAGGCCACTAATCAAAATTTTACACAATGATACGTCTGGCCTGTTCACCTAATTCTTTTTGTATATACTATGCTGGAATATAAGCCAACGTGTGTTTGCCCCCCTCCCCCACATGATTTATATATTTTTTAGGTTATTACAGACCCTGAAGATCTCCAAGCGCAAGTAGGAGCAGGTGCATAGGCTAAATGCTGTGTGTCTTTAAACTCCATTCAGAGTATAAGTATGTACGACACAGAAACCCAAAGAAAAGCATGTAAAAGTAAAATTACATTTTTAAAGGTTATATTTATATATTTATGTCAAGTGAACTCAAGCCTCAAGCCTTGCTAAGTGCTGTGCAGCTAATGACATGTTTTAATCGTTCTCATGCAGAGCTTAGCAAATTCTAAATACAGTGGAATCTTGACTTATGAGTGTCGCTTATAACGGATTTTCCATGATACGAGCTTCGATCCCACCAAAAAGCTGCCCCATCCAACAAGCAAAATTTTGATTTACGAGCTCTGCTGTGGAAATGGCTTTTCTGGGCCAATTAGCCTTGTATTCTTCCGCATGTGTTCCTGTATGTGCCGAGAACGCCTTGTGCACTGCTTCTCAATAATTATCTGTGATACCCCCTATAGGAAGAAAAAAAAAAATCACCCCCCAGCGTGACTATAAATAGTGTTTACTCCACTTCATGTCGTTTGCTTGAAGCTTTTTCCCTACACCATAGGGTACTGTAGGTAGCAGTAGTGCTCTCACTGTGTTCCCTACACCATAGGGTACTGCAGCTAACACCTGCTGTAGAAGATGCGCAATTACACTTAATTCTAGTACAGTATGGCAAAAAAGCATGTTCCACAGGGCCATACGCCCCCCCCCGGAATCACACTGTGCCCCCAAGCGGGGCGCGCCCCAGTGTTTGAGAACTACTGGCCTTGTGGGAGTTCACCACGAGCCTTTTCTCGCTGGCATTCTTAGCATACACATGCACCAAATTCTCCTTCTTCTCCTCACTTCTCTGTTACGTACCACCTGATGCCTGCCCACGTGACATCTTTGTGCCCATGTAACATCTTTGCCGAAGTCAATGATTGGAAGGGTTAGTTGACTTATTTTTATTCTTGTTTTATTATTATTTATTATGAATTATTATTAATGTTAATGTACATGAATTATTATTATTATTATCATGAAATATTTCTTGTTTTTACATGTTTATCTTTAAAATATTAGGTGAAATATGCATGTTTGTGTCAGGTTATATGAGTTTGGGAGGGAGTTGAAACGGATTAATTGGTTTTCTATTATTTCCTATGGGAATTTATGTTTTGTCTAACGAACATTTTGACTTACGAGCTGGCCCTCAGAACGGATTAATTTCCTAAGTCAAGGTACCACTGTAGAAACATAAAGAAAAGAAAATGAAAATGATTTTTATAGTTTCTATTTATATATTTTAACCATGACAGAGACAGATCAGGTGAGCTGTGCACACTCTGACACACGGTATCTTTTAAAGCCTATTCGTGCAAAGTTTAGTATATACCCCACAGAAGCGAAGTAAATCATGCTTCAGAAAACTGGATTTTTACATTCATTCAAACTTTAACTATGTGGAAAACCAAGGAAAAAAACGAACTGGTTTATTTTTTTCATTTTAAAACCCCTTTTAATGTCTCTGTCTGACAATCCAATTGACTCTTTTGATTCAAACACTATCAACTCGGAATAATGTTTTTAATCCTGAGATAGCGAAGTAATGAGATTGTGCCGTTTCAGTGTAGGACACAAATGCAGTGTACACAAAATATAGTTTGAGTAATAAATCTGAATAAATCATTGCAGAATTTCTTCATAATATATTTCCCAAAACAGTCTCTACACACTTTGCAAATAAAATATAGAGAAGAAAATACGGACTTATTAGATTAGATTAGATTCAACTTTATTGTCATAACACATGTATAAATACAGGGTAAGGAAATACAGTTTAGTATCCAATCAGAAGTGCAGAGAGCAGCAATATATATATATATATATATATATATATATATATGTATATATACACACACACAAAATCTGCAGTAGACGAATTAATATTACGAAGAAGGAACAAGAGAAATATGGAAAAGGAAACACTTGTAGAATTATAGAACATGACTCTGATGACGAATGTGGCGGGTAGGTACCTTGGTAACAGCAGGTGTTGGTCGTATTCTGTGGTTGCTGGCTGCATGGTTCTGTGCCTTACCGCCTGGGTATTGACTATAGCTCAGCTGAGAGTTAGGTGGAGCCAAAAGGAGTTTCTTTAGCTACAAAAAAAAGCAAATAAATATTTACATTGTATATATTAATATAAATAAACAGGAGGAAAAATATAAATACAGGGATCCCTCACTTTCCACGCTTAATTGGGTTCGAGATCCCACTGCGCGACTGCCAAATTCCACAAAGTAGGATCAAACGCCCCTGATTGACATATATGTACATGCATATGCGTATATAATATAAATATATATATTATAATGCTTATAATAACAATTAAACATTCAAAAATAAAATATAAATACATACATACAGATGTGCACGTGCGTGCACAGATACGCACCTCACATAAAAATGTAAGTAGTTTTATTGATGGGGGGGTTGTTTTTGTTTTTATTTTTGTTTGTTTGGGGGGTTTTTTTGCATAATTGGCCTTGTTTTGTGGCATTTTCCTTAACTTTTCACCCGTGTTCTTCCTTAATTTCCTTATTTTTTACTTCGATGAATTTAAAAAAAAACGCAATGCACTGAAGCCGCGTGAATTGAAGCGCGAAGTAGCGAGAGATCCCTGTAATTACTTTCCATTAATTTAGTTAATTTAATTAATGTACTTAAACTTATAATGCAAAATATATTAATTAAGCCTTGTTGTTTCATACATTTGGTTATCGTCAGATACAATCGTTTCATATTTGAGGATAATACAGCGTATCATAACACATCAACCCCCAGAAATACGTTAAATGTTGAAACTACATGCTTGCTATGTGTAACTATTGAATACAGATTTGACATGATGGAAATTGGTCATGATCGTCCACGAGGTCCACAGTAAAATCTGACCAAGTATACTAATGTAGTACTAGAAGATCCACAGTAGCAATTTCAACTTTTTCTTGGAACCCTGCAATGATTTTTTTTAAAATGCAATTTTTCAATACAATAGTTTTTTTTAACAGTTTTTTTCACTCTGGACATGATGCTCAGGGGGTCCGTTGGCCTATGAGACAAGGCTTTCAGAAATAGTATACAGTGATTAACAACATGAACACACAAGCACTATAATTTGCTGTTTCATTTGTGCTGCATGGCTTAGTTCTGAACACAGTCATGGCATTCAGCCTGCCAGAGGGGCTGCTTCCAGGACTCGTACCCGTTTTTGGTCACAGGCCTGAAGCAGCTCCTTATCTGGTGTATGTGAGGGCCAGGCAGGGGAGAGTCAGAGAAATACAGAGTGTGCCAAATGAAAGGAAGAAAGAATGAGAAGGATGGACATGGTTTGGGGTAGGACAGGATTATGAAACAGGCACAAGCAGAGGGAAGCCTTACCAAGGAAGGCTCCTCTGGCTCAGGGGTGCATGGCGAGCCATCAGGGGTGGAGGGACAGCTCTGATCGCTGGCGTTGGTCACGTCCCCATCTGCCAGGGCTTCAAACGAAGGCAATCCGTCCTCGTCCACGGGGATACTGTCCAGTGTTTCTGTGAGCACTGCCAGCAAGTTGGCCTCATTTTCTTCATCTATCTTCTTAGAAAGTGGCAAAGGAAAGAGAAAAGAATAAAGAACAGAGGGAGAAAATGGAACAGTTTAGTTTGGAAAAGTCGATTTCTGCCTCGCTTTGTGCTCGCATGACCACAGGAGGGAGGGGTGCTACTCTGCTGTTGTTAGTGGAATATGGAGAGCTTTTTTTTTTTCTGCTGCAGTGTTATATGGAAAAGTGTGCACTGAAATTTCTTTCAACTACAAATTGCCTTATCCACATGAGTCAGTGCTGTCAGTCAAACATTAAGCATGCAGCTTACTGGACCAAAATAATATCTCCCAAAAGAAACCTATTAACTGGGCTGACACACAGCAAATACCAAGGGAAATAGAAAGAGAGGGAGGGGGGAACAATGGAAGGAAACTTGAAGTTGCTTTAGTATTTAACTTCATCTCCACAGAAGGGAGCTGACTTGAACCGAACAATCCATAGAATTTGAGATAATCCACTAATGCTAAATGAATGTGATATTTTTAAGCAATGCTAGCAAAGTGTCAATATAGACGGGAAAAAAAAAAAACTTCAAAATGAAAATGCCCAATTATCTCAAATATAGGAAATCTGTGCTGCGGCAGCACCCATTCTTGGGTAGTGATCATGGTAACATGGGAGGGGCAGCAACTGAGGAATAGATCCAGGGGAGGAGGAGGAGGAGGAGGAGGAGGAGGAGGAGGAGGGGTTGCGATAGACACTGAAAATTCCACTGCCAAAACCCATGAGACATAACAACCATGAAAAATAAACATCCCAACTGCCATGGGTCATGATGCATGCATCCCCAACGAGAACAAATCTTTTTATATGCCCCGGAGAATTAACATCGCTTGCCGATAGCGGGTATCCCGTGTGCAACCATCACCCTATTTGATTCTCTTTATATTCATAGCTGAATATATTACAGTGCCGGCATGACATTATCGTCATGGGAACAGCTTCTGAGAAATCAAAACAGAGGCCATTTTACTCATCAGTCGCTAGTCAGATGACCGCAAGAGTTGATAGCAGTAGGATTTGCTGAGCCACTGGCCACCATGTCTTCGATTAGTATGGAGCTTTATTGAGATTGTACAGTACTGGCCTGATATTTGTTTAATACAAAAATTAATGACACATTTCAGAGACAACCAAACACACAATGGAGCCTCAAAATATCTAATGTATCCAAGTAGCTAATGTCCTGAAATTTAAAAAAAAAATGATTGCATGAGAATTAGTAAAGTGTTTAAGGGCTTTCTATCAGTTCTGCTAATATGAGTAATTAATTACCCTTGATAAGCAATTTAATCCAAAAAACATAACTGTACAGTGGTACCTCACCTTATGAAATTAATCCGTTCCAGAACCTTTTTCGGAACCTGGATTTTTCGTAAATTGAACCGCATTTTACATGTAAAACATGTGATTCGTTTCAAAGCCCCCAATACTACTTCATAACCCTTCTAAAAATTATAAAAGTATACCTTTTAAGGCCTTCTTCTGCTTCAATATCTACCGATGGTAGACGGGTTTGGCCATATTCCTTTGCGATATCACTCAGCCCGCATGCCACGAGCCCGCTCCTTCTTTTCACTCACACTGGGAATCACGCACGCGCGTGTGTGTGTGTGTGTGTGTGTGTGTGTGTGTGTGTGTGTGTGTGTGTGTGTGTGTGTGTGTGTGTGCGAGTGTGCATGTGTTGACCATGCCTTCTTAGCAGGGTTATAATCTTACAAATGTTCATGCAAGGTTAAAAGCCTGAGCCAAAAGATAAAGTTGCAATGAGCACACTCAAAAAACTCATGAAACAACAGTAACTCTGTTCTTTACACGAAAAGCATTATGGGTGCTCCATAAAAGCCAATGAGAGGGCGCTGCATCATCCCTCCTAGCCAATGGGAGGCCAGCAGGGCGGGATGATGCAGTGCCCTCTCATTGGCTATTATGGAGCACCCATAATAGCCAATGAGAGGGCACTGCATCATCCCTCCTAGCCAATGGGAGGCCAGTAGGGCGGGATGTTGGGAGATAGCCAATGGGAGGAAGCTGCGTAATCCCTCCTAGCCAATGGGAGGCCAGCAGAGTGGGATGTTGGAATATAGTCGATGGGAGAGCAACTCGTGCATTGTTTGAATGTTTGAATGGCGTGTTTGGAGTGTTTTGTAAGAAGAACTTGTTTCGTATACAGAGACAAAAAATTTTGGAAAATGTTTTTCGTAACCTGTATTTTTTGTTTGCTGGGACTATCGTAAGGTGAGGTACCACTGTATTTGAACATAGTTCATCTTATATCATTACTATGTGTGTGACTTGATTTCTAGTGTAGATTTAGTTCAAAGTTTCCAAACTAATATTTAACTTCTGGGGCTATAAAAAAGAAAAGATTGTCATATTAAGACACTGAATTTGATCTGCAGGATCTAGGCCATACTTTGACCTATTCTCCTTCACATATCACAAATCCAGGCACCAGGCACTAAAAGTGTCTGGTTTCACAGACAGAAAAGGAGGATCATAATTTAATGCCGGCAGAGGTATACTATCTGGACTGGTGAAAAATATCTGTCATAATTAGCATGACAGCACAGTTACCTCAAAGTTGTGCCCATTGCTAGTAATACCGCGTCTAAGAAACGAGAGCAGGAGACACAGGACTAATGCACAATTAAAAGCGCTGACAGTATTGAATCATTCCATAAGGCTACATAAACTGGACCGTCCTTCTCTCACACATTTTTTCATCACCACTTCTGGTCTCAATAGCCTTCATTCAGAGACATGGAAGTGATGGCAAAGTGAAATAGATTGAATGATCACCCAAATATCAATCACCCCATGAGAATAATGTATAATAATAAAGCCAGACAGAAAGAAATCTGGAACAAACATTGTTTTCGTATCCTTTTTTGATAACCCTCACTAAATTAAAAAGATCTTAGTAATTCTGGGCTAACTGCAGGATCACAATATATTAACCTGCTTCAATTCGAAAGGGTGCACCTCATGGCAGTTTTACTCTGAATGCTTCAATTAGCCATAAAAATGCTGGCAAGCGGCGGGTACTTTCGCTCTATCTCCACTTCCTTCGTGTGCCTTTGCTTTAGAGGTGAGGCAGTGCTTATGAGACGTTCATTATCAGGTGAGCCCTTTTGTTATCAGACAGGCTGTCTTTGAAATCGTCCTTGCTTTAACTCTTTTATTGGGTTCCACCCAAGCCATTGTGTGCAGAGATACAATTCATGCCACTGATAATAGCAATGTTTTTACACTCCTAAATAAGCTCCTGCACCCCAAGACAAACAGAAAATTGAAGCGATCTGCCATAGGAAGCTGTGCTCACATTTGTATTATGTATGACTATAGCCACACACACACACACAGTAGATTCAAAAGGTAATAAAATTTGTGACTTTCTGAACAGTTTTACAAGCAACACCTTTTGCTATGGCTTTATAAAAGAATACAAATGATTATTATTTTCTACAAGAGATACTTCTTATCTCTTACAGATTATCTCTCTCTCTCTGTCTCTCACTTTCTCACACACACACACACACACACACACACACACACACACAGATGGGGTTAACTAAGTTGACACACCAGCTAATCACCAGCAAAAATATTCATGCGCGACACAGATTGAGTCACAGCGTTTCGGACCCCCCTGAGAAAGTACATTATATCTGATAAACAAATAATTTCATTCTGTGTTATTAGTCTGCCCCCCGATTTCTCAGCAAATAAATCAAAGTCACTGAAAGCAATATGCGGACTGCTCACAGAATAATCGTTGGCCATAGCACCATCACTTAAGCGAAGTGTGCGTGGGAGACAAGGCAGATCAGGAAAGAAGAAAATCTGATATAAAAAGCATCTCAGGATAGATAAGTACAAAAAAAAAATGTGATTCTTGCAAACAGAACAATCGAGCTCTAGAATGAAGAGTGAATCCTGGTCATTTTATATAATCTGTCACATTCTAATGCGTCTATCAGATAATGTCACAGCACATGCAACAAAATGGCATAGCATTCATCTGTCAACTGCAAAAATAGGATTCGGCCGGTGGAATCACTAGCACTATTTCAGACCTCATTTCCCCTGCAAATGATCCTGCAAGCCGGTCACTGATGCATGCAAGCTCCAGAGGCAATGATCACGACAGGCTATCTCGTGGATTAACTTTTCATAATGCTCAGAGCATTAAAAGCCTAACCCATCCACTCCTTTTGCTGGACATGAACTCAAATGCAATTCTCTTTTAGCCTGAAAGGACACATTGACCAAAAGCACAGATTCCTCATTCTAATAACCTCAAAAGCGAAAAAGGGCCCAGCAGTGAACTGTGGAGTAATTCCCACCAGTCAAACATATTGATGAACAGTCTGATTGCTTATAGGACCACTCCATTAGTGTGAATAGCATTTTTCATTCGTTCATTTTCTGAACCGCTTTGTTGTAATTATGGTCGCAGGAAGACTGGCGCAAATCTCAGCCGACTCTGGGCTAGGGCAAGGTACATCCCAGACAGCTTGCCAGACCATCGCAGGGCAAACACTCAGACAACTATTCATACTTACGGGCATACCTCGGGTGATTTAGAACAGCCAATTAGCCTACTGCATGTTTTTGGACTGTGGGAGGAAACCGGAGTACCTGGATGAAAACCAGGCAAGTACAAGAAGAACATGCAAACTGCACACAGAAACGCTCGAGCTGGGAATTGGACCTGTGAGGCAGACGCGCTAACCACGACACCACCGTGCCGCCTCAATAATATTTTCAAAAGGCAAATTTAAAAGCCACACAGAGCCAGAGGTGTTGATTTACCTGCTTGTCTTACTCACTGTCAATATGAGTGGCACATCTGAATGATACGGTACCATAAACATAAACGGAGAGGGAAAGACGGTACAATTTCTCACACACATCCAGCATGTACTCCGAGGTTAGTATGTGTATGCGTACGTGTGCGTGTGTAAGTCAGAAAACCCTCAAGCCTCGAGGGCAGTCACAGTCTTCTGCCCACTTTCTCTGATGACATTAAGTCATCTCCTGTGACAAGAAGAGTCAAGAGATTTTTTTTTTCTGCTCACACATACACTAGCCTTGTATCCTCAGTTAAAGACACAGGAAAAAGAGAAAGAGAGAAAGAAATATCGATAAAAAGATAAACAAAACAACATTATTAAAATGCAAGCACACACATAATTCAGAATGGAAAAGCAAATAAAATCTTTGTAGCATCTTATTCCTCGGTGAAGCTTTAATGGGCTAATAAAGGGTAACATTTGAAAATTCAGACATATTACCGCTAAATTTTTTTAGTCTGCCGCGACCTCACTGGCGCATACCCAAAGAAGGGCTTTTGTTGTAATTACAGATTTTAATTGATGCTGTGGAAGACAACAAATACCACCAGTTTTGGTTGATGTAATAAGGGTTGTGCTAGTTGAGAAACAAGTTTTTCTTGCTGTCTGGCTCTATAAATCTTTTCTTTTGAAAAGCGTGCATTTACAAATACTCGCAAGAACATGAAAATACCGTATCCCAATCCCAGCCAGTTCAATATTATAAACAAATATTTGTCTGTATTGTCAACCAAATTAATGAGTAGTTTGTTTACATCAAACACAGACATGCTTGAGTTTATCATTTACTGCTCATTATATAACTTATGGAGGAACATTTCATTTCATTATGATAAAAGAAATCCTTGTGATCCAGGCAGTGGTGGCCTGATGATAAAGGTGCTGGATCACTGATCCTAAGGTTGGAGGTTCAAGCTCCACTCTCAATAGGTTGTCACTGTTCCTGCCCCCAGTGCAGCTAACTGGGTTATCAAAGGCCGTCCATGTCTCTCACTGTCTATGGTGTGAGGTTCATGTGAACGAACCATTGCTGACTTTTGTAAAGAGTAACTGCAGAGCTGTCAGCATGTTTTCACCCTGCGATGGCCTGGAAAGCTGTCCAGAGTGTACGCTGCCCTCGCCCAGAGTCGGCTGGGATGGGTACCAGCCTGCCCGTGACCCTAATTAGGAATAAGCGGTTACAGAAAATGAATGAAAGCATGAAATCCTTGTTTACAGAATTGCTACATGCTGCTGTGACTACTTTGGTACTGTTAAGGCTAAAGCTGTTTTGCTAGCGACATATCCAGGTGAAAAATTCAACTTCGTCTGAACTGCAACCAGCTGTCCAAAACAAAGATAATGCGAAACACAGATCCTGATATATCTTTAATAATGTAGCCTTTTAAACTAATTGTTTTTATGAAATACAGGGATCCCTCGCTACATCGCGTTTCAATTCATGCGGCTTCAGTGCATCGAGTTTTTTTTTTTTAAATATTCATCGAATTAAAAAATAGGGAAATTAAGGAAGCATAGGGGGAAAGTTAAGGAAAATGCCACTAAACAAGGCCAGTTATGCAAAATAAAAAAAAATAAAAACCCCGAAACAAACACAAAACAAAAAAACAACCCAAAACCTCATATCAAAACTACTTACATTTTTGTGAGGTGCGCATCTGAGTGCGTGCACGTGCATCTGTGTGTGTGTGTGTGTGTGTGTGTGTGTGTGTGTGTGTGTGTGTGTGAGTATTTATATATTTATTTGCATCTTATGCATTATTTTTAAATGTTGAATTGTTATTATAAGCATCTATAGCATTGAATATGTATTTACTGATATATACACATCTACATGTACGTATACGTCAGTCGGGGGGCGGGGTTGGGGGTGTTGGGGGGTATCCTACTTCACAAAATTCGGTGGCCACGTGGGGATCTCGGTCCCAATTAACGGCGGAAAGTGAAGGATCCCTGTATACATTAATGACATGAGAAGAAAACTACAGTAAACTAAAGTAAACAAACATTTGCCTTTCCAAAAAGAAAATCCAGAATAGGATGGCTCGCACCAGTTCCACAGTCTGACTGCGCTTGCACTGCTTCCTGAGGAGTTCAATCAAGTTATTTTCGATAGTTATTTTCCAATTTGTTAACAAATGTGTGTCTGGAACGCATCATTGGTATTTATCAGTGGTTTGAACATCCAGTCGCTGCTCAGACCGTGCTGGACTCGCTAAAATTGAATCAAACAAAAACAAATCGGGATGTTCTGTAGTTTTTGACTTTTCATTGATCATGTTTTAAAAAGCTATCTTTTGTAGTTTTTTTTTTTTTTTTTTTAGCCACCAGGAAATAGCTCGCTAACTAAAACTACAAAATGCTGGCTGTAACACAAACACCGCCCAGTGATAATATTCGAGAAGAAGCCATGTTTCCTCCATATCCCCACCCTGTTCTGTATCTTTTGTCTGGGTTTGTCTTTATTTTTATATGGGTAACTAGCTGGACTTGAAACTGTATTTGCGCTAACTACAGCTTGGCCTGATCAGATACTACGTCCCCAAAACACAGGTAAATGCTATAGGTACTGTCTTCCTTTCAGCTTTTTCCCTTTTACTCAGGAGTCGCCACAGCGAATCATCTGATTCGCACGTTTTTGATTTTGGCAGAGGTTTTTACGTCGGATGCCCTTCCTGTCACAACCCTTTTTAGAAAGGGACAGAAACACGCTGACGACTTTGCAGCTACTCTTTACGAAAGTCAGCAATGGTTCTTTTACATGAACCTCTCACCAAAGACAGTGAGAGACATGGCCCGCCTTTGATAACCCAGTTAGCCGCACTGGGAGGGACAGTGACAACCTTGTGGAGAGTGGGACTCGAACCCCCAACCTTTGGATCAGCGATCCAGCGCCCTATACCGCTAGCAATAAGGTGATTAGGGGTTAAAAAAAAACCAAACAAACAAACAAAAAAAAAACGTTGACCGTGTTGAAAAAATCCAGTATAAGATAAATAACTTCCGAAGTTTAACCTGATCTGACCAATCAAGTTCCAAACTTGGGGGAAAAATGTCTGCGTAGTTGAATTAGTAGCAGTAGTTTCGGAAATATTCTCATCTACGAGTACGGAGCTGTGTTACGGACAGCCGGTAAGTGGTTCGACGAAGGTGAGTTTTTCAGCAGCGATTCTAGCTGTCACCATGTTGTTAAAGATTCTTTGACTATTGATTAGCTATCGAATACTTTGGTATTTGCTTTTATTAATGTTGTTTGAGGACTGTCATAAAAGTCTCCATTGACTATAAACTCCTACAATGTCCAAGTTTTAGTGAAATTTATTCATTTTGATTTTTCAATACTGTATTAATCCTGCAAGGGAAATTATTGACTATGTATTTAACCCAGTGATTCTCAATTATTTTTTGTGGCGCCCCCTCTAGGAAGAAAAAAAAAATTTCAAGCCCCCGCACTGCCCCGCAAGCGACTATAAATAGTATTATTTGTTTATAAAATTGTTATTAGTGCACCTCTGCATAACATTGTATCTTTATTAGCATTAAAAACAAAAAAGAACGAAATATAGTTCAACTTATAATAAAGAAAAACTTCATTAATGTTGTTTTTTAATCTGTAACAAAAAAGATTTAAAGTGCACCAATGTACCTGAAACTAAAAAAATTACATTCAATTTATTTATGTCTTAATATCTCCGTCTCTCTCCACCTTTCTCTTTGTTCCTGTTAGAAATTTTTCCGTGTTGATTCTTGAGGGGTTGTTTATTGCACTTCATATTGTTTGCTGGTGCGAAAAACCGCTACACCATAGCGCGACAATGAGAGCGCCACCGCCTACTACTGGAGTGGAGGTGCAATTACACTTAATTCTCGTACATTATTCCAGAAAAGCATGTTCCCCAGGGTCATATGCCCCCCCAACATCACACCGCACCCCCCTGGCATCATGCCCACTATTTGAGAAGCACTGATTTAACCTATCTAAACTGAGCACAAGCACGTAAACAGTGAGAACACACACACACACACACACACACACACACACACACACACACACACACACACACACATGGAACAGTGGGCTGCCACACATTGCAGTGCAAGGAGAGCAGTTGGAGGTTAGGTGCCTTGCATAAGGGCACTTCAGCCATGAATGTGGAGAAAGAGAAGGTGCAGTTTTTGAACACTTTTTCAGCTGCTTTGGGAATCGAACAGTAACTGAGCCAAGGTAACTAAGGTAAGTGTGCAGGATTTAAATGTTAAAAAATGTTGACTGTACATAATTTTACAGATACAAATACTGTAATTTATAAGTGCAATATATATATATATATATATATATATATATATATATATATATATATATATAT
>CM045745.1:12890281-12910281 GCA_024760905.1 Plotosus lineatus | reverse complement strand
AATCCATGGCCATCCCACGTATTTTCCAACTGAAAATGACTATAATCACACACAGGTGTATCAGATCAGGTGCACATGATCACAACATCGTTACCCAGCATTTTTCAGAAGGCTCACCCTATTTAAACCTCAGACATTAAGTCTGGTGTACACCTGTCTGTTGAAGTGAGACTGAGTATCATGCTGAGATCCAAAGAGCTGTCTGAGGCCCTCAGAAAGGAGATTGTGGCTGCTTATGAATTTGGTCCTGGATTTAAAAAGATATCAAAAGAATTTGAAATCAGCTATTCCCCCATCATCTGGAAAATTGTTTACAAGGGGAGGACATTCAAAACAACTACTACCGTGCCCAGGTCTGTCTGTCAAAGCAAGTTCATTCCCAGAGCAGCCGGCAAGATGCTAAAAGAAGTCATCAAAAGTCTTAAAATATCATCACAGGAGCTCCGGCAGGCTCTCGTTACTGCCAATGTGAAAGCACATGACTCTCGTATTAGAAAGAGACGACACAAGCTTGACCTTCATGGACGTGTGAAAGGAGGAAACCATTGTTCTCGAAAAAAGAACATTAAGGCCAGACTGAAGGTTGCCAGAGAGAACACAGACAAGGACCAGTTCTTCTGGAATAATGTTCTTTGAACAGATGAATCTGAAGTTGAATTATTTGGACACCAGAACAGAAAACATGGGCAGAAACAAAATACAGCATTCCAGGAAAAGAACCTCATACCAGCTGTGAAGCATGGAGGTGGAAGTGTCATGGTTTTGGGTTGCGTTGCTGCAGCAGGATCTGGCAGTTCACCATCACAGAATCCACCATGAATTCCACTGTGTGTCAGAGGGGGCTTGAAGAACATGTGAAACCATCTGTAAACCATTAAAGCTGAAGCGAAACTGGACACTGCAGCATGACAATGACCCAAAACATACCAGTAACTCCACCAAAGACTGGCTGAAAACTAAAAAGTGGAGAGTCCTGGAATGGCCCAGTCACAGCCTGGATCTTAATCCCATTGAAATGCTGTGGGGTGACTTGACATGGGCTGTGCATGCAAGAACCTTCTCAAACATCTCACAGCTGAAAGAATTGTGCATTGAGAACTGAGGTAACCTTTCCTCAGATCGAGGTGAGAGAGATTGGTAGAAGGCTCCAAGAAACATCTCCATGAAATTGTTTCAGCCAAAGGGGGTGACTCCAGATGTTTGGGAGTAGGGTGTCCTAATTTTTCCTCTTTTGAAACACAGTGTTGTGTATATTTATTTGATGAGTAAAAATACATTCATTTGTATTGTTTGATTACAACAAAAACAACTTTCCGAATTTTGTCCGAATTTTTTCACATGACTGTATGTGCCTCCACCCTGCACCAGACCTGAACTCGAATAGTACACCAGCCAGCTGATACTTTCACTACCCAACAAGCACTGCACAGATTATCCCCTAGTGACAGCAGCCACAGCTTTTCAAAAGCAGCAATGGCACACTGGAAAGGCATGCGCTACATCACGGGCATGATGATGAAAGATTTGATACACAAATTACCACCACAACCTGCTCAGAACAGTTTCTACGTGGAGAATCTTCTCATCATTAAATGCCTCCTTGTAGTTGATGAAATATATAAGTCTCTTGTGTGTCCCCCCATCCCCTCACACACACACACACACACACACACACACACACACACACACATGTTATCCCTCCTGTTTTTTTTCCATCCTCTCCAGCAATGCTAAACAGACTCAAGAGAGCATCGGATACCTGGGCACAGGGCTCAGCTGGGGCTCCTGAGCCTGAAGTGAAACTTGAATCAGGCTTTTGTTTTGTTCTCAATCACTACTTCTGTACTTTACACTTCATGGCTTAGAGATGTGAAATGGGACAGAGGCAGTAAAGGACAAACGTGAGGGAAACCCTATGCGGAGAAAGAATTGTGGAAATGCTAAAAGGTCGGAAAAGTAGGAGGCAATGGGAACACAGAGCGCCAAGTAACTACCAGAAGATAGTGCTTAGATAGTGCTTAGATAGTGATAGAAGGTGCTTTTTAAATAGTGGGGCAGGCCCCCCCCTTGGGGGGGCACATTATGATGCCAAGGTGGGGTGCGGTGTGATGCTGAGGAGAGCATGTATGACCCTGGGGAACATGCTTTTCTGGAATTGTGCACGAGAATTAAGTGTAAGTGCACCTCCACTCCACTAGTTAGCAGTGGCGCTCTCATTGTCTCGCGATGGTGTAGCAGTTTTTCGCACAAGCAAACGATATGAAGTGTAGTAAACAACCCCTTAAGAAACAATATGGAAAATTTTCAAACAGGAACGAAGAGAAAGATGGAGAGAGACGGAGATATTCAGACATAAATAAGTTGAATGACTTTAAATAAGGATTTTTTTTTTCAGGCACATTGGTGCATAAAATCTTTTCTATTACAGATTAAAAAACAATGTTAATGAAGATTTTCTTTATTGTAAGTTGAACTATATTTCTTTCTTTTATTGTTTTTATTTTATTTTAATAAAGATACAATGTTATGCAGAGGTGTACTAATAACAATTTTAGAGACAAATAATAGTATTTATAGTTGCTCACGGGACGGTGGGGGGGGCGTGAAATGTTTTCTCCCTCGGGAGGGCACCACAGAAAGTAATTGAGAAGCACTGGGCTATAGGGACAATTCTCCAACTGCAAGTGATGATCTCTCTCTCTCTCTCTCTCTCTCTCTCTCATTCTCAGTGTCTTTCTCTCTCTTTTCTCTCCTTTCCTCTCCTCCATATACTTCTCATCCCACCCTGCCACACTAAACCAATGAAGCCATGCTTGCATTTGCCTGCTGAAAGTCCATTGTCTTCACCAGATGTTCAGATAGCTTCAGAGACTCCGGCACAAACGAGACACTGAGACACATTAAAAATGTGAACTAACTCACCAGAAGATTAAAGCCAGATTCATTTATGACATTATTATTATTATTATTTTATTTTGAAACTGTAAAGTGGTCCCTCATCTTACGAAATTAATCCGTTCCAGCGCCTTTTTCGTAACCTGCATTTTTCATGTAAAACGCGTGACTCGTTCCAAGGCTCCCAATACTACCCCATAAACCCTTTACAAATTATAAAAGTACAGCAATTTTGTTTGGAATATGTATGAAATATGTGTTGAAAGTAAAAGAAAATGATTTATTAAACAATTTTAACATTTTATTAACATATTAAACCATTATATTAACATATACAGAGTGGATTCCAGTCCTTTTTTTAAATCTCTCGAACCACCCATGCGACGCATTAAAGTCCGGGGGTTGCTGGTCTGAAGAACCCTCACCCCACTCTCCTTCACAAGGTCCTTAAATATGGGGGTTGCTTTTTCCGAAATAATCGCCTCCATCATTGTATCTCCGCTTTTAATGCCTCCTTCTGCTTCAATATCGTCCCGATTGTAGAGCGGTTTTGGCCATACAGTATTCCTTTGTGATTTCACTCAACCGCATCCCACTTTCATATTAATTTTATCATCTCCTGTTTTACTTTTATTGATAACGGAGCCCGCTTCTTCTTTTCAGTCTCACCGGGAATCACTTTCTTGGGGCTCATGATTAATAACGAAAAATAATGCTGCAATAAGCACACTCAAAAAACTCACGGAACTCATGAACCAACAGTACAACTCTCCTTCACACGTGTGTGTCGAACAATGGGTCGAAGGCACACGAAAAGCGTTATGGGTACAGTACTGTATTATGGAGATTCAGCTCCCTCCTAGCCAATGGGAGGCCAGTGGGGCGGGGTGTTGGGAGAAAACCAATGGGAAAGCAACTCATGAATTGTTTGAATGTTTGAATGGCGCATTTGAATTTTTGAGATGGTGCTGTCGTAACGTGAACTTGTTTCATATCCAGAGACAAAAATTTTAGGAAAATACGTTTCGTAACCTCAACAGTTCGCCAGGCCATTGCATTGCAACACAGACCTGCAACAACTTATACTCACACTTGGGGACACTTTAGAGTATCTAATTAGCCTAATGTACATGTCTGTGGATGGAAACCAGGGCACCCGGAGGAAACCCAGGCAAGCATGTGGAGAATGTGCAAACGTCACCCAGAAACACCTTCACCAGGCATGGTGTTTGAGCTCAGGAACTTCTAGCTGTGAGGCAGAAGTGCTAACATTAAGTGTGACATTTTAAAATCATTAATTTAAATTAAATGTCCGTTCGTATGATGGGGGTTCCTACGATTGTTTTCATTCGCTCGACTAATTTAAAACATAAAAAAGTAACAGTGGGAACTTTAGAACAACGCGAGATGGTGGATTCAGAGAGATTATTATCAACCCTGATGTATGAGTGGGAAGGAGGCGGTTCCTTTGTCTCTGTCACTCTCCTGTTTCATCAGGTATACAGAAGAGGGCAGTGAACACTCCTCCATGTGCAGCCGTCCTGAGACATTACATAAGCAGCAGTTTGAAACGATGCCTCCATGTGTCTCAGAAGAAGTCCGTGACTTCAGCTTCCATAGTCGGTACTTTAGAAGCAACTGGAATAAAGCAGCGCTGTTCTGGAAAAAAAAAAAAACTATAATCTTTCATTTTTGACAGATCTATCAGATTATTTTTGCATTAATTCAGCTGGTCAAGAATGAAACACGCTGTTTTCCCGGGTAATTGACATTTCGTACTTTTTTAAACAAGGGGTCGTTTGGAAAATTTGGTCCAGCGATTAAAGAAAAATTTGCAGAAATATGTATAGTATCGTAATTCTAACAGGAAATCAGTTGAGAGAATATCAGCAGTGAACTTTAATGAGTGTAAATTGAAATTAATTCATATTTCTTTGGACTACAAAAATCATACTTATGTTATTTAACAGTATAAACTCAGAGTCTGAAAGTGTACAAAAATAATAATATACTGGGATCCCACGCTACTTCGCGCTTCAATTCATGCAGCTTCAGTGCATCGCGATTTTTTTTTTTTTTAAATATTCATCGAATTAAAAAATAATGAAGAATAGGGGAAAAGGTTAAAGAAAATTCCACAGAAAGAAAGCCAATTATGCAAAAAAAAACCCAAACAAACAAAAATAAAAAACAACCCGAAACCCCTATCAAAACTAATTACATTTTTATGTGAGGTGTGCATCTGTGCACGCACGCGCGTCTGTATGTGTGTGCATTTATAATTTATTTACATCTTACGCATTATTTTTGAATGTTTATTTATTATTATTACAAGCATTTATAGCGTTGAATATGTATTTATTGATTATTATATACACATATACATGTACGTAGACGTCAGTGGGGGGGGGGGGGTGATCCTACTTTGCGGAATTCAGCGGTCGCGGGGGGGGATCTCGGTCCAAATTAAGCGTAGAAAGTGAGGGATTCCTGTATTCATCGAATTAAAAAATAAGGAAATTAAGGAAGAACGGGGAAAAAGTGAAGGAAAATGCTGCAAAACAAGGCAAATTATGCAAAAAAACAAACAAACAAACAAACAAAAACAACCAAAAAACCCCCATCAAAACTACTAACATTTTTATGTGAGGTGCGCATCTCAGTGCGTGTGCGCGCGTTTGTGTGTGCGCACGCACACGCGTCTGTATGTGTGTATTTATATTTTATTTACATCTTCTGCATTATTTTTGAATGTTTAATTGTTATTATAAGCATTTATAGTGTTGAATATGTATTTATTGATATTATATACACATATACATGTACGTATACGTCAGTCGGGGGTGGGGTGGGGTGGGGGGGGTTTCGATCCTACTTTGCGGAATTCGGCGGTCGCGGGACGATCTCGGTCCTAATTAAGCGTGGACAGTGAGGGATCCCTGTACATTCTTTGGTTTCGGAAACAAACATTTGTGACAATGGATTCATTTTGTGCTGACACGCCCCATTTGCTCTTCATGAGTGCTTTTGGTCCGAATGTTTGGGTGACTTTTGTAGAACCTGGTAGAACAGCACCACCAGTTGTGATAAAATAACACATCTGGAAAATGATGTGGAAAAGTGAGTCGAGGGCAGACTTGTTTCTAGGCTGGTTTGTATATTGCTATCAGTGACAGTAGTGTCAGGTGATTACATAACATGAATTCGACCTTAGATTTGATAGACAGTGTCAGTGATATTTTTGTCATTCCCCTTCTCTGACACACGGAACGTTATCATTCGTGACTGGTCATTCTTATGTGAAGTACAACTGAGTAATGCACATAAACAAGTTTTGAAGGAGAATCCAAGAGGACAGATGAAAAAATATGTACATGTTACAGAACCCTTGGTTTATTCAGGTGGTTTGATTTGAGGGAAAGAACTATTAATTACCCCTCAGCCGTATGTGGCTGAAGGGGTATTGCCAATGCCTTTGACGTCTGCCTGTCTGTCTGTCTGTCTGTCCGTCCATCTTGGTCGCACTACAGTCTAATAATTGACCAAGCCTTCTGAAATTTGGTTGTCAGATGTATCTTTGCAGCCTCCAGACACTTATTTGAAATGAACTATAATATATGGTAATTATTACAGTACAGTAATTATAATACTTTAATGAATTACTATAAATAGTTACATTTGTGTTGTGCGATTTCAATAGCAGGATTGTGTACGGCATTAGCAGCGTGCACCCGCTTTGAGCTCCCATCATGTTTGCATTGTGTTTCATCCAGATGTTCGTATTACTTTGAGTAAGCAAATTAGGCACACTATATGAAGAGACAACATTGGCTGAGGGGTTTGACCATTAGGCTACGGCTGCCTCACAGCAAAAGGGTCCTGGATTCAAGTCCGAGGCCCGGTGATGGCGTTTCCATGTTCTTCCAATGCTTGTGTGGGTTTCCTCCAGGTACAGTACACCAATTTCCTCCCACAGTCCAAGGAAATGCACATTGGGCTAACTGGCTGTTCCTAATTGCACCTAGATGTGACTGTGAATATGAGTGTGGCTTTGTGCTGACCCTGTGATGGTCTGGCGAGCTGTTCACCCAGTGATGATTGAGATGAGCCCATCCTCCCCGCAATCCTAGTAGCATTAGTTCAGTTCATTTTCAGTAACCGCTTAATTCTAATTAGGGTCGCAGGGAGGCTGGTGCCCATCCCAGCCGACTCCATGCGATGGCAGAGTACACCCTGGACAGCTCACCAGTCAATCACAGGGCGGAAACACGCTGATGGCTTTACAGCTACTCTTGTCGAAAGTCAGCAATGGTTCTTGTACATGAACCTCACACCATAGACAGAGAGAGACATGGCCGGCCTTTGATAAGCTGTGTGTGTGTGTGTGTGTGTGTGTGTGGGGAAGGGGGGGGGGCAGTGATAATCTGTGGAGAGTGGGACTCGAACCCCCAACCTTAGGATCAGCGCTCCAGTGCCCTATACCACTAGGCGACCACTGCTCTACCTAATAGTATTAGTGCTTGTGCATGTGTGTGTTTGTGTGTATGTGATTGTGTGTGTGTGTGTGTGTGTGTGTGTGTGTGTGTGTGTGTGTGTGTGTGTATGTATATATATATATATATATATATATATATATATATATATATATATATATATAGATAGATATAGAGAGAGAGAGAGAGAAAGAGAGAGAGAGAGAGAGAGAGACAGAGTGCTTTGCCCCTGACTGATTTTTTTACTTTTTTGTACTTTTGTCACACTTAACTTTTTCCGATCAAACAAATTTAAACATTACACAAAGATAACCTGAGTATTCAAAAACTGTAGTTTTCCTGTTTTGATTTTATTTGTTCAGAGAGAAATCCTATCCAAACCTACATGAACCTCTGTGAAAAAGTAATTGCCCCCTCGTTAAAAGGTGAGGTAATTGTGATTAATCCTATCATGGGGGGAACTCAGTTCAATTTCATGGCCACACCCAGGCCTGATTGCTGCCAGACATTTCCCGAACATAAAACCTGTCTGACAAGGTGAGGTAGGCCATACTGAACACACATCATCATGCCGCGATCCAGTGAGCTTCAAGAGCAAACAAGAAAGACGATTATAGAGATGTCTCAGTCTGGGAAAGGATACAAGGACATTGCCAAATCTTTGGGACTCCAGCGGACCACTGTCAGAGCCATTATCCATAAATGGAGAAGGCATGGCACAGTAGTGACCCTTCCCAGGAGTGGCCGACCTACCAAAATTACTTCAAGAGCACGGTGCAGACTAACCGGAGAAGTCACAAAGGATCCAAACACCACTTCTAAACAACTATAAGCCTCACTCGCCTCAGTTAATGTCGTTACATCTGGCGTTACATCTGGCGCAAAAGAACACTGCATTTGATAAAAAGAACATTGTGCCGGCAGTGAAACATGGTGGTGGAAGTGTGATGATCTGGGCCTGCTTTGCTGCTTCAGGACCAGGGCGACTTGTCACGATTGACGGAGCCATGAGTTCTGCTCGCTACCAAGAAATCCTGGCAAAGAATGTTCGTCCATCAGTTCGAGACCGTGAGCTAAAGCGCTCCTGGGTTCTGCAGCAAGACAATGATCCGAAGCACACCAGCAAGTCCACGTCTGCTTCTGAATGGCTACAAAAGAACAAAATGAGGGTTTTGGAGTGGCCCAGTCAAAGTCCCGACCTGAACCCTATTGAGATGCTGTGGCATGACCTTAAAAAGGCTGTTCATGCCCGAAAACCATCCAATCTGCTCGATCTTAAACAATTCTGCAGAGAAGAGTGAGCCAAAATCCCATCACAGTGATGTGAAAGACTCATCGCCTCCCATCTCAAACGCTTGACTGCAGTTATTGCGGCAAAAGGTGATTCAACCAGCCATAAGGCTTAGGGGGCAATTACTTATTCACATAAGCCCTTGGAGGTGGGTTTTTCCCCTTCATAAGTGCAATCGGCACTGAAAACTGCATTTTGAGTTTACATGTGCTTTATCTTTGTATAATATTTAGATTTGCTTGATCTGAAATGGATGACTGTGGCAAACGTGCAAAAAAGGTCAGAAAATGTTCAGGGTGCAAAAACTTTTGCACAGCACTGTATAAAATGAACAGCTCGGGTAGTGGTGGCCCAGTAAAGTGCTGGATTACCAATCCTAAGGTTGGGGGTTCAAGTCCCACTGTCAACAGCTATCACAGTTGAGGTTCATGTAAAAGAGCCATCGCTGACTTTCGACAAGCGTAGGCTGCAGCGCCGTCAGTGTGTTTCTGCCCTGAGATGGCCTGTGAGCTCCCCAGGGTGTACTCCGCCCTCGCCCAGAGTCATCCGAGATGGGCACCAGCCTCCCTGCGACCATAATCAGGATTAAGCAGTTCAGAAAATGAATGAATGAATAATGAGCTGATCACCACTCTCCGCCGAACATCACATTAAGCCGACATTGTGAGAGTCAGTTAAAGGGTGGAAATTGGCGATGGCTAAATTGAGAGAAACAAGGTAAAAAAAAAATAGTCGGAGCAAATGTGCCGCTGAATCTGGCAGAAAATGTTTTCACACAGAAAAACAATTATGTCACAAATAGTGTGCTTAAATTGCACATTCATTACAAATTCATTACAACACAAATGATCAAAGCAGACCTTCTGGCAACACTGGCTTGGTTGTTGGATGTCACAGATAAAACAAACAAAAATGATGGTTACCACAGACACTGCTAAACAGCAACACCGTATTCAGATATTTTCCTGTTGTTAGAAGTATGTTTGAGTTGGCTGACACTGAGCCACTTACAAATGCATTTGCTTTTGGAAGGAGAGCAAGGACGCTGTTTGTGTGTGCATGTGTCTGAGTGTGTGTGTGTGTGTGTGTGTGTGTGTGTGTGTGTTAGTGTGTGTCATAAGTGTTCACTTGAGGAAATCATATTATACAGCACAATATGATAATGTGCTCTGCCCGGCTGAACTGCTACAGCTCAAGTTGTGTTGTGCCTTCAAATGTCAGCATAAATTTGCAAATTAAACATGCAAACCCATCAGCAGTCACTGTTAAAGTGTGCGTGTGCATACGTGTGTGTGTGTGTGTGTGTGTGTGTGTGTGTGTGTGTGTGTGTGTGTGTGTGTGTGTGTGCGTATTTGAGGCAGAAATATGCTGTAATCAATCATCCTCTCTTCCATTATTTGATGTATGATTGATCATAGGAGTCGATACGATAGATCAACAAAAGGCAACACAAGCAGGAAGTAAATTTGCCGCCGTCTGGGTGATTTGGTTTCTTTGCATGTGATCTGATATTCTGCAGGCTTTACCACTTTAATGACTAATCTGGAGCAGTGCCTGGGCACACAAACGGGCACGCACATTCTCCTTGACAGCAGCGTCCTATGAACAGCTGAGTAACAAGTCCAAATGCAGCGTCTTTACATTGTGAACAAGTCACGATGCCACACATTCACTGGCAGCACATTCATGTCTGTTTATACACCACCTGTCAAAAGGTCGGGGCCGCTTAGTTCTTCTTCATCTTTTTTTTTTTTTTATAGTCAGTTTTTAAAAAAAGAAGTTCACTATTTCACATTTTCTGCAATCGCTTAATCCTAATAAGGGTCAAGGGGAGGCTGGCGCCCATCCCAGCCGACTCTATGCGAGGGCAGAGTACACCCTGGACATCCCGCAGGGTGAAAACACGCTGACAAACTTTGCAGCTACTCTGTACGAAAGTCAGCAATGGTTCTTTCACATGAACCTCTCAACATAGACAGTGTCAGACATGACCCGCCTTTGATAACCCAGTTAGCTGCACTTGGGTTGGGGGGGGGGGGGGGGACAGTGACAACCTTGTGGAGAGTAGGACTCGACCACCCAACCTTTGGAGCAGCGACCCAGCGCCCTATACCACTAGGCCACCACTGCCCTCTCCTTCATACAGTCGGCATGTCTGTTCTCGCCAGGCCACTTCACAAACTTCCCAAAGTCTTGAACGTCTTCCGGACCCTTCATTCGGACTCGTCTTAAAAATTCTTGATTGGGTGTACGGTTGGTGACTGAACTTTTCTATTACAGACATCACTGCATTTTTAATGCTGTTCCCAAACTTGACAGGGCGTATAAATCTAAGCAATAAGTGCTGATTGGATGACCTAATACAGTAGGGTAGTTGCCGGGCAGTTATTTTGATGAGGTGTCAAGTGCCCTCAATATAAAAGGCTGCTGCAATATTGTGGAGCCCAGCAGTGTTTCAATCTCTGTGCACAATGAACAGACTTGCTACAGGAGCAGGGGCCACCCAGGAGCCAACACATCAGACAATAAAGTACACCAAGGCACACGCTGGGGTAATAACTCAGTTCCTCTATATAACAATATACACAGAAAGAGAGAGAGAGAGAGAGAGAGAGGGGGGGGGGGGACTTCTCGGCCTTCACTTAAATGTCAACACTGTTTTGGGCTCGAGTAGAATGCTTTGGTAACCGCATGCAAGTCTGGAGCCTCACGTAGACTTGGGTCCGGTTTAAATTAATTCCATAACAGGTGCATTAGTCCACATTAAAACAATTTATTTTTTAAATATTATTTTTATATTGTGTGTCCGTGCAGAAATCTAACAGTGCTATCCGGACTGTCCCGATCTTAAAACAGGATTTTTGATAAACCTGAAGACACTTCCCTGCATGTAAGACCCAGAACTTTCTGTAGATACGTCGGTACCACAAGCTCAATGTTCAAAGTATATATATATATTTTTTTTTTTTGGTCACTGAGCTTAGCTAACTTTGCTGACGCGCACATCGTCAACCACTTGATAAAAGGAGTGCCGTTTCGGTGTGAACTTCAAACACTGAAAATGGTAAAAAAAAAAAAAAAAAAAGAAAGACAAAGAAAAATGGATAAACCCATAAATAAAGAAAGTTGTAAATGGGGTGGTACATAAAGACTGATGGTTAGAGAAGCAGGCTACCTAAAGATCACTGGTTCGATTCCCAAACAAGCAGGGACATTGTGTGGCGGAGGTGCAATGAGCTATACCTTCCCTTCCTTCACATTCATAGATGAAATGCCCTTGAGCAGGGCACGTCACCATCAACTGCTCACCAGGCACAATAATGCATGACAGCCACTGCTCCAAGTATGTGCTTACTGTTTACATGTGTGTGTGTGTGTGTGTGTACTCATTTTTGATTGGTTAAATGCAGAGCCAACATTTCCCTTTTGTGGTTAATATAGTACAAGGATCCCTCACTTTCTACGGTTATTTGGGACCGAGATTCCCCCACGACTACCGAATTCCTCGAAGTAGGATTCTCCCCCCCCCCCCCCCCCCCGGGCTGATGTATACATACATGTATATATGTATATAATATCAATAAATACATATTCAATGCTATAAATGCTTAAAATAACAATTAAACATTAAAAATAATGCATATGTAAATAAAGCATAAATACACACACACATACAGATGTGCGCGCATGCACGTGCATGCAAGCAGATGTGCACCTCACAAAAATGTAAGTAGTTTTGATGGGAGGTTTTGGGTTGTTTTTTGTTTGTGTTTGCTTCGGGGTTTTTTGCACAATTGGCCGTGTTTTTGTGGCATTTTCTTTAACTTTTTCCCCTATTCTTCCTTAATTTCCTTATTTTTTAATTCGATGAATATTCAAAGAAAAAAAAAACGCGATGCACTGAAGCCGCACGAATTGAAGCGCGAAGTAGCGAGGGATCCCTGTATATCAGAATCAAAAAGATGAAAAGTAGAAAGGAAGGGTGTTCAGTTGATGACACTGCCGGTAGACTTGGTTGATACGCCATCGTTCAACATGGTCAGACTGCAGTTCTGTCCTTTGTGCTAGTGACTGATAGCAGCACTGACGTTCAGCGAACACGTCAAAACGCTCCATCAAACGATTCAAACATAAACAGTTTCACCGCTCCGAGTTAATCATCAAGCTGCCACTGTGCACTACACATGCTGTGTTTTTCCTGTGAAAATGTAATCCTCATTTAACATTCTTTCATACATGAGTTGGATTTTTCCGTATTTAAATAAGAGCACGGCTTCACTAATGGAACACTAGTTTTTGTGAGTCTCGAGTTTTCGTACAAAAACACGCTCTAAATCTATCACTTCGGACGAGGGATGTAGGATATTGCACATACTACAGAATACTTCTCGCAGACATGACAACTTTCAATCGGTTCCACATTCATATGTCCCAAAATTATACGCTTTACAAAAACCGTTGTGCAATTGGACACCACGAAACTTTACACTTTTTGAATAGAATAAAACCTGAAGATTTAAGGGTTAATTTAAACCGTCTAATGACATGATTTAGATCTTTTTTTTTTTTTTTTTTAATTTATTTAACTTGAACATTACGACTATGTGTCTCAATTTGTGGTTATGTTAGCAAAGCCATACACATATGATTCAACATATATATAAATATAAATATTCTCTTTGCATGTACAAATTTTCTACTGCAGATTAAAACCATTGATTCCTAGACTGCTAAATAACACAATAAATTCAAAACACAAGATCATCAGTGCAGTAACCATAAAGCAATAAACATGAACATGCTCATCTTGTCCAATAGGGGCAGTGGTGGCCTGGTGGTAAAGAGCGCTGGATCAGTGATCCTAAGGTTGGGAGTTCAAGTCCCACTCACCACAGGGTTGTCACTGTCCCTCCAGTGCAGCTAACTGGGTTATCAAAGGCGGGCCATGTCTCTCACTGTCGATGGTGAGAGATTCGTGTAAAAGAACCATTGCTGACTTTCGTAAAGAGTAGCTGCAAAGCCGTCAGCGTGTTTCTGCCCCTTGCTAAAGGGTTGTGTCAAGAAGGGCGTCTGACATAAAAACATATGCCAAATCATTCGATGTGGCGACCCCTGAGAAAGGGAAAACGCCGAAAGGAAATCTCTCTCTTTCTCTCTCATGCTCATCTTGTCCAGTCGTATACTGTATATAACAATTATTCGCCAAAGGTGAAGGAGATATCCATAAAATAGTCTCCAAAAAGAATGTCAACAGGACTGTTTACTGACATCTACCAAACCTCGGGCGAATAAATGTTTTTGTTTACTAATACAGTGGTACCTCCCTTTACGAAATTAATCTGTTCCAGAGCGTTTTTCGTAACCTGCATTTTTTGTAAATTGAGCCGCAATTTACATGTAAAACGCGTGATTCGTTCCAAGGCTTCCAATACTACCCCCTAAACCCTTTAAAAATTATAAAAGTATACCTTTTAAGACCTCCTTCTGCTTCAATATCGTACCGATGATGATTTCTTCCTCGCACTCGCACCGGAAATCACACGCGCATGTGTGTGTTCGTGTGTGTGTGTGCAGGCGCGTGTGTTGACCATGTTTTCTTAGTAGAGTTATAATCTTACAAATTTTTATGGAAGGTTAAAAGCCTGAGTCAAGAAATAAAGCATAAAACAACAGTAACTCTGTCCTTTACACACAAAGCATTATGGTAGCTGCAGTTCCACAATAGCCAATGGGAGGGAGCTGCGTCATCACTCCTAGCCAATGAGAGGCCAGCGGGGTGGGATGTTGGGAGATAGGCAATGGGAGGTAGCTGCGTCATTCCTCCTAGCCAATGGGAGACCAGCGGGGCGGGATGTTTGAATGTCATTAATGGGCGAGCAGTTCATGCATTGTTTGAATGTTTGAATGGCGCGTTTGAATTTTTAAGGTTCTACTTTCGTAACGTGAACTCGTTTCGTATCCAGAGACAAAAATTTTAGGAAAATGCATTTCAGAACCTGCATTTTTCGTTTGGTGAGACTTTTGTAAAGTGAGGTACCACTGTACTGTCTACAAAAACATTAATTCGCCCCAGGTTTGGTGCTCACCGTTATTTCTGCATTATATGTACTAAAACTCTGAAGGAGAGTTTAAAAGATACTGTCAAGAAAGTTAAGGAGGCATCTACTCACATGTGTGCTCAAGTTCGCCTGTGGATGTTATAATTTTCATTTCAAAACATTTTGCGAAATTGCTAAATCATTTTAGGGCCATGGGCAGACTGAAGCCTATTGCAGCCTCGACTTCGGGCAAAGGTGAGGTACACCTTGAAAGGAACAACAGTTCATCACAGAACCATAGCACATACACAACCATTCAAACTGGAATACCCAGAATAAATCCAAGCATGGGGAGAACATGCAAAGCCCACGGAAATACCTTCACTAAACCCGGGGCATTCTTAGTGTGAGGCAGACAAACGCGCTCTGTCATGATTTAAAAAAATCATAATAGTCATTTAAAAAAATCTAATTTGACTGTTCTTGCTCAGCTTCTGTTCTTGTGTAGTATATACGAAACCGTTTACACCCCTCAAGCTTAGTGGATGTTGCTGTCTCGGGAAATATCAAGCAGCATCCACCTCACCTTCGGTGTGTAACTGTTAATTATTCTGAGATAGCAAACCAATCAGATCACTCCATTTACATGCAGTATATTAAATATACTGATTATAACATCCCATCAAGTGCTTTCCCAGGAGAGGGGCTCCTGGGAGGGAACACCCCCCCACCCCCCCCCACCCCATTTCTGGCACACATTTGTTCTGCACCAAACCTGCACCAAAGGAAGAAGGCTTCTGGACCACACCTCGGAATATTTTAGCTGCAGAGATGCACCTGATAACTGGGGGGGGGGGGGGGGGCAGCACTGAGAGCCGACGCTTGACGCATCACACCCACAATCACTAGCCAGCCATGCCCTGCTATCTCTTTCACTCATCTGCCTGCACACAGCCCTGCAATAACGAGGCACGAAGTAAAAATGTCAGAAAAGATCAAGACATGAAATAAATTATTTCGCTGAATACGCTTCACACATACGGCCCACAGAGGAACGTGGGGAGGAGACTGAGAGTGTGTGGTGCGTTTCAGAGAGACAGAGAAAGAGAGAAAGAGAGAGAGAGAGAGAGAGAGAGAGAGAGAGAGAGATTGTGTGAGATCAGAAGACCAGAAGACTAGGCAGGCCACCCATTAACTAAACTGCAGTCAGGCGGGTTAAAAAAAACATTGCCTGTGGTTTGAATGGGAGCAGGCGGAAGGATGAAAAAGTTCTGCCAAGTCACTTTACACAAGAGCTGGTCATTTATTAACCTGTCTTGATGTTGCTATTGAGTGCTGTAGTGACCCACGCAGGCCAATTCCGGCAGTGCACATGCATCAGAGCTGGCAGTAATGCCCTAAAACACTGCTGCAGGGCTTGTTCATCGCTGTTACTCAATATCAGGCCTGAGTGGGGCAGCCCTACTACATTATTAAATGTGGACGAGTCCCAGAGGAGATCAAAAATATTCCCAATTTCAACGGTATCTAATCTTTCTGCACTGATACGCTTCTCCTTTGCAAGCTGTGATAAAGTGTATACACACGGGCACAAGCAATCAGCAGTACTTAGATTCCTCGCTTCCTCCATGACCCCTGGACTGATACTGTGCATCTGGACACTACACGCTCCAAGATATTATTCACTACCCACCCACCTGATCTTTTCTGCTTTCCTCCTGGCAATTGAAAGACACCAAAGCGTACACAATCCCCTATCAGAAGCCGCCACCGCCATAGATACCTCCCACTCTACCGATCATCAGTGACGAAGAGCATGGCAGCCTTATCATCTTCTCCTGTCAATCTCCACAGATAAGAGTGCGATGAACCCGCCCGTTCGCCAGCACCTCCGTTGCTTTGTTTTAGCTGCCACGTGTCTTTGCCTCTGGTCTTTGCTTTTTGTGTGAGTGATGGAAATGCTCGAGAATAACAAGCGTAAAGCTTTAACCACCTCCTCTTCAGAAATGACATGACAGCACTGAAATGGGCCAGTCTGGTTTAGATGCTGTCACGTGTGATTTACCAGCTGGGGCTGCTGGTAATGTGCTTTCTCTCAAAGAGTGGAGAAGGAATCACGGGCAAGATAACCGTTAAAGTCTTTAAGGCTTCAAGAATTGCAGTCAGTGGAGGTGGAGATGATGCTCAGAAGTTGCCATCAATTTCTCCACCCGCAACCAGCAATCGGAATAATGCTCATTTACATTTCATTTCATTTATTCATTCACTTTCTTCAGTTCATCAGCTCATTTTCTGTACCCGCTTAATCCTAACTTGGGTCACGGGGAGGCTGGCGCCCATCCCAGCCAACTTCGGGCGAGGGCAGAGTACACCCTGGACAGCTCGCCAGGCCATCGCAGGGCGGAAACACGCTGACGGCTTTGCGGCTACTCTTGTCGAAAGTCAGCAATGGATCTTTTACATGCCTCACACCATAGACAGTGAGAGACATGGCCGGCCTTTGATAACCCAGTTAGCTCCACTGGGGGATTGCATTGACAACCTTGTGCAGAGTGGGACTCGAACCCCCAACCTTTGGATCAGCGATCCGGCGCCTTATACCACTAGACCACCACTGCCCCTTCATTCACTTTCTGAACCGTTTAATCCTAATTAGGGTCGAGGTGAGGCTGGGGTTCATCTCAGCCGACTCTGTGCAAGGGTAGCGTGCACCCTAGACAGCTCGCCAGGCCATCGCAGGGCCAATTCATTTCAAATGCTTTAAAATATACATTTCACAACCACCTCTGTTAAAAAAAAAAAAAAAAAACTCCATATTTTTGGACTGTGTATTACATTGATTGAGGTTTTATTCCAGGACGATCCACCAACAGAACAATTTTTATAGGGAATCATAGGGCTTTTTATTTACAAGTAGAAATTTATGGTTGAATTCAACGCATTCTGTTCAAATGCCCGATGAAACATCGACACTCCTACATCTATAAATTTAATGATAAATATAACCATCTTTTTATAGTGTGATTGCTATTAATGTCACGGATTCGAAATACATCACCAATATGAAATGAATAAGAAACACATCCCTTGAAGACACTTCCTGAGTCCCTGGCATTCTCTTGACCCCGGTGCCTCCTTACTGCTCAGCATTTCACGCCGCAACGCCACATCCAAACTGGAAAACCAAGACAACCATTTGCGAAAGCACGGTAAAGGTCGATGGTTCACCAAAATATGCTATAAATTTCTCGTCAGTTTCACTTTGTCGTAACTGACTGACAACCCGTATGCAGCTGTTGAACCAATGAATGATGAGCATTTACTATCATCGAGTAATCTCGCACCATACACTCCCGTGTCCAGATAGATCACGTTTCCACTGTCTCAAACCAGACCTTCAGTTTCGATGCACTAATGGGACCGACACATCCAATATCCGCTTGAACATATCTACTCACATCCCATACGTCAAAAGTATAGAGTGCATCGTCTCGCAAAACAAGGCCCACCTTACCTCGAACAGATTGGATGACTCATTGCCATATTGGCTGGAAATAACTTCTGATTGGTCGCTGTACCACTTGAGTCCACCCAGAAAACTATCTGCATCCAGATCACTGACGTCGAGTTCGGAGAGGTCCAGTTCAGGTAAGTCAGGGCAGAGGGGCTGGTCTTCCCCAACCAAGGCCGCACACTGCAAAAGAACAGCAAGTGATTAGTACTAATTTCAAATCATTTAATCTTCCAAACCGCATTATTTTATTTATTTATTTGTTTATTTTTATTCGAGTCACAGTGAGGCTGGAGTCCAACTTCTGGGTTCACCCAAAACAGCTCACCAGAGAGTCACAGGGGCGACTTCGACATACTCACGTTCACATTTAGGGGCATTTGAGCATATCTGATTCGCGTAATATACATGTCTTTGTACTGTCGGAGGAACCAAGAGCACCGAAACAAATTCACGACAAACACAAAACGACCTCACTGGGCATTGGGGCTCGAACCCAGGCTCATCTTACTCTGATTAGAAAATGCTAATTACTCTGCCACAGTGCCGCCATGATTAGCATCAATCCTGCAAAATGGTGTATGCCTCTCTGCAGCGAGCTAAATTTACTTAAAATAGAATACCCGCTGCATCATCCTTTCTCTTTATATAGTTAAAACTACATATTTTTTTTTAATGTTGAAGTCCTCGCTGCAGTTCTTCATGCATTCTTCATCAGAAAAGGCATCTGTCTGTATTCTGCATTGAATCTACTGTTTAGGCCACGATGTCCCTATAAATTGGAATACATGATGAAATTGTATACGCCTGTGCTCGATTCCTGTCATTTGTGTTGTGCGGAGATTCGTATTAATATTTCGACTGTTCACTGCCTGCCTCACAACAGCAACACGACAGCTGCTCGGTGGCTCCTCACACACAAATTATAGGCTTCACCAAACTGCTAACACTGAGATCAACAGACTTTAAATCTGCCAACCTTCAATTTTAGTCAAAGCTTTATAACACTACACACCCGGGGGATAAAAAGCCGAGTGATTTCTCTGTAAGCAAATTCCTGCACTGATTTTATTCAACAACACGCCACACATGCATGAATTATTTCTGTTGTATTTATTTTTCATCGATTCAACATCTATCTTTAAAATAGGATGGACATAAAATCTTGCAACATCATGTGAAGAAGGCTGTGCAATGGACTTGCTCTCGAGATTAGCTTGAAGTGTTTCAGGAGAACAGATCTGTACATATTGTGTGTGTGTGTGTGTGTGTGTGTGTGTGGGGGGGGGGTAATAGAGCTGCTGTGTGGTCCCTGAGTTCGAGCACCCTGTTCTCAGAGATATGTCTCACTCCCCAGGAGTGCTGGAGTGCTGGAGTGGAGGAGCATGATGTATGAGTTCGATTCAGGACAGTTCCAAGATCCATATCCACCAGCACAGAGTATTAACTCCGTAAGAACGTGTCACACTTGATCATCACTGCAACTTAGTGCGTAACATGACAGTTTTTATTTATCATGCAAATCCCTTCAGTCTGTGTGCAGTAGGCAGAAGTGTGATTCATCACACACACACACACACACACACACACACACACACACACACAGAGAGAGAGAGAGAGAGAGGCAGAGAGAGCCTCATCTTAACAAGGAATCAGATTTAAATAATGATGAGGAGCAAAAGATCTAAGCACGAGCTCTTCGGGCTAAATTATTTTTCAGTGTTTGTAAAGCCTCTTCACGAGAGAGAGAGAGAGAGAGAGAGAGAGAGAGA
>CM045745.1:12850281-12887781 GCA_024760905.1 Plotosus lineatus | reverse complement strand
CCGCCGATGACGCGCAGCTCCAGCAGGCGGGCTCGTACTTCCGCTTATAGGCACAAGCGCGCTCGTCGTCTTCTGGTGCAGCTCCCAGCCAACGGCACGGCTCCGGCGGTGCACGGTTTAAACTTAGATTATCGTGTATAATTGCAATGGAAGTGGAAAAAAAAAAAAAAAAAAAAAAAAAAATCAGGTCACTGGGCTATTACGTACAGGAAAATTACAGGCGACACGACACGAGCGCGCGCTGCATGAATATCCGCTCTATAGTGTCGTCTGTGCGGCTCAGCGCGCAGATTTTCGCGGATGTTCTCGGTGTTTTCAGCCTGCGTGTCGATTTTAATTGCTATATAGGTAGTGCTTAAGGAGAAAAAAAAAAAAAAAAAAAAAAAAGAGCCGTTTAATCCTTAATTAGTTTCGCGCAGCAAAGTAAACAGATACCGAGCGCTCTATTAAGCGAATCTTTATCCCAAATCTCCAGACACGCTCTGCCAAAAGTAAACAGGTTTTGTCGGATATTTTCGGTTTATCCAATGTTTATACCCCAGCTTTCAGAGTCGGTTTTCTTTAACGTTCCATCGGTGCGTTTTGATCCGACTGAGCGGTGCATTGTGTCATTGCAGTGCACAGCTGGCCAGGTGTTACATTTATCAGGAGTCTATCTATCTTGAACGCTGATGGTGTGCGTGCGCGCAGGAGAAGAAGTGTGAGTACAGAGATCTATCAGTCCCAGCACTGAACCCCACCGCAATGGAAAAATCATCACATGCGCCTGCTCATGCTCATGACAGGGTTTTTTTTTTTTTTCCTCTCCTCGCCGTCCAACTGCAGCAGGTGACATGGTGTACAGTGTCAACATCTCATGTATATGAAATACTGCCATGGAAAACACAAACAAAAAGGTATGTAGACAGTCCAAACAAAGCAAAAGACAAACGCGCGGACTATCGGCACCTTCAAGCTCAATGCTGGTTCCCTTGAAAGCGTCTCTGGGAGTCTGTCTGCCTTGGTGTGCACTTCTGACTAATAAACTGGCCCATCTTTAATAGCAGGGTAATCAATCTACATACCGTCTATACCGTACTGTTAAACGTATGTAAAAACCTGACCGTCACATCCGTAAGCGTTCGCTGAACACCCCAATCTACAGTCATTTACATTTATTGTACATGGCAGACCACTTCATCCCCAGTGGCTTTTTATTTATCGTTCTCATTCTCATTCAACTGGGGCCGGTGGTGGAGCGGTTACGGTGCTACGCTCCTGATCAGGAGGTTGTGTGTTCGAATCCCAGTTAGACACCCCCCCCCCCCACTGTGCTCAGACCCCTGGGCAAGGTCTCAACCGCAAGTGTGCCTCTGTCCACCCAGTAGTATAAATGGGAACCAGTAAAAATATACTGAGAAAGTAACCTGCAATGGACTCGTGTCCCATCCAGGAGGAGTTGAACTCCTGGCTGCTTCACGCTACGGAAACCGGGGATAAGCACCGGCCTGATGAGCCGCTGGGGTCAGGTGTAAAAAAACCCAAAAGACTCTCATTCAACTGAACAATTCAAGGTAAAGGACCTTGCTCAAATGCCAGACGGTTGCAGATCGGTGGCAATGGGGCCCGAACACTTGACTTTTGGATCGCGAATCCACTGCGCCATCACTGCACAGGGATGCTGCACCCTTTGCTGCTTTAAAAAGCCCCATTCTTCTGGGAAGGCTTTCCAGTACATTTTGTACTTTTTGCCATTTTAAGCAAAAGAGAATTAAAGAAAGCAGGTGAAGAGACTTAAGCAGGCTTCACGTGAAGGCATTTCTCGTGGTAGTGGTGCAGTGACATCGACTTGACCCCGTCACGATGTTCGCCATTTACCATCACTGACCACCATAAACTGCAAAATCCTCAAAAAATTTTCTTGAAGCTGTGAAATAAAACCAAGTATCACTGTGTAGCTGTCTGGTTGTCGTCTTTTGTGGCCTTTTTGAACAGCATCAAATACATCACTACGTTTTTTTTCTCACATACTTCTCACAATTGTTTTGCCACACCTCAGTCATTTTACACGTG
The DNA here is from genome assembly GCA_024760905.1 of Plotosus lineatus. Classification (NCBI taxonomy): domain Eukaryota; kingdom Metazoa; phylum Chordata; class Actinopteri; order Siluriformes; family Plotosidae; genus Plotosus; species Plotosus lineatus. Next base: position 12,885,729 of record CM045745.1, on the reverse strand, counting down.
CTCTAAACCGCTTTCAAAATTGCCCCAACGTGCCGCACCACCATCTTATTTAGTCGGTTTAGTGCGATCCACTATTAGAACCGCCCATGAATGAGCCCCGCTTTATCACACACCCAAAGGTGTGCCCATTGGTGTTGAGGTCTGAGCGCTGTACAAGCCAGTAGTCTCTGCAGACCTCACTTTGTGCATGGGGCATTTGGGGCATTGCTAAACTGCCCCTGTTCACACAATTTTGTGGTTTTGTGGTTTCCTTTAGTTCCAGTAAATCCAAATGTTAATGCAGAGTTGAGTGCTTCATAAAACTCTGGCCATATACTTTTAGGTTTTCACATAATTTTGACTATATTTTATATCTTCACGGGTGGCGCAGAAGTTAGCACGTCTGCCACACAGCAAAGAGGCTTCAGTTTGATTCCCAGGCTCTGGCATTTCTGTGTGGACTTTGTACGTTCTCCTCGTGCTTCCGTGGGTTTCCTGCAGTGACTCTGGTTTCCTCCTGTAGTCTAAAAACATACACAGTAGGCTAATTGGCTGTTCCAAATCACCCCTAGGTCTGAGAGTGGATGGTTGTGTATGCCAGCCTTGCAGTGGCCTGGCGAGCTGTCTAGGGTATACTTTGCCCTCCCTCAGAATCAGGTGAGATGGATGCCAGCCTCCCCACCAATCAAATTCAGATTAAGAGGCTGAGAAAATAAATGAATGTATTCCACCTAGTTACTAGATGACTCCGCCTATTTGATAACCGATACTGTCCCATTGGCCACAACAAGGTGACAAAAATTACAGAAAAGAGTGATGAACATTCATTGGGTTCACTATCAATAAAAACAGTTAGGTGTACCAATAGGTACACACTGGAAGGTGTCTGCCACCTTTATCCTACATACAACCAGCACAATACGTTTCTGAATGGTTTATTCATTCATTCATTTTCTAAAATGCTTAATCCTGCTTCGGGTCGTGGTGAGGCTGGCGCCCATCTCAGCCAAATCCGGATACGGACAGGGTACACCCTAGACAGCTCGCCAGGCCATCATGGTGTAACACTCACACAACTATTCACACTCACACCTAGGGACAATTTAAGTTCATTTTCTGTAACCGCTTAATCCTAATTAGGGTCGCGGGGAGGCTGGCGCCCATCTCAGTCGACTCCAGGCCAGGACAGGGTACACCCTGTACAGCTCGTCAGGCCATCGCGGCATAACACTCACACAACCATTCACACTCACACCTAGGGGCAATTTGAAAGAGCCAATTATCCTACTGTGCTACTGTGCATGTCTTTGGACTGTGGGAGGAAATCAGAGCCCCCTTGGGAAACCCATGAAAGCACGGGAGAACATGCAAATTCCACACAAACACTTGAGCAGGGAATCAAACTCATGCCTTCTTGTTGTGAAGCAGATGTGCTACCACAAATCCACGGTACTATGGTACCGCCCATTTGTACCTGGTTTGGTAGGATTTGGAGGCCAGTATAACATGAGGAGGTTATGGTGGCATAGTTGGCAGCACTCTATCCTCACAACAAGAAGATCCTGGGTTTGAGCCTTGTGGTTGTCCCAGGCATTTTTTTTTCTTTTTTTTTTTTGTGAAGTTTGCATGTTCTTCCTGTGCTTGCATGGGTTTCCTCTGGTTTCCTATTTGACGATTTTAAATAATCCTTTGGGCTTTTTACACCTGAGCCTAGTGGTTCATCAGGCCAGTGCTTATCCCCGGTTTCTGTAGCGTGAAGCGATTAGGAGTTAAACTCCTCCTGGATGGGACGCTGGTCCATCGCAGGTTCCCTTCCCAGTATATTTTTACTGGTACCCATTAATACTGCTGGGAGAACTGAGACACACTTGTGGTTGAGACCTTGCCCAGGCGCTTAAAAATTGGAGTGGGTGGGCGTTTATTAAAATGTTACCAGCGGAGTGGAACGTTAAGTGCTTATTGCCATCGAGGTGGAAAACATGAATAATAACAGAACAATAAAAGAGTTTTACTGGTATTTGTGTTATTCATTTTGTGGTATCAACCAAATTACTTACATGAAAGCTGAAAATAAACAGAAGACAGCATAAATTAAAAAAAAAAAATCTTTAAATTTATTAAGTTAGTGAGCAAGAGAATCCGTCATCACTTTCTAATAGGTCCATATCTGGCTCATCGCTCCATTCATTCAGAGCATCCCATAGTTTTGCTGTAGCAGTTTCTAATGGTTCATCGGTTGTTGGACATTTACCAAGAAAACAGAGCAGAATATTTTCCTGTTTTTTAAAGCACGGCGGAACGATCACATGTGTTGTTACTGATGAGCATTATAGACATTCCCCAGTGGCAGGGGGTCTTGAAATACCGTGTAAACTCACTTTTACAGGCACTGAACGCCTCATTTTACGGTTACAAAGACTGATTGAATAAAATTGGTAAGTTTGATCTACGATTTTGCTCCCAGTACAAATGGGTGATTATTAGACATAAGAAAAAGAAAAAAAAAAATACGGGGGAAGGGGGGAGGATCTTACTGAAGCAGGACGCTTATTACGTCGAACACGGTAGTTCCTTCGTATGCAACCATTTCAGGATACGTAATATAATACGTTGCATAGAGGAACTGCTATGCAATGTCACTTTCGAAGTTTTATTTACAGCAATTCAGATTCAGAATGTCTTATCACCAATGCCGTGCTGATGTCATTCTGATAATGATATGTTTTATTATGGACTATAGTGTTAGAAATTACAAATGCAGGTGTATTACAAATTAGTTGACAGATTTTATGGAAAGTGTGTGATAATCTTGACATGGATTTTGCATGATGATGATAATTGGTGGCCATATGCTTCCAATACTATCCGGCTTCATATCTACAGTACAAAATGAGATAAGGAAGGAAATAAACCATACACACCTTGATCAATTCATTTTACAGCCTGTGGAAACATTTCCACTCAATCATTTCTTTAATTCCACACCTTTTATTGCTCTAATGATTAACCATACACATACACATTAAGTCAATTTCATACTGAGAAAAAAAAATGTTCCCAGGTCTTAGGGTGTTTTTTTTTTTCTTCACACAAGCATAAATACCAGCGACAAATACACTCACCACTTACAGATATTATATAGAATATCAATGTAAAAGAAATTAATCTGCAAGCCAACAATGCAGTAATTCCAACAAGGAGCATAAGGAATGGAAACGGATGGCTGCAGATTGCATAGTAGAGGGATGTGTCACACACACACACACACACACACACACACACACACACACACACACACACACACACACACAACCTTATCTGATTGTACTCACCATGCCAATTAAGAATACGTAAGCTAAAAATAGTCATGTCTCTGTTGTAATTTTCTTTCAAATGCCTTTTAATTTGGTTCACTGTGTTTGCTGGCAAGATGAAGTCATTAAGGAAATCAGACAGTCTGTTCTAAAGAAAACTGTTTTACATGCATTTAATACACAGCAGTGTACAATACTATATACATAAAATAAAAAACTTGACAGTGGGACTTAGATTTGAATGCTAATGGGACAAATTGAAACCAACAACCCGGAGCTTCAGCCTAACACAGCCACTATACCAGTTGTATACTTGTCCGTTCTCATCAGCGCACAGTCCTATGTCTGTAAGCATCACTATAGCTACAGTACTATAATAATTTAGTGTATATACTACACAGAATTACTGAAATATGACTACTTTACTCTCTCAGGATAAATAACAATTATGCACCAAATACAACAAGGGCAGTGGTGGCCTAGTGGTATTAGGCGCTGGATCGCTGATCCTAAGGTTGGGGGTTTGCGTCCCACTCTCCACAAGATTGTCACTGTCATTGTCCCCACCCCATTCCAGTGCAGCTAACTGGGTTATTACTGGCAGGCCATGTCTCTCATTGTCTATGGTGAGAGGTTCATGTAAATGAACCATTGCTGACTTTCGACAAGAGTAGCTGCAAAGCCGTCGGCGTGTTTCCGCCCTGCGATGGCCTGGCAAGCTGTCCAGGGAGTACTCTGCCCTCGCCCGGAGTCGGCTGGGATGGGTGCCAGCCTCCCCGCAACCCGAAAAAGAATTAAGCAGTTACAGAAAATGAACCGAACCAAAGGCAACATGAATGATGCTGAATAGTTACCGGACTACTCAAATCACTGCCAGCCTCTGAACCCGAGGTGCATAATTGTTTGAGTACAGTTTATATATTCAGTTCACTTCATTTTCTGTACCCGCTTAATCCTAACTTGGGTCGTGGGGAGACTGGCACCCATCCCAGCCAACTTCGGGCGAGGGCAGAGTACACCCTGGACAGCTCGCCAGGCCATCGCAGGGCGGAAACACGCCGACGGCTTTGCAGCTACTCTTGTCGAAAGTCAGCAATGGTTCTTTTACATGCCTCACACCATAGACAGTGAGAGACATGGCCGGCCTTTGATAACCCAGTTAGCTGCACTGGGGGGCAGTGCCAACCTTGTGCAGAGTGGGACTCGAACCCCCAACCTTTGGATCAGCGATCCAGCGCCCTATACTACTAGGCCACCACTGTCCCTCAGTTTATATATTATATCGGAAAATAAAAACCAATCAGCTTTCAAGATTTTACAGTTTATGTTTCCAAATTTTAACCATGACAGAGGCGGGTCAGGTAAGCTCAGTGCATGTGTGTTTATGAGACTTGCAAATCAATGCATTCTGTTCTTGTTTAAATTTTACTCAGCATCCTGGATTTTTTGGGAACTGGGGTTCTACGTACAGCAGTTTTATTATTCAACAACTCCTACCCGAGAGTTTTAGTGCTCTGCCTGACTATGTAGTACAAATCAAAAGCCATGAACTTCAGCCCATGCTCTCAAAAGTTCCTCTAACTGCAAATGCAGTTCCCACTACCACTCGTTGTGCCATGTAGTTGAGGGCATGGTGCGTAAATTTAGTGCATGTATTAGGTTACTTGGCCATAGAAATGCTCTGATAGGTCATGACTGCTGTAGACGAGGACACGCAGCCCCTCTAAAACATTTATTAAAGTGGGCTTGAAAGCAGATTTGGGGCAAAGCCCAAGTAGCTTACTTTGCAGTTTGAAAGCATCTGTGCTCATGTTTGCTTAAGCTGACTCTTTTCTTTTCTGGGCTGTATTTCATCATTTGTGGTGGGAAAACCATAGCACTGCGAGTCGAGCAAAGGCTGCATGCAATATGTTCGATGTAGACATCTGACAAGAGAAAATGAGTGGATGCATTTTATGCATTTGGCAAACTGTATATTTACAGTAAACAGTATTATAAAGACAGGATAATATCAGATTCTATTAAAGTCAGTGCTGACATCATGTAAGGATCATGCTGGAACTGTGACAGGGCAATCCAAGTGAAATGTATAGCGAACATAATTACTGTATAGGACGTATGTCCTTCAGTGTGGCTCGACTGCCAATCTGCTCCTGAAGAAACTGAGAGGCTGCGAATGATCCAGAAACATCCACGTGCATGATAAATTAATTAATATGGTTCATTTTTCAATTAAAAATTCAACATTATAAATCCAATATCAATTGCCGTATTCAAAATGAATGTCAACTTCAAGGAGCTGAGGATGTTTGGAAAGACACCTGTGATCATTAGACATGCGACTAAAAACCACAAGGAAAAATAGATGAAAGTACTTTTAAAAATAATGACAGGGATATACTTCAGATAAAATGTATTTCCACATCAGTACACAGGATACAATCTTAAGTCAACAAATAGCGCGAGGGATAATTACAACAAATGAAAGCCCACACTTCTGAAAGGAAGTCATCTCCAGTGAAGAATGAAAGGAAGGCATTCAGCCTCAGTCTAGCAGAACAATGAGCTTTCTATTGACAAAGTCTGCAATTTCACAAGGGGTTTAGTAGTGTGGCTGATTTCCGCCTTGGAGAGTCCAGCTTGTATTACTGAACTGAATGCCATAGCTGGAGCATGCTAGCCAGGACGCAACTATGGAATAGGAAAGAACAATGGTACGAAACTGCTCCATGTCAGCAATGGGACTCCATTCAAAACAGAAGTACGAGTTCGGCGGGGAAGCCCTGGGTATTTTGTGTTGCCGCCGTGTAATGCCTTCTTTCAGAAGAAAATATAATGGTCGCACAAATTAGAGAAGAGAATCATTATGATTGTCATTAAACATGTTCAAAGAGCCACCATTTACAAACCTGGAAATCCAAAAGTGCATAAAGGTAGGTAAAGTCTGTTGGGTTTTTACACCTGAGCCTCATGGCTCATCAGGCCGGTGCTTATCCCCGGTTTCCATAGCGTGAAGCGACCAGGAGTTCAACTCCCCCTGGATGGGACGCTAGTCCATCGCAGGTTACCTTCCCAGTATATTTTTACTGGTACCCATTTATACTGCTGGGTGAACAGAGGCACACTTGTGGTTGAGACCTTGCCCAGGGGTCCTTAGCACAGTGAGGGTTTCAGTGGGATTCGAACTCACAACCTCCTGATCATGAGCGCAGCACCCTAACCACTATGCCACCGGCCCCACAAAAGTGCATAAAGGTTGGGACATATCCTTCCACTAATCTACTAAAGTGCAATACAGGGATGCCTCGCTACTTCGTGCTTCAATTCATGCGGCTTCGGTGCATCACGATTTAAAAAAAAAAAACATTGAATTAAAAAATACGGAAATTAAGGAAGAATAGGAGAAAAAGTTAAGGAAAATGCAACAAAAACAAGGCAAATTATGGGGGGGAAAAAACCCCCGAAACAAACACAAAACAAAAAAACAACCCAAAACCTCCCATCAAAACTATTTACATTTTTGTGAGGTGCACACCTGAGTGCGTGCACGCGCATCTATATGTGTGTGTTTATATATATTTTACATCTTATGCATTTTTTTAATGTTTTATTGATATTATAAGCATTTATAGCATTGAATATGTATTTATTGATATAATATATGCATATAGATGTACGTATACAGATATACGGATCGTACGTATGTACGTACGGATGTACGTACACGTATACGGATCAGAAATGAGTACATCAGAGGGACAGCACATGTTAGATGTTTTGGAGACAAAGTCAGAGAGGCTAGATTGAGATGGTTTGGACATGTACAGAGGAGGGATCGTGAGTATATTGGTAGTAGGATGCTGAGGTTGGAACTACCAGGCAGAAGGCCCAGAGGAAGACCAAAGAGAAGATTTATGGATGTGGTGAAGGCGGACATGAAGGTCGTTGGAGTAAGAGTAGAAGATGCAGGGGATAGGGTGAGATGGCGGCAGATCATTTGCTGTGGCGACCCCTGAAGGGAACAGCCGAAAGGAAAAGAAGAAGAAGAAGATGTACGTATACGTCAGTCGGAGTAGGGGTGTGTGTGGGGGGTTCTACTTGTTGAATTCGGTGGTCACAGGGGGTTCTTGGTCCGAATTAACCGTGGGAAGTGAGGAATCTTAAACAGGCTGGCTGATCTGATGAACTCAACATGCTGGCTCTGCTGCACTGAAAAAGTAACACAAGTTCTGAGGAACTGTTCTTATACACAACTGGTACGGTTAGAAGTGACTGTGTGTGAAGCTGAGCTTGAGTTTGCCACCCCTTTATCAGTGTGTGCATGCCAGAGAAGAATTAGGTCACTATCAGAATGGCGAGCTGGCTGTGAGTCTATGTTAAAATCACATCATGAGGTAGTGAAGAAAGAAGAGGAGGGGCACAGGAGATGGAACATTCGAGAAGCATTCTTGAAAAGGTGTGCACTGTCCATGTCCAATGTCCAATGCGCAAGGAGCCGGGGGAAATACATGCGAGAGGCATTTCTGACTAGCCTGCATATAGGATGGAATTGCGAGGCTGAAAATCCTTACGGCATCATAAAAATCAGCGTATCATCATCTTTTTCCCTTACAGAAGGACATTCTCCTCCTCCCACCTCATCATACTCAATCCTGTATAGCTATACCATAAAGCACGGAAGAAAAGCTAACACTCGCTTTTATACATCATTTTTAACAAAGCTTTTTTCATGTACTCACACACACACACACACACACACACACACACACACACACACACACACACACATACAATGCTAGAGATTGAGACGAACATGGATATTTATATTATATGAAAAGGATTATCGATTTATATTCATTTATGTGTGTGCAGTATTTAGGTCAAAAGAAATCACAAATAATATCATCTCCCACTAAATGACCCGGTTGTATTATATCTGCAAAATGGAGTGGGGGGTGGGGCTTAAATTTCTCAGGACTTTATCAGATATGGAGTATATGCAATCATTACGGTGCGTGCTGATTCCATGGTTGATTCGTCTCTTGAGTCTGTGCCTACGTCCGATTTTTTTAACAGACCATATAACCAGCTTTTATGTTATTGTTTCAGGAAGACGATAAGCGATGTCTTATTAAATTCATGTTCAATGGAATTAGCTATATCAGCCTAAATGTTTTTGCAGTTCTCAGTGCAATAAAGTGTTGTTGTGATTCAGTTAAGGAAGCTTGCGTGGTCGTGAAATGCTGGTAGAAGTAGCTTCATCTCATGGCGTGGTAAAAAATAAAATGATCATTGGCTGGCGGGTAAACTTGGGTTTTCCTCTGGGATCTTTGTTTTCCTCCATCCCAAAAACATGTGACGGTGGATTGGCTATGATGAATTGCCTCGTTTGTAAATGAGTGGGAATTTGATAGTGCCCTGGTATCCAATTCGGGGTGGTGTGTCTGGAAGCAGCGCTCATGGTGTTGTATGTTCATGGGTAAAATATAACCACACAGATCCTGCGTATGAGCGTAACCAGTCCATAGTAGAGACTCATTCAGGTACATTCAGGTGTCTTTCCAATAAAACTCTGATTTGATTGGCCGGACAATCATTTTGGAAACAAACAAGACATGGTGGGTTTTTTTTTTTTTTTTTTGGTAATCGCACCAAACTTTACGTTTGTTGTGCAAAGACTTGTATTACATGTACTTAATGAACTGCATGATTTCATATGATTATGTTGTCCAAAAAAATTCAGACTTGGTGTGGAAGGGCCGAAAGGCATATATTTGGAAAGGCATCATTACGATCACCTTCTGTTCTTCACATTCAGGTTGATTGCTCTGTCACATTCTCAGGATGCTCACACTTCCCCACCAGGAGACTTGCCAGTGTGGTGAACAGAAATTTTTCAGGCTGCAGCCTCTCTCATCCAAATGACACATGTAATTAAGGAGTAATTGCCACATTATCTAGACATGAGGGAAGATGATCCACGTAAGACTGAGATATGCAGACAGCGAGTGCTTGCTCAAAGCAAAAAGAAAAGAAAAATATGAGCTGAACTGCAGCGTTAGCATTTAGCCTGCAGCTAACATATTTTTTTAAACTTGTTTTAATTAATAATGAATGCTACTCCTTTGATTAAAGGACAGATTTGAGAAGACGGATCATAATTTCAGGTTTTGTTTGCAGATGTTTACATTCCGACTTGTAAACAAGTTCGAATATGCTATATATATTCTATGGCCGATTAGCCAATTAGTAGTTGAGCAAAAGTATAGGGACAAAAGTATAGGGACATTTTTTTAATTATTGTATTATTTTCTCAACAAGAAACATATTTCATCAAATGCAGAATGCTATTCGGATCCTGGCCAAACCTAAGTTTGAGTTTAAGTTTGGGGTAGATCTTATGTATTGGAATTTTTGTGGACGTACAGTATTGTAGTCTTTTCTAATGGCGTTGAATTACAAAATGTACATTATATAGTTTCCCATTTCCCACAACGGGAAAAGAATATTTAATAAATTCCTATTTCCAGACTGTGACCAGAGCACCACTCAAACCCAAAGGAGCGTTGCTTGACCCCTCCCAAAAAAAAAAAAAGTTAGCAAAAATCTGCTGGTGGGGGCATTGGTGGTCTAGTGATATATATAGGGCGCTGGGGGTTCGAGTCCCACTCTCCACAAGGTTGTCACTGTCCCCCCCCAGTGCAGCTAACTGGGTTATCAAAGGCCGGCCATGTCTCTCACTGTCTATGGTGTGAGGTTCATGTAAAAGAACCATTGCTGACTTTCGACAAGAGTAGCTGCAAAGCCATCGGCGAGTTTCCGCCCTGTGATGGCCTGACGAGCTGTCCAGGGTGTACTCTGCCCTCACCCAGAGTTGGCTGGCATGGGCACCAGCCTCCCCGCGACCCTAATTAGGATGAAGTGGTTACAGAAAATGGACTGAATCTGCTGGTAAGTTAGCGGTCAAGCTGTTAATGACCAAACAAACAGAGAAGCAAACACGCCATTGCCAGAAGACATGTAACCTTCTGGATGGAGGAAATTAAAGTAAATAACATTTCACAATTGATTGCATAATCTTTACCTGTATGGACCGCAGGGACCCCTGACGAAACTGTTACATTCTTTTTTGTGATGCTATTCCACAGCTATTGATGCTTGGTTTGGGAGGTTTCCCTTACCAATCTCTCCTCTTCAAAAGGTAAAAGCAGTTGGTTTAAGGCAGGAGTGTCAAACTCATGCCATCATCATCAACTGTTCTGTTTTCAGGCAGTTGATTGGTCGGCCTCTATACAGAGCACATAGATTGACAAATCGACTCCCTGAAAACGGAAATCAGTTGATTAAATGAGCCAAGTCAGGTGTGCTGCTGCTTGCTTTAAAAACAAACAAACAAACAAACAAACAAAAAAACCTGCAGCCTTTGTATCAGAAGTTTGACACCCCTGGTTTTAGGTCTGGTGATTGACTTGGCCAATCTGAACCCCCACCCACCCCATACTCAGATGCGCACCTCACAAAAGTGTACCTGGTTTTGATGGGAGGTTTTGGGTTGTTGTTTTTTTACATAATTGACCTTGTTTTGTGGCATTTTCCTTAATTCTTCCTTAATTTCCTTATTTTTTAATTCGATGAATATCTTTTTAAAAAAAAAACTGCGATGCACTGAAGCCGCATGAATTGAAGTACAAAGTACAGTAGCAAGGGATCACTGTATTTCATTGAAGTATCCCAATTAGTATTTCACAGTAAATTGGCAGACATGACAATTTTGTAGATATTTTGCTGCCAGCATCATGACTTACCTGAGCCATAAAGAATTGCAAATCTGTTCAGGAATAAACATTAACTGTTTGAATCATAAACCAAACAGTGCACATTACACAACATAACAATCCCCAAAAATCAGGTACATGTTCAAACATTTTTGGATTCCTTGAAAATTTGGATGGGTTCAAATTGAAGGTCACGTTCTATGCTGTTCAGAAACGGTAATAATTGAAAGATCTGCATTTTCATATTCATCTTTTGATGTCATACCTAAATTATCAACTGAGAATTGACAACACCTTCCATTTCATTCAAATGGCAGACAGATATTCTTAATTCTCGGTTGACGGAATATCTCAGTGCACAGCATAAAGAAAATAAAACTTGGCCTTAAAGTTTCAATGCTTTTAAATATTTTACAAAGCTACATATTTTGCCTTCTCTTTCAGAAATTATACCCAGTTGTTTTAAGTCATGTATTTATTCATTTATTTACATACTAAGCCATTTATTGACGCCCCCCCTCACTCTCCTTTGCACAAATTTACATACAAACTCACTTACATAACATTCTTATTAATTTACCTCTTCATCTATTTCCATTCTAATTCACTTATGCTCCTGGTCACTTACTTATGCACTTATTTGCATACTAAATGACACTGTAGCTTGTGGCAACACATTGGGTGTTCCTAATTCCTGGCTTACTTATTTTCCCATTTCTAGTTAAGTCAACCTATAATATTACATTAGCTGGTGTCTCAGATGGCTTAGATTTAAGAGCAGAGGTGGGTTTGTGAATATGCATAGAACAGTAAGCCTATTAAGTTTTACAGAATATGTAAATACAGCACTGCTGGGAAATGATGACGATGTTAGGGCAAAGGGTTGAGCTCAATTTCTTTTTACCTTTCATACTTGAGTACAGTGAGTTTTACAGATGTTTTATTTCCACAGACCTATTTTTGAATGTTGGAAAATGGCGACTGTGGTGCATCATATGCAAAATGGTTGAAATAAAAGAGCTCATTTCATCTTGCGACCTTGGAATTAATCTGAACAATGCAACAATAATGGTATTTAGGAGCTGGCTCCACATTGCCTAAGATATTAGGTACTTATTATAATCGATTATCTCTCAAAGATGGTGTGCTGTTCAGCTCAACAAACATTTTTAAATGCAGAGAAGCTCCAAGCATTTAGAGAGAAATGAAGTCTCCTAATGCTTACAAGATCATCATTTAATCCTAATTACAGTCACGGGGAGGCTGGCGCCCATCTCAGCCGACTCTAGACAAGGGCAGAGTACATCCTGGACAGCTCGCCAGCTTTGCAGGGCGGAAACACACTGACTGAAGTCAGCAATGGTTCATTTACATCAACCTCTCACCATAGACAGTGAGATGCATGGCCGGCCTTTGATAACCCAGTTAGCTGTACTGGGGGGGGGCAGTGATAGCCTGTTGAAAGTGGGGCTTGAACCCCCAACCTTGGTATCAGTGATCCAGCACCTATACCACCAGACCACCACTACCCTACTTACAAGATCATTTCACTGAAAACTAAGGTATTGTCAAGCAGATGCCAAAAACTGCAGTGGGCTGTGTTGGGGGTTCAATCCCCAGAACCACCACTATTTGGCTGCTAAGCCTTAATTGCTCGGCTGTATATCAATAATAATTGTAAGTTATTCTATATAAAAGCCTCCGTCAGATACTGTAAATGCAAATAAAGTAATTTGTTCACTGAACAAAATTACCGTATTTTCATGACCAAAAGGCACATTGGATTATAAGGCGCATTGAATTATAAGGCACAATATGAACAAACGCCGCTTGAACGGCCTCTGTCCACACACAAGGTGTGCCGGATTATAAGGCGCACCACCATCAGCTTTTTTGAAGATTGAAGGCTTTTAAGTGCGCCTTATGGTCGTGAAAATACAATAGTTAAATAAACATGTTCAGCCTTTGCAACTGAAACAGAACTTTGAGATCCAGCATTAAATTGCTTATTTCCTGATTTTAGGTCTGATGCAGGATTTTGCTCGATAATTGTGAGAAAGACATTGTAGCTAAATTTCAAGCTAAAGTTATTAATTTTTTTAGTAAGCTTGCCAACTTCAGTGATGAATAATTAGTTACTTATGAAGACTGTAAGGAAGAAGCTCCTCAGACCAATTATGCCTTCTAATTACCCATAACCTCAGCTGTTTCTCAGTTTGGAAAGGTGTCAAATCCAATAGTATGCCAGAAAAAAATGTGTTTATGAACACGTTACACCTTTTAAAACTGATTCTAAAACACAACAACAACAAAATAGCATTAATTTCATTCTGTGAAAAGCTTAATCCTTATTACGGTCACAAGGAGGCCGGAGCCCATCTCAGCCAGCTGTGGGCGAGGCCATAGTATAACACACCATCTCAGGGTAGACACATATAACATTTTAGAAAAAAGATTTTCACTTGGTCCTGAAGATCACCAAAAACTCAGAGAACGCCAGCTGGTATCAAAATGACATTTCTCACTCAGGAATCCTTTGATTCAAGAAATGCAGGAATGATGAGTGGCTGCATATTTGTGATTATCATACCACATTAAATAGATATATTTCTCACAGTTGATTTACTATGGGGTGGCACGTCTGCATGTCTGCCTCACAGCAGGAAGGTTTCTGGGTTCAGGTACTGGGTATGGTGAGGATGTATCTGTATGTAGTTTGCATGTTCTCTGTGTGCTGTCGTGGGTATACTTAAGGCAGGGGTTGGGAACCTATGGCTTGCGAGCCAGATGTGGCTCTTTTGATGACTGCATCTGGCTCTCAGATAAATCAAGTCGCCTTTATTAACATAATAACTAATACATAATTTCACTGTCCTTTAAATAGAAATACAGAAAAAAGCCATCAAATAAAACAAAAACATAAATGCATCTCACGCATTTCAATCTATACATCTATTTTCAATGCCACTTGTCACTGTGGCGCGCAGCGGAGAGTCAATCCTTTCTGTACTCCAGTGTGTGGGCGGGTCCGATACCTTGAAACTCTAATTTTATTGGATTATATGTAACAGCCTGCGCGAGTTATTTTTGAGTAAAGAGGTAAATTTCCCTCGTTTTGATCAGCTCATTTGCACAAAGCCAAGCACAGCTGGCAAACAAAACACAAATGGACAGACATGGATAAACTTCAACCTGCAGACCAGCTGATTGCCAAAACTTGGAACGCGCTTCCTGTCACATACACGACAAACACTGCAGCATGTGAGTCGTGCCATATTGACCATGTTTGTCTCCACATGCGCACGCAGACAGTCCTTCTCACATGTGAAAAACATCAAGACCAACCTGCGGTCACGTTTAACAGATGGAAGCCTAAACGCCTGCATGAAGCTGAACTTCACCATGTATCAACCAGACTACAAAGCCATCAGCAACACCATGCAGCACCAGAAGTCGTATTAATAGTAAGAAGTATTTTTCTAATTAATAAATAACTTCGTTATAACAATATTGTTTAAAATAAATTCAGAGTCTTATTATACCCTAAAACTGTTAATTGTTGGTCTTCTTTTTCCATTTAGTTGTATTCAGTGAGATATATATATATATATATATATATATATATATATATATATATATATATATATATATATATATATATATATATATATATATATATATATATATATATATATATATATATATTTATATATATGTGGCTTTCAGAGGATTAGATTTTAAAATATGTGTTTATTTTTGGCTCTCTTAGTCAAAAAGGTTCCCGACCCCTGACTTAAGGTATTCTGGTCCCCTTAAACAAGCCGAAGACGTGCACGTTAGGTTAATTGGCTGTTCCAAGTTGCCCCAAGGTATGACTATGAATGGCTGTGTGTGCATTTCCCTGTAACACCAGGCTGGTGAGCTGTTCAGGGTGTCCACCACCACTGCTCAGAGTCAGCCCCCCAAGCCCAAATAGGCTTGTATTCTTTTTACACACGTTCTTGGAATGCAATGCAATGTTTAACTAATCTCTACTTAATTAATACTACACTGTCAATCCAACTCCAGATACAGAACCAGAAGATAACAACAACAACAGCAGCAACAACAACAACAACAACAACAACAAACCTCTGCATTTCTAAGGGGAATGAGAGAGACATTTCAGAAAGGGGGTCAGCAATATGGTGGACCGGTAACGTGTGATGGTAGCCGAGCAATTTGCCACACGTTTTCCTATCGCAGCAGCGGCATGAGGACATGCTGTGATATAGGGCGGGGAAGTTTAATAGAGCAGCCAGTGGCTCATATAGATAGCCAAGTTGTTTTTCATCACATCAGTTTCATGCTCTCGTCACTGTCCTCCGCCCATTAGCCATGACAATGAGAGGTGGAGAAACAGAGGACGAGAGAGAGCTGAGTGGTGCTAACAGTGACATCTAACAATTATTGACATTGGCAGAGATTAATAGAAAAGATGTTTCTCACTTAATTAAGACTAGAAAAATAGCAGTATTTTATTTTGCTCCTGCTTATTTATTTACTCGTTCACGCCCCCATTAGCCAATTCGCTTACTCCTACTAAGGCCATGGGGAGGCTAACCCCTATTGCAGCCAAAACTGAATGAAGGCAGGCTTCACCATGAACAGCTTGCCAGCCTATTGCAGGTCACTTATCTATTTATTTATGATCACAAGGGAAGGACTAACTAGGTCATGAATCA
The DNA here is from genome assembly GCA_024760905.1 of Plotosus lineatus. Lineage (NCBI taxonomy): Eukaryota > Metazoa > Chordata > Actinopteri > Siluriformes > Plotosidae > Plotosus > Plotosus lineatus. The sequence continues at coordinate 12,869,937 of CM045745.1, read as the reverse complement.
GAAGGAAGAAACTTTATTTTTATTTATTTTTTATTTTTTTTTTTGCACATAAATTAGATGATACAGTATACTGTAAATTCTAAAATTCTAAAATTCTAACTCTAAATAAATTGCAGTCTATTGTTGATTGCAGGAGAGTCACTGGAATTAAAAGGTGAAAAGGGAGAGCACAACTTCTCTAACCATGACAGTCTTCCCTTTGTGTTTATGGAAACGATGTCATTGTTCTTTAACAGCATGGAAAAACAAATACTGTCCATCAGGGTCTTTTTCCTCTGAATCCTGGTTATCTATAAATGGACATGCATTTTTATCTTGCATTGCATCTGAAATGCCGAGCTGTTTTTAGTGCAATCTCATATGACTGTAAGTTTCTTCGAGCCTAATTTGCTTCTTACTGGACGTCCCTGTCGTTTAAAATAGGTCTATTTAAAGCCAACTGCCAATTTTTTGATCAAACAATCAGAAGAACCCAATTTGAGCGTGGCTGAGGAACTGTTAATGTGTAACCTGTAATTTTTATGGTTTTGACTCTTGGTTAACATGCACAACCATTTCAATCGCCAATAAAAACAGCCATTTGTGTTAACACCTTTTTTAAAAAACAAATGAACAGGTTGATTGGTTTGTGGAGATTTTCTTCTGATTTATGTGCGTCCCCAGCCATCCTAAAGCAACCTGAGCAGAGTTATAGCCTGCACGTATGACCCATAGAACAAAGTACAAAAGCCAACTACAATTTAATTGCTTTTGGGGTTACAGACAATGGTCATAAACCCCATACCTCATAGACTCTTTGTTTACTTAAATGATAGACTGTGTGTATTTAACCAGGTTTAAAATGTACATACTGTTCCATTCATTCTCAAAAAGAAAATATCTGATATTGCTTTAAACACTGTTGGATTCAGTTGTAGGATTTGTTTCGTGTGAATGGCTCAAACTAATTTGTTCACGAGCTTTGGATTTTCGGTATTATCCACCTCACACAATATCAAAACAATAACAATGCAAAATATTTAAAAGCTTCTATTCATTTGAGTTTCATGTGATCATATCTAGTGTATATTAAACAATTATTCACCCCAAACTCAGCAGTTTATGGTGGTCAGTGATGGCAGATGGTGAACATCGTGACGGGGTCAAGTCGATGTCACTGCACCACCACCACCACCAGAACTTCACGTGAAGCCTGCTTAAGTCTTTTCACCTGCTTTCTTTAATGCTCTTTTGTTTAAAATGGCAAAAAGTACAAAATGTACTGGAAAGCCTTCCCAGAAGAATGGGGCTTTTTAAAGCAGCAAAGGGTGCAGCATCACTGTGCAGTGATGGCGCAGTGGATTAGCGATCCAAAAGTCAACGGTTCGGGCCCCATTGCCACCAAATTGCAACTGTCTGGCATTAGAGCAAGGTCCTTTACCTTGAATTGCTCAGTTGAACGAGAGTCTTTTAGGGCTTTTTACACCCGAGCCATGGTGGCTCATCAGGCCGGTGCTTATCCCCGGTTTCCATAGCGTGAAACTACTAGGAGTTCAACTCCTCCTGGATGGGACACTAGTCCATCGCAGGTTACCTTCCCAGTATATTTTACTGGTACCCATTTATACTGTTGGGTGACCAGAGGCACACTTGTGGTTAAGACTTTGCCCAGGGGTCTTAGCACAGTGGGGGTCTAACTGGGACTCGAACACACAACCTCCCGATCATGACCCCAAAACCCTAACCACTACGCCACAAACTCAGTAGATACGCCTGAATAATATGATCAAGTATTCAGCGACATCTACATTACCTATAGCGAACAACTGTTACACGCACACGCTAAAGAACCATCAGCCAATTAAAATAGTTATTTTCATTTTTGACTACAAGAACATTTACCCTCTTTTAATAAAGTTGGTTTACGTAATTAATGATGGCACATTTTAAATTGGCCCGGCATGGAGCAGGAAGTAGTTCTTTTGTATATTAAACCCTGTTGAGTCCTATATTAATCCAGTTAGGTAAATGACAGATATTTTACTTAATATCATTTTTATTACCCTCTGCAAGCATGCAGCAATTAGCTGGCGGTATATGAATGAAGCATCTTCTAAATATAAGCTCACCATTGCAGCACAAATGCTTTTTCAAATGATTCATAATGCAAAGGCCTGATAAAGACTTAACAGGGAAAAAAAAACTGAGAGATTACGTCCTTATTTGCAGAGATTATTGTGAATCGGCAGGGTTACCATATCTATATTTAAAAGTCAAAATTAAAACGATTATACCAGTGAACAAACCCACACACACACACACACACACACACACACACACACACACACACACACACACACACACACACACACACACTAAGCTGATCTTCTGTATGAAGTCATTTTGATATAAAAAGAAAACAGCAGGTCAGCAGAATCACTATAGAGGACATTTGTAAAGCAGTGGATGGTGATGAGACAGAAAAAGGTGAAAATCTGCTTTAATCCTCGCTGAGCTGTCGCACTGTTCGCACATGTTAATGTTAACTAATTCACACAGGAATAAGCAGCCGACACTTAGCCAGTACTGCATCATAGCTCTGCTCTGTTGTCGAGGTGTAATACCATGCGACTGTTTGTATCATTATCTGTTAGTGCTACAATTATTCAAATCTGCATCAGGATTCACATTCAAACCTGCACAGGTATTTTTTTTACCATCATTGGACATGAACCTTGCCACCAATGGAAATTCATTCATTCATTCATTCATTCTCTGAAAAGCTTAATCCTAATTAGGGTCATGTGAAGGCTGGCGCCCAACTCAGCCGACTCTGGGCGAGGGCAGATACCCTCTGGACTATCGCAGGGCAGAAACATACTGGCGGCTGTGCAGTTTATTTTTGATGAAAGTCAGCAACGGTTCTTTTACAGCCGCTCACCAGACAGTGAGAGACGTGTCCGGCCTTCCTTTGATAACACCCCCCCCCCCCCCCCCCCCAGCTGCACTGGGGGGTGGGGGTGGGGAGGTTAACCGTTAACAGTGGGGTTTGAACCCCCGACCTTGGGATCAGTAATCCAGCACCTTACCACCAGGCCACTATTGTCCTCTGGAAATTCATAGGAAAGAAATTGTTACGAAAGCCATCACTGTCAGCATCTCTAATAAATTCTGTGAATAGCCTACATCACACAACATAGCCTTTGTTTACCTCAAAAGGTTTATATTTGAGCCCTTGCTGACGCCCACATGTAAGTTAAAACCTTCCACTCAAGCAATATCGTTTGTTGCTTTCCATTTCTAGGCTTATCTATCAGCGCGGGGGGAGGGGAATGATTTGGGACCACGTTTACTGGGGATTCCAATGAAAAGTCATCTCTTAATTTTTTGCAGGGCTGTATATACACATTTATATAAAAGAATACTGTCCATATCTGCACTTGTATCCTTTTTGATTCTGCTCCATATGTAAAATATACTTGAATTTGTTTCCATCTCCACAGCACTGACATGCTCACATATATAATAGTGCATGTGATTGTATATGTGTGTACGTAAGCATAAGTGCCAGAAAAATCCTTTGCTCGCGTGCCAGTTACTTGGCTTTACAAGGCAGCCAACTTGCACTTCATTCTGTGCCCGTGTCTCATCCTATATTAATGTAGCCTTTGAACCCCATTAAAATATGTTATAGCATGGATACTCGATTAAAAAGTATTAGTACGGTCTATCATCTGATGCAATTCCATCAGGCATTTGGATTGAAATAGTGGATACAATGTTAAAATATGGTATGGAAAAAAAAATGTTTGAAAAGTGAGTGAGTGGCATGACACAATATTATGTTACATGCACAGAATTATTTGCTTAACATTTACAAATTGTTTACTTGTGTTTAGGGAAAGCGGGCAAGACTTCTCAAATCAGCCAACTATGAAACATGATGTCACTCATAACTGAAATGATAAACGAGCATTCGAAAAAAAGCACCATGTTTCCTTTATAATTCTTATGAATGGAGCACGCAAACACAATTACTGACAACATGCACTGTCAAAGATGATGTCACTATTTTCAAGAAAGCAGTCACTCCTAAAAGTGTGACAAAAAAAGTTTTGTTTTTTTTTTTTTTTTTCCTGTTTATTTTTTAACCTGAGTTCTCCTATCTGTTTTTTTTTTTTTTTTTTTTTTTTTTTTTTCAATTTTTTACCAACCCTGGAATGAAGCAGATGGGAAAATAAGTCCAAGGGGGGAAAAAATGCTAGGGTTTTCTTTTAACTTCCTAAAAATGTCCATGTGTACATTAACCCCTTGATGACACTTCTTGGGTTGGGATCTATATCTCATTTAGCTTTCTGTCATTTCTTGGAGCTTCTCAACAGCAATGTTTAATATGTGGTTAAAGGTTTCTTGGTCCAATTGTTGACCGTGACAGCCATTTTTGATGATTATCAACACGATTCTGGTAGAATTGTGCATTAGATACAATTTCTGGTTCCCTGCCATGGACCCAATATTTATGCTGAGTGCACATATCTTGATATAGTGAGGGTCAGGACTTCGGGAAGCAACTTTAAAATGTTAACGTTAGCATGCTTTAGCCACAACCAGCTTGATGTTGCTCGTCCAAACATGTTCATTGTTTCACCCAAATGATTTCTCTTTGTGCATGTAGTCAACCATAAACCTTAGTCAGGTTTGGTACAGTGAAGGCAGTAGATATTCATGATCACTAACAGGAAGTTAACAGGTTTTGACCTTGGCAAGGTAAAAAAACAATTTCATACTTTCTATATCAGTATATTTGTCATGTATATGGGTGCATATATTTTGACCCCGTTATGTTTCTTAGAAATCAACTAATTAAAATAATACAGTTACATTTGATAACTATTTTTTTTCCAAATTAATCAACTTTTTATGTAATATTGCCATAATATTGATCAGTATGATGACTGTATGCAAATGTAGGAATAAGACTGGAATGCAACTGTATGATATTCACAATAAATCGTTATCAACCAGTTGGTGTTTTGGAGAAGTACTGATCAGAGTTCAGAACACAGCATGAATAGTTATCGAATTAAAACATAAGGAAATGAAGGAAGAAGGGGGGGGGGGCAATTGGGGAAGTGGTGGTCTAGTGGTATAGGGCACTGGATCGCTGATCCAAAGGTTGGGGGTTCGAGTCCCACTCTCCACAAGGTAGTCACTGTCCCCCCCAGTGCGGCTAACTGGGTTATCAAAGGCGGGCCATGTCTCTCACTGTCTATGGTGAGAGGTTCATGTAAAAGAACCATTGCTGACTTTCGTAAAGAGTAGCTGCAAAGCCGTCAGCGTGTTTCTGTCCCTTGCTAAAAGGGTTGTGACAGGAAGGGCATCCGACGTAAAAACCTCTGCCAAATCAAACGTGCGAATCATATGATTCACTGTGGCGACTCCCAAGTAAAAGGGAAAAAGCCGAAAGGAAGACAGACAGACAGACGGGGGCGAATTATGCAAAAAAAAAAACCCACAAACAAACAAAAAAACAACCCAAAACCCCCTTCAAAACTACAGTAAAACCTCCGCTGACGAACGCTTAAGCTCACGAACTTTTCGCCTCAAGAACATTAAATTTGCGAGCATATAGTCTCTGCTGACGAACTAGTTTTCGGCGGACGAACCAAACCACGAGGTCGAACAGCGCCACGGTGGCGGCCACGAGAAGCTGACGCACGCTCACGGCGTCACAGTTCGTCACCCCCTTTCTTTGAGTGCGGAAGTGGTTTGTGTTTGATAGACATTTTGGACCATATTGAGTGTACTTTTGCTATTATGGGACCGAAAAAGACCCCACCACAGGCGGAGATCATTGAAAAACACGAACGAGGTGTGCGTTTGTGTGACTTAGCGTCCCAGTACCAGTACGCTAAGTCTACCATTGCTCCCATCCTTAAGAACAAGGAAGCTATTAAGGGTGTGTGTGTGGCTAAGGGTGTTTCCAAACAGTAGGCGTTTCCAAACATTCCTTCCAAATAGTAAGCCCCTCCCTCCCTCCTCCTCCCACTCCATTCCATCAAGCCATCAACTACCATCACAAAGGTAAATAAAACGACTTTATTATACAGTACAGTTTATTTCTTTAATTACAATACAATAGCACATTTATTATACATAAAATAAGGTATATTTTTGTGTAGTTTTAAGGCTTATTTAGTAGAAAATTATGTTTTATGGGGACCTGGGAACGGATTATTCTCATTTTAATGGTTTCTTATGGGAAATAAATGTTCGGAAGACGAACTTTTCGCCTTACACACACTTTCTGGGAACCAATTATGTTTGTGAGCTGAGGTATCATTGCACTTACATTATGTGAGGTGCACATCTGAGTGCGTGCACGCACATCTGTGTGAGCCCGCCCGCGCACATCTGTATGTGTGTATTTATATTTTATTTACATCTTATGCATTATTTTTGAATGTTTAATTGTTATTATACGCATTATAGCATTGAATATGTATTTATTGATATTATATACATATATACATGGATGGATACGTCAGTCAGGGGTGGGTTGATCCTACTTCGCGGAATTCGGCAGTCGTGGGGGAATCTCGGTCGGGATCTCTCACTTTTCGTGGTTAATTGGGACCGAGATTGCCCTGCGATCACTGAATTCCGTGAAGTAGGATCAACAACCCGCCTCCCCTCCCCTCCCGAAGTATACACACACATGCAGATGTGCAGCTCACATAATGTTTAAAGTTTTGATGGGAGGTTTTGGGTTGTATTTTGTTTTGTATTAGTTTTGGTTTTTTTTTGCATAATTGGCATTGTTTTGCGGCAATTTCCTTAACTTTTTGCCATATTCTTCATGTATCTCCTTATTTTTTAATTCGATGAATATATATATATATATATATATATAAAATTTGATGCACTGAAGCCACATGAATTGAAGCGCGGATTAACGAGGGATCCCTGTATATACAAACGCTCCCCAGCTTACGAACTTTCGTTTTGCGAACATCCGGAGATACAAACAGGGCTGTCTGGGGTCGAAAGTAAAAGTAAAAGTGAAATTAAATTGAAGAACAAGTTGAATTAGAAATGCAATAAAATCTATAGAAAGATATATTACAAATATAAGTATGAAATATGATTAAACATTATTCTGAGGTACACTTAATACTAGGCTCCGGCAGAGGGGCGTGGCTGACACATGCTTTACACCATGCACAAATCACGGAAGAGAAGCAGAACGATACATTTCTGAACTTGCGACAAAACTTTCAAAGAAGTAACAAATTGACTCCAGTATTATAATGGACTGGATAAGAGTGAAACTCTCTGTAAATCTGATCAGATCCGCTGTGCTGTGCTTGAAAGGAACCAGGAGTTTAAACACGGGACATAATGATATTGATAATGTACAGAGTGTTCATTTTAGAATTGAATAATTATATATTTTTAGTATTTTAATGTTTATTATGTGCATTATGTGGGACAATGGTGGTCTAGTGGATAGGGCACAGGATGGCTGATCCTAAGGTTGGGGGTTCGAGTCGCCACAGGGTTGTCACTACCCCCCCAGTGCAGTTAACTGGGTTATCAAAGTTGGGTTTTATATATATATATACAAAACTGGGTTTTATACGTATATAGTATAGTATTATTATTATTATTTATTAGCATTTATAGCATTGAATATGTATTTATTGATATTATATACACATATACATGTACATATATACGTCAGTCAAGGAGGTTCGAGGAAATCGACGGTCGCGGGGGGGGGCACCTTGGTCCTCATTAACCTCAGAAAGTGAGGATCCCTGTATATATGCTAGCATGAAATGTGCTAGCGTGGCGCTAAATCAGGTCTTTCATTCATTCATTCATTCATTTTCTGAGCCGCTTAATCCTAATTAGGGTCAAGGGGAGGCTGGCGCCCATCTCAGCTGACCCTGAGCAAGGGCAGAGTACACCCTGGACTGCACGCCAGGCCATCAAAGAGCAGAAACCCGGTGATGGATATGCAGATACTCTTGACAAAATATATATACTATAACTACACCCTGTGCTATAAGACTCAACCATATTGGTTTTATAATACTCATGCTGATGTGCTCATATGTAAACGATTTTAGCACTCAAACTATATTTTGTATAGGTATCACTTTGCAGACACACACACACACACACACACACACACACACACACACACACACACACACACATATATGCATTCATACATACATACATAACATACATACATACATACATACATATATATATATATATATATATATATATATATATATATATATATATATATATATATATATATATATATATATATATACACACACACACACACACACACACATATGCATTCATACATACATACATACATATATATATATATATATATATATATATATATATATATATATATATATACACACACACACACACACACACACACACACATATGCATTCATACATACATACATACATATATATATATATATACACACACACACACACACATATGCATTCATACATACATACATACATACATATATATATATATATATATATATATATATATACACACACACACACACACACACATATGCATTCATACATAGATACATACATACATATATATATATATATATATATATATATATATACACACACACACACACACACACACACACACACACTGGTGTGTGTGTGTGAACACAAGTGTCCATCCATTTTTTTCCCCATATGCATGTGATGCATGTAAACTTGGGTCTGTCACAGCAGATATGTGTACTTAGCAGCATGTGAAACTTGCCATTCACCCTGTACCTTCACACTTGCCCTCAAATTGCCCTCAATTTAGACTGCCAAGTAAACAAGTCAGAGATGTAGGAAGCAGTGGCCTAAAACAGAGTGTTATAGCACATCAGGAGGTAGTGACAAATGTTAGCCTTTATAAATAACTTTCGGTATATAATAAGCCCTGGATGAGTGTGCCAGCTGGGCCGAAGGCTAGCCACTCTCAGTTCTTCCATCCTGACATTTTGCCTGCATTACTTAACATCAACCTCAGTCACCCCTCCCCCTATCCTATCTCAAGTCACATATCAGGCTCTTCATCTGAGTGTCCGCATGCACTACATCTGAACTTGTCAATTTCAACTTATCACGGAGATGAAAAGACACATGATGAAATACTGCAATGTTGTACTTCAAAATGTGGCTCTTTGTATTTAAAGCTCTGGATGAAAAGAGCACAATCTTTTTTGGTGTCTAATTTAAGAGGAATCTCTTTGACAGGGTGTTGTTATTAGCTTGATAGTGTTCCTTAATGTGTCATTAACCTGCAGTATAACTAATATATTTTATCTAGTTATAGATAAGTGTTTCTAAAAGTATTCTCTTCAATTCCGAAATAAATAAAATATTTTGTTAACCAAGTGATATTTTATGATTGTCCATGAAATGATTTTCGACGAGATGATGATGATGATGATGATGATGATGATGATGATGATGATGACGATGGAATTCATGTTCTCCTCCCACAGTCCAAAAACATGCACAATATGAACGACTGGCGGTTCCAAATTGCCCCTTTGTGTGAACGTAAGTGTGAATGGGTTTTGTGTGTGTGTGTGTGTGTGTCTGTGTGTGTGTGTGTGTGTGTGTGTGTGTGTGTGTGTGTGTGTGTGTGTGTGTGTGTGTGTGTGTGTGTGTTGGCTCTATGATGGTTTGGCTAGCTGTTCATGGTGTTTCGCTGCCTTCACCCAGTGTCAGCTGAGACAGGCTTCAGCCTCAGCGTGGCTCTAATGGGATTGAGTGGTTCAGCAAATGAGTGTGAGAGTAAATGAATATACAGTACACTAATCATTGACTTTATAAATTTAGATATTTATATTTTTTTTTTCAGGCATTAATAATAAACATTCTAACTAAAGGTAGTCTAAAATAAAAAAAAAAAGACAAAATCTATGAATAATAAAATATTTAGTCGAACATGTAATAAAGGTTTAAATGTTTTGACTGAAATTTGAATGGCAGATTTCTTAAGCTTTGTTTGTTTATGTCATATCATGACATCAAAAGAAAAACGTGCTCCATTTCTGTACGCTGGCAGTATCCACGCTAAAGCGAGACAGATCAGGTGGGCCCTCATTCCATAGACTGCTTCGTTGTCGTCTCTGTTGTTACACATTTCAAAACTAGTTAAACCATTCAGTTAATTATCAGCAAAGGTGTTTGACAGCCGTCACTGATGTAACGCATCCTGTTGGCTAACAGAAGTCTTCTGATGCGTCTGTTCTAAATTAACTCGGAATAAAGTCCCAATTCAGCAGAAATATAAAAAAAGCGGTTTTAAATAGAAATGGCAGTGAGAGAGAATTAGGAAAGAAAAGACTTAATTGCACTCACAGATAAAGTCAAATCCTCCCCCCCCCCCCCCCCCCCGCCCGCCCCCCCCCACCCCACCATCCATCCATCCTCGTCTTGGCCTATCATATGCAGTATCCAGTCTTTTAGCACGGTATAGCTGGAACCACCATGCTTCCAATACCTTTTTGTAGTGAGGTTAATTACTGGCGAGGCTTGAGAAAATTACATTCTCAAAATAAAGTATTATGATTGGCTCTCTGCTTGCTATTTTAAGTCGTACATGCTTTTTCATGTGAGATTGCTAGGAAACCAGATTTGCAGACTTGTCCAATATCCTGTAACCTCATTTATGGTCCTTATTAAGTGCACTGTTCTGACATGCAAATTAGCTTGACATCCCCTCCCCAAACACCGCCACTCACAATAAACCTATTCCTTTCTCAAGTAAATTGACTACAGTGTTCTAACAGGCTTGTTTGTATCAAAAGACTATTTTCTTTCCTTTTTCATGTCTTCCCCTGCAGAAGGTAATGTAAATTGCTGACATTTCAAGCTCCAGAAATGCACCACTCCTCAACGCTCAAAGTCAAGCTTTAGCATTACTGTGTCGAGCAGTTTCAATGCATGATTTCCTTGAATTCCTTCAAGAAATTACAGCCAATGGGTAGGTTTTTGGCGAATTGTCACCCAAGCACTTATAAAAAACAAAACACCACCTCCACCAGTCCACCTTGGGTGCAGCCGGTTGGCCTTTGTGAGCCATGTGTAAATACGATAAAACACAGGCAGTGCCAGCATGTGCTGACAGCTTCCACATGATCAACCTGCGTCAAGCATGGTTTATGTCTGTGCTTCCACCTCAATTACTGAATCTCTCTCTCTCTCTCTCTCTCTCTCTCTCTCTCTCTCTCTCTCTCTCTCTCTCTCTCTTCTCTTTTCACTATATAAGCTCATATCGGAAATGAAAGGAGATTCACGCACACATTGCGCAGAACGTTTTTCACAAATCTGACCTACAAGTTTCCACATTAAGTAATCCACAGTCTTGTATGCACTTTCACAGAAATCAAATTCACAACATTTGGACATTGTGGAAAAGAATGTGCCCAATAATGCACCCATATTATACTGTCTGACCAAAAGTTGGTTTCTAAAATGATTTCTTTTGGCCAGGCTGTTCACGAGATTTTAGAGTTTGGCTGTGGGGATTTGTGATCATTCATCCACAAGAGCATTATTAAAGTCATGGACTGATGTCAAGGTGGAGAAACCTGGGGCAGTTGGCATTCTAATTCATCCCAAACGTGTTCAGTAGGGTTGAAGTCAGTGCTCTGTCAAAGGGATTCAAACACTCCAATTTTGGCAAGACATGTCTTCATGGAGTGCACCGTCATGAGTAGGGACCGTCATACGAGAGTAAATTTGAGCATCTTCGATCGAGTGAAAGGAAACTGGAACCTAACAACAGGCAAAGTCATTCATCTTTCAACTTTGTGGTGCAAAATATGGGAAAATGTCCATACATCTTTGACTAATATATATATATATATATATATATATACACACACACACACACACACACACACATACACACACATACACACAAGGATCCATCACTTTCCACGGTTAATTGGGACCAAGATCCCCTCGAGACCACCGAAATTCAGAGGAAGTAGGATCACCCCCCACCCCGACTGACATATACATACATTTATGTGTGTACATAATATCAATAAATAGATATTCAACGCTATAAATGCTTACAATAACAATTAAACATTCAAAAATAATGCATAAAATGTAAATAAAATATAAACACACACACATACAGACATATGTGCATACACGCAGATACACACCTCACATAAAAATGTAACGAGTTTTGATGGGAGGTTTTGGGTTGTTTTTGTTTTGTTTAGGAGGGTCTATTTATATCTTTTTTTGCATAATTGGCTTTTGTTTTTGTGGCATTTTCCTTAACTTTTCCCCTATTCTTCCTTAATTTCCTTATTTTTCAATTTGATGAATATTTAAAAAAAAAAAAAAAAAAACACGATGCACTGAAGCCACATGAATTGAAGTAGCAAGGGATCCCTGTCTGTGTGTGTGTGTGTGTGTTAGATATAATAACAATAATTATTGTTATTTGCTCTACCAAAAAGTATTGTGCACTCTCCTACGGAAGGATCTACTCAGAAAATCATATATATATATATATATATATATATATATATATATATATATATATATATGTAGTGGGGGCGGTGGTGTAGTGGATAGAGTGCTGGGCTCATGATCGGGAGGTTGTGAGTTCAAATTTCAAATCCCACTGAGACCCCCACTGTGCCAATACCCCTGGGCAAGGTCTCAACCACAAGTGTGCCTCTGTTCACCCAGCAGTATAAATGGGTACCAGTAAAAATATACTGGGAAGGTAACCTGCGATGGACTAGCGTCCCATCCAGGAGGAGTTGAACTCCTGGCTGCTTCACACTACGGAAACTGGGGATAAGCACCGGCCTGATGAGCCATGAGGCTCCGGTGTAAACACCCAACAGACTTTACCTTTACCTTTTTACCTGTCTGTCTGTCTTCCTTTCGGCTTTTTCCCTTTTACTCGGGAGTCGCCACAGCGAATCATCTGATTCGCAGATTTGATTTGGCAGAGATTTTTACGTCGGACGCCCTTCCTGTCACAACCCTTTTAGTAAGGGACAGAAACACGCTGATGACTTTGCAGCTACTCTTTACGAAAGTCAGCAATGGTTCTTTGACACGCCCCTCACCATAGACAGTGAGAGACATGGCCCGCCTTTGATAACCCAGTTAGCTGGACTGGGGGGGGGGGGCGCAGTAACAACCTTGTGGAGAGTGGGACTCAAACCCCCAACCTTTGGATCAGCGATCCAGCGCCCTATACCACTAGACCACCATATATATATATATATATATATATATATATATATATCCACAAACCTTAGGTGAATAATTGTTATAGTATATACACAGCAACAGGGTAGGCAAACTAGGCTATTGCTTAGGGCCCGGAGTTCGGAGGGGGCCCCGACAGACAGCCGAAAGAGCTGCACAGCAGTGAGACCAAGTTTGCTGTTTACGGCAATGAAAGACACAATGTCGGGATACCACTTAATACGGTTCCACTACTTTGTTGTCAGTCAAAAAGTTTGCATCGATGCATACTTGTGCTGGCAGGCAGCATTAAACTTACACAATATAGATGAGTAGTGTGTGTGTGTGTGTGTGTGTGTGTGTGTGTGTGTGTGTGTGTGTGTGTGTGTGAAAGGCAGAGTGGCGTAGTTACTTGCAAAAACAAAAAAACAAAAATATGATGTGTGTGTACTCTTTAGGATGTGTAAAAAGACAGCACTGCCAAGAAAAGGAAGATAAAATAAATGAGACCCTGGTGAGCAACAAACATGTAACAAGCTACACTGACAAGCCGTGATGGTAATTTAAGCAGTCAGTTTGATGTTATTGCTATTGCTAACAACAGCAGCGCAGTAGTAGAATCGCTACTTTATGCAACTTGTTGATGCACAAAGAGTAAGTTAGGCGTTGCTAATTACTTGTACATGTATAGATATGTTTAAAAAAAAAAAAAAAAAAAAAAAAAAAAAGCTGGTAATTTTTTCACCAACTGCTTTTGCTTTAGGATGTCATATCTCAAAAACTCATACTGGGAGTTGTCTTCAAAGACGGTCCCTATGTGCCTTTTTGCCTTGGGCCCTCAGAGTTCTTAGAAACATCAGAGAACATAATAAAAGCAAATTAAAAAAAGGTATTTTCTGGTTTAATTTTACATTTTTAAAGGATTACATGTAGAAATGCATGTGCCGTTATAGCATCCGAAGAAACTGATTCAAGGTTGTAGTACTCGTATATACCACATGGGTACATAAGAAAAGTAAATAAAATCAATGTTTACCAAGCTTCATTTTTATTGTATTGTGGTCACGCTTGCTCTTTTTTATCAGACGTAGGCATTAGATCAACCAGTCAAAATAATTATCTGTGCGGTCTTGAACCTGTTCCATGTTGTTGTTGTTGTTGTCATTATTGATCCAGCTGCTGCCGCTGTTTTTGTTTAGTTGTTGTTTATCCAAAATGGCTCCGGGTTTCTTTCTGTCGAGCTCAAAATACTCTTCACCAGTCATAATGAATTAACAAACTGAAAATGTTTATGGTGAACTTTTAACTGATTTTTGTAACCCATGTTCTAGTTGACAAAAACTTGGCTGTTTGAGCTGAGCTGCATCACCTTGATCATATATGCATGCCACGTGATACTATACATTCGTACGTGACTATTTGACATTTCTATAAGCAGTATAAAGTTATTGCTGACTACAGGCCTGATATATATGGCAGTTCTCATTCAGCTGTCCCATAAGGATCATACGGTTGAGACTGCGATGCGATGGGGGTGGGGGAGGAGTCGAAGTTAAAAAGTACAGCGTGAGGTTGAAAGCCCCATCTGATGCAGACCACCCCTTACAAAGATGCTTTCAGCTGTTGTATGTTATTCAAAGCTGACATCTCAGGTGTGACATCTTTCTAGTGTAGTTTATCCTCCAGCAACACTCGCACATGCACATGCACACACACACACACACACACACACACACACACACACACACACACCTGTAACCTGCAATATGCTACTTCAAGCAAGTACAGACGGATCAAAGGCATCAGTACACTTTCTGTCATTCATTCAGTGATAATTGAACATTGTTCACTTGACCTAATAATACAGACGCTCCCCGACTTACGTTCGTCCGTTTTACGTTTTTTCAATTTACGTTGTTTTTAAAATTTTGAATTTAGACATACCTACGTAGTATGCTGACGTAATGACGCAATGACGTAATGACGTAATGACGCTGCGTCCATTGTTTACAAACAACAGACTGAACGTGCCACCCCTTCATATCATATATATATATATATATATATATATATAGAGAGAGAGAGAGGATTTTCTGAGTAGATCCTTCCGTAGGAGAGTGCTCAATACTTTTTGGTAGAGCAAATAACAATAAAAATAATAAAAGGACAGGACAAAGACTTTCTATTGAAACTCCATTTATCACTACAGATCTGTTTCGAGGGGTGGTGAAACCATCCTCTCTCTTCAGGTGATTATAGAAGAATCTTATAGAAGAATTCTTATCGAAGAATAATTCTTCTATAATCACCTGAAGAGAGAGAGGATGGTTTCACCACCCCTCGAAACAGATCTGTAGTGATAAATGGAGTTTCAATAGAAAGTCTTTGTCCTGTCCTTTTATTATTTTTATTATATATATATATATATATATATATATATATATATATATATATATATATATATATATCAGTTATATAGCGTGTTACCCTTGTGTTAAGACGTCGTCTCTGTGATCTTTGTGTTTACACCGTTTTGCGGACTTTTGGAACCCGAAGCAAATATGGTTGGTCAGTGTAAGCCTACACACTTAACTGCATACGCAGTTAAGCAAAGAGAGTTGAAAAATGAATGAAAACCTGAATCCATGAAAGAGAACTCTCCGCTCCGTGATTCACATCAGTGCAGGCTGAGTTCTGAACGAGTTCAGCGGCGCCCTTGCACACTTGAAAGACTGGAAGTTGGTATAACCCACAGCAGGTACACTACTTTCACAAGTACACTACTTTCGGTATTGAGCGCCTCACATATTGTAAGTGTTGATTGGCTGTTTTAAGCTTCATGTAAAGTGACTCGGTATAAATAAGTGACTTATTTGAAATTAATGTTGATATTATTTGATATATTTGATATTATATAAACAATGTTATGTTTATAATAATTGATTTAGGGGTGTTTTATGAGATACAGTAATGGTATTTATGGATGTATAGTACAGTACGAGCGTCATACGTCACACGTCATACGTCACTGTAACAACTTATGTTCACTTTCAACTTACGTTCGACCGTCCGGAACCAATTAAAAACGTAAGTCGGGGAGCGTCTGTACAATGAAGCAAGCCTTTATTTGTCACATATACATTGCTGGGACAGTGGTGGCTTGGTATCAAGTTGCTGGATCACTGATCTCAAGGTTGGGGTTTCAAGTCCCACTCTCAACGGATTGTCACTGCCCCCCCACCCCCACCCAGTGCAGCTAACTGGCTAACTAATCAAATCAGTGCAGCTAACTAATCAAAGGCTGGCCATGTCTCTCACTGTCTATGGTGTGAGGTTCATGTAAAAGAACAATTGCTGACTTTCATCAAGAATAGCTGCAAAGCCCGTCAACATGTTTTTGCCCTGCAATGGCCTGGCAAGCTGTCCAGGGTGTACTCTGCTCTCGCTCAGGGTCAGGTGAGATGGGCGCCAGCCTCCTCATGACCCGAATTAGAATTAAGCAGTTCAGAAAATGAATGGATGCATTACTGTACAGGAGAAAGATTTTCTTTGTCCATCACAGCTTATTCGAAAGTCAGGCTTCGGGTGTAGACTCAGCCATGAACCAGTAAGTCTGGAGTGGAAAGGGTTAATCGCCTTGCTTAATGACACGTCAGTGGCAGCTTTTCGAAGATGGTGTGTTTAAACCACGTGAATTGAGAGTCTTGAACCATTGTGATATGAGTAAACGTTAACTCCGTGCTGAAAGGACTCTTAGAAACATGCTGATTTTTAGTTGAAAGCAACTTTGATTCTGACCAAGTCGAAATCACTTTGCTCATATATCCCCTAAAGCTGTTTACAACTTCATTATGCTCCCGTATGAGGCTTATGATCACCAATTAACTGTATCACGAGATGGAATCTCCACTGTGGAAGTTTCAGCTACAAGCTATAATTCAGTATAATCATTAGCTGTGTCCTCATTGCATTTTTGTCTTTATGATTTTAATCTGCCTAACTCTCAGCACACGTTAAATATTACAATCGAAATGGCATATTTATTAATATATCTCATTGACCCTCTACCGAATGTCCAAAAAACGTAACCTGGTTCATGATAGAAACAAGTAACCATTCACTTTCTGGGAAATGCAGATTTTTAAATGTCCTCTGTAGAAGTCATGTGAATTCCGCAGAATGATATGGATGAGAGTGTTTTCCTCATCCACATGACTGACTTGTGAATGTGTATAGTCTTTAATTCCAGTGTTGAAAGGAGAAAGAGAAACAAGCCTGATAGGTAAAGGTAAGGTAAAGTCTGTTGGGATTTTTATACCCGAGCCATGGTGCTTATCCTCGGTTTCTATTGCGTGAAGCGGCTGGGAGTACAACAGCTCCTGGATGGGACGCTCGTCCGTCACAGGTTACCTTCCCAGGAAATTTTTACTGGTACCCATTTATACTGCTGGGTGGACATAGGCACACTTGTGGTTGAGACCTTGCCCAGGGGTCTTAGCACAGTGGGGGTCTAACTGGGATTTGAACACACAACCTCCCGATCATAAGCACGGCACCCTAACCACTACACAACCAGCCCCATGAAACAAGCACCATAGCAACTGAAAAACACTCCTGATTGGCCATCGCCACTCAACACAAGGGTGGTAAATTAGCCAAATCTGCCACAAGGCAAGCCTCAAGAACCATTTGTGTGTGTGTGTGTGTGTGTGTGTGTGTGTGTGTGTGTGTGTTGCACGTGAGGTGGGTGGAAGGTCAGTACTTTGCTTAGTAATCAGACGTGGCTTGTTGTGATTGGCATGTGAATGGAGCATCTCCTCAGTGATAAAGCAACAATAAAGGAACACAATATACAATGAATGAAAGGAAGCCAATGTCAATATATACAAAGGATGCCGCTGAAAAACGATAGTCAAGATGCGCAAGAGATACTTTCAAAGACATCGCTGGAATGGATATTCCATGATGTGAATTCCCATTTAATTCCCGTTTGTCTATTTCAGCAGAAGGAAGGGAACCGTGACCAACACAGGGAGAACACATGAAACTCCACACAGACAGTGAGGGAAGTCTGTTGGGTTTTTACACCCGAGCCTAGCGGCTCATCAGGCCGGTACTTATCCCCGGTTTCCGTAGCGTGAAGCGACCAGGAGTTGAACTCCCCCTGGAGGGGACGCCAGTCCATCGCAGGTTACCTTCCCAGTATATTTTTACTGGTACCCATTTATACTGCTGGGTGAACCTGTGGTTGAGACCTTGCCAAGGGGTCTTAGCACAGTGAGGGTCTCAGTGGGATTCGAACTCACAACCTCCTGATCATAAGCGCAGCAACCTAACCACTACGCCAGACAATAAGCTGAAGGAAAAAGAAAGCTCTGAGATAGCCATGGTACACACTGCGGCATCACTGTTTATATATTGCATCTGAGGCTATCCTGGACAGTGGTGGCCCAGTGGTAAGGTCCTAGATTACTGATCCTAAGGTTGGGGGTTCAAGCCCCACTATCAACGGTTGTCCACCCAGTGCGGCTAACTGGGTTATCAAAGGTCAGCCATGCCTGTCAGTCTGCGCTGAGTGGCAAGTAAAAGAACCATTGCTGCCTTTCATAAAGAGGAGGCTGTATAGTCGTCAGCGTGTGTCTGCCCTGTGATGGCCAGCAGCATTCGATGTCATAAAAGCATCAGCAGGAGCTGAGCTTCTCTACCCTGTACCTATCCATGTCATTACATCTTCTATTATTATTATTATTATTATTATTTCCGTAACTGGTCTGTCTGTAATAAATGTCAGACATTGAGGCCCATCCCAGCTGACTCCATGCATGGGCAGGGTCGACTCTCAACTGCCCTCAAGAGCTTTGTAGGGTCATTAGTATTCATTAATTCATTAATTTTCTAAGCTGCTAATTCCTAATTAGGGTCGTGGGGAGGCTGGTACCCATCTCAGCCAACGCTGGGCAAAGGTGGGGTACACTCTGAACAGCTCACTAGACCATTGCAGGGCCAACTAACATACAACCATTCGCATTCACACTTACACCTAGGGGCAATTTGGAACAGCCAGTTACCTTACTGTACATGTTTTTGTATATGACTGTGGGAGGAAACCGGAAAGGAAACCCAGGCAAGCACAGACAGAACATTCAAACTCCCTGTAGCCCTCCCTGGTCATTATTATTGTTGTTGTTGTTGTTGTTGTTGTTGATGATGTTGTTCTTTACTTACACTTCGATCAACTGAAAGATATTTGCTCATTACACAAATAATAAGGGAATTAAAATTATTATTATTATTATTATTATTATTATTATTATTATTATTATTATTATTATTATTGTTGTTGTCTCCAGTGCAGCCAATTGGATTACTTGG